>OY744525.1:101989874-102074874 GCA_963556195.1 Sepiola atlantica | reverse complement strand
AAGACGAAGAATACAAAAGAAAAAAATACATATATTTGAAAAAAAAAAAAAGAACAAACCATAGCTGAAGAACTATAAATAAACTTTTTCTTTAAATTTTTTTCGTGGGCCAAATGAACAATTTTAATTTTTTTTTTGTCTTTTTTTTTTTACATATATACAAAAAAAAACTTGCCTAAATACCCTAAGAAAAATAACACACTTCTTTGTTTTATCTAAAAAAAGAAGTTGCCTAAATATCGTAAAAGAAATAGCATTTACTTTTATGTAAATGCTATTTCTTTTACGATATTTAGGCAACTTTTTTTTTTAGATAAAACAAAGAAGTATGTTATTTTTATAAGGATATTTAGGCAAGTTTTTTTTTGTATATTTTTTTTGGGGGGTGGGGGGATTTCCTATATTTTCTCGTCGAGAGTCAGGGTTTACGGATACGTTTGCGGCCGGTTCGAAAGGTCTTCCTACCGCTTGTTTTGTTGTGCTGAGCGCAGATGATTGGCAGCAACCTGATCGGTCAGTTCTGCTTCAGCTTCGTTTTCTTCTCGGCAGCTCTCGGGCGCTTACGCGACCTGCCCGATCGTTGCCGCCGAGCAGTCACGGAAATTAGGCGCTTCATCTGGAGTAGTACCAAAATGACTTACGTCTCGACTTTATACGTCGATTAGACATAAGATTTTGATATTATCAAAAATAAAAACATCAGTTTCTAATTTTTTGTTGTTCTTAGTATTCTGACAATATAAATAAAATCCTACTGGTCGTTAAAAAAACGATTATTAAACACTTGTTTTTTGGGGGTTTTTTTTTAATGCATTTTGACTTCATTTCTTAAATCTGAGTGAAACATTCGGAAGATTTTGGGGAATTTATTCTGCGTAGTGTGCAGCTTTTCCCAGATGGATAAACAAACATTTTTTTTACTTACGTATTTTTTCATTTGTTTTCACGGCAAATACGAAACTAAGCCTCATAACTCTTTACCAAGTGACCGGTGTCAAGCGAAGACATGTCCCACACCGGGCTTTGCTATTGCTTGTCAACGTTACTCGAAATACATGAAACAACATTTTAAATAAGTTTGTTGTAAACACAAGACAAAAACTTTAGCATTTATTCATATAAATAGCTAAATATTAACAGTTTCGTAATTTAATAGGTCACACACTGTCTACTGAGCTCCAGCCCCTGCCGCAGTGTGGCATCCCTGTACTTGTTTTACAAGTACTTCTGTGGAATGTGCTCCTCAACGTAATTAACCCAAAACTACCCAACAGTAAGCAAAATACTATCTCTTCACTGTAGAGGTCCCCAAATGCCGGAAATATCTCTACTCTAATAGCTTCTTTCTTCAAATTTCTTACTTTGGAATTCCTTCCCTGCTCCCCGGACTGTATTGTTAGAGGGGGGGGGGGAATAGAAAATATTTCAACTATAAAAAATATATCCAATCTTCCTCCCGGATTTACCCTAATGGGGGCCGAGGCAGTAGTCGGAAGAGGAAAAGTTTACTAAATGAATTGCTCCTTTAGCGAACCACCCAACAAGGTCTGGTAAAAAAAATAGGAGTCTCCGGTTGGAGCAAAGTCGTACTGTTGACGCCGACTCGTAACAGAGTCTGCCTATATCGTGCAAATGGCCACCCACTTGCAAGAGTGTCTATCGATCTTTTTGAGGGGTTGACGTGTGAATTTGAATGAACTCCTCAGTGTCGATGTGATTTCTTCGCCACTTTGTTTGCGTGAGAGAACTGACAACTGCGTACAATATGTTTATATGAATATTTATTTATCCAATGTACATATGCAGCTGTGAAAACTGCAAATAAGAAAAAGATTAACAATCAAATAAAAAATGGAAAAAGGTACATCGAAATTAAAAAAGGGTATAATAAATCACAAATAAGAAAAGGACAAAAAGTAAGCAGTGAGCCCTAAAAGCGACACGAAATTTATATGAAACAAAAGGTGCTTTCTCAAGACCACAAGGAAAGAGGAATGCGATTGCCAAAAGATATTTATCTAAACAACGAAAATGTCGAGAAATATAAAAATAGGAGTAATTCTATTAAAATTAAAACGAAGCTATACATATGTATATATATTTACTTTAACTTTAAATATAGATAAAATTATTTTACCTCGTTGGCATGAGGGGCTGAAGAAACCAAACTGCGACTACATTTGGGTCAGTGTCGATGTGGACGAAAAACAGCTGAGCTTGTCTCTACACGAGTTGTATCTCAAAAGCCCTTGACGATCCCTTTTCTTGTATCGCGTCGCCTGAGGGATTGGCCAGTTCACCGACCGAAACACAACCTGGGGGCACAATTTTATTTTGTTTATCTTTTCTATTCTATACTTGGGACCTATTTTATTGTCAGAAATCTAGTGAAAGGTGTCATTAGGTTCGTTATTTTTACATTGGGATTCACATAGTGTTAACAACTAACAAATATCCGTATGCCCCATAATAAACGAATCTAGCGGCAACACAGTCAGAGTTCTTTCAGCGTCATAAAAGTTTGTCCATATCCACTACTGTAAGTGGAAAAAACTGTAATTGAAATATCTCACTCATAAGAGAGTCTGTCGATATACCACTATAAGTGGAAAAACTGAATTTGAAATGTCAAACTCGTAAGAGAGTCTGTCTGAATGGGGAATGGCGGTGGCAGCCACCTCCACCGTTCACCCTGTTGGGCACTGCTTATGTTCGCACTGAATGGAGAAAGGCAGAACCTAATATATTGGTCTTTTTACAATCTCTCTCCCCCAACCAAAAATGCGCCAGTCCGACCCTGCTCCGTTGGGTTTCATACCCCCCTCCTGAAGGCCTCACCCACTCAATAGGCTCGACCGTCCATATTTGTTTTACAATACAAACATGCAGAAATGTAAAAGTAATGTGAACAAACATCTTGCTTTAAAAGTCCCTTCTTAAGATGCTCCTATGAATCTGGGCCCTAATTCACAGTAGCCATTACGTCTCAGTAGCAATGTGCCCTTTTTTGAGTGAATATAAGTAAAACATAAAAAATAATATGAATTTATTTATCCTTTGAATAAGACTGAAAATAAATGAAAAGAAAGAAGAAATCAATTCGCCTGAGCGATGGTGCGTGTGTGGGGGTTGAGCTACTTATAATTTAGAAACGGAACGCAACTTGCTGAAAATCAAGTCACTCTTCCCAAAGAAAAAGCTGGAAAGAACATTTGAACACAAATGCAAAACGTTAGCCCACGGGATCAAAACAATCATTGAATTAAAAAAAATAATTTTAAAAAAGTAATTAAAAAAAGAGAGAATGTGGCGTCGCTAATTTGAAGGAGGAAGAAAGCAAGAAGAAAGCAAGAAGCAGTCACGCTACTTTTTTCTATGCACTTTTCTTTCTTATGCCTCGTATCTTTCCTTCTAGCTAGCGATGTTAGTTTCATAAAATTACCTTCTTTTAAAAGTAATGATACAAAAAAATAATGAGCAAATAAGGTTTTAATAGCTTATATATATATATTTGATTGAGTGTACGCATAGTTTTTAAAAAGATATACAAATATTTGTTAAAAAATATTGAACCAATGTTTACATATTATCCATAAGAAAGTAACGGCACTCGACGGAAAAGAAAGAATTCATTTTGTTTAATATATATATATATATATATATATATATATATATATATATATATATATATATATATATATATACATATATATATACATACATACAGTGTAACCTGGATATGAGAGAGCTGTCGGGACCGGAGAAGAAGTCTCTTATATACGGGTTTCTCTTATATCTGGGTTTGGTCTGGGAACACTTTATATAACGCTTTTTACATACAGAGCACTAGTTGATTTAACAGTTATAGAAATAAAAAACACAGACAAAAATACATTTTCAATAAGTTTTCACAAATAGTTCAGTCAAAAATTACTTTTTCTTAAAAAAGTCAGTCATTTTTTATTGTACAGAAATCTCTTTGTTAACATCATAAAACTTGCATACAGTCCGTAAATCATTTTCAATTCACCATCAGAATTACGGCTTCTTGCTTCAAAGTAGTCTGTCAGAGTTTCAAGCGCATTCAATGCAGCCAGAAAATTTGGCACTGGTTTGTCCCTTTCAGAAACTTCAGAACTTACGCTTTCAGCATCATCATCTTCGTCAAAATCTTGATCATCCTATTTTATACCACGTGTGATGTCTGTGTCAGTCAGTTCTCCATAACATTGTGTACTGTCATCGAAGCTGATAAATTCGTCAAAATCTGTTTGCTCCATGCCTGATGGTGGAGAAACTTGATCATTTTCGCCGAGTATTTCTTCCACTTCAGCCTGTGATTCAATGACAAATTTGGAATTGTTAACAGTTTGACCATGAAAAGTACTCGTTTCATCATGTGCATGGCCTTCAAAACAGTGATCTGCTTGGCCACTTCGGACAGTGACACTGGCGGTGTAGCATCAATCGCTGCGATTTGTATTCAAACAAGTTCCTGACGATAATACGCTTTGAATGAACGAATGATGCCTTGATCCAAAGGTTGAATGAGACTGGTGGTGTTTGGTGGCATGAGCGACAATTTGATGTTTGACAGATTTGTACCATACCGTAAGTTATGGCAAGTTGCATTGTCCCAAAACAGAATAATCTTTCGATTTCTTTTGATCAAGCGTTTTCATAACGTCAGTAAACATCTGACTCGTCATCCAGGCTTTTCGAGTAGCGAAGTAAGAAAATGGCAGAGTTTTTACATTTTTAAAGCAGCGTGCTTTTGTCGACTTACCAACAACTACAGCTTGCTTTTCATTGCAGTTAATGTTTGTGAACTGAAGTATCGTGAGTCTGTCTTTGGGAACTTTTGTTCTATTTGAATGTTCGTCGCCGGCAAATCGCAAAGATCCAAACGGCATGGCTTTGTAGAAAAGTCCCGTTTCACCACAGTTCCAAACATATTTTGGATCATATCCACGAAAAAGTTGCGGCAAAACGTTTGTCACCCATTCGTTGGCAGAAACCTGATCTGCTGACGTTGATTCGCTGTGAAATTTTTTGAACGAAACGTTATTAGCCTGCTTCCAGCGCATGAGCCAGGTTCAAAATCAACTTCAAGATTTACGGCCAGTTGTGATGCTTTCTGCCTAATGACATGATCAGTGATGCTAGGTCCATAAACACATGCTTGCATAAACCATTATGTAAGCGCTTCGTTAACGTCCTTGTGCACGGATTGGCGCTTTCGTTTGCGATTAGTGTTTCCGTTCATTTGCATGCAAGATCTGAGATCGTCTTCTTTCTTGAGAATTTTTGCTGCTGTTGAATAACCGATTCCGTACTTTTGGGCTGCAGCGGCCAGTTTGAGTTTCTTCACTTTGACATCGTCGATGAGCTCCAACTGTTCAGAAATGCTCAGTTTTTTGTTGAGAGGCCGACATCACTAATCGCAAGCAAACGGTTTTCAGTGGCAAAATTAACAAACTTCTGACTCAACAGAACAGTGGGTAAAGTGAAAGGGTTGTCCAGATAAATGCAACGACAAGCAAAGTTGGCAAAAAAGCGAGAAGCGCTACCCTTAGGCACACAATGTAAAATCATAAAGTAGAGGCTGTCTGATTTACGACATCACACTGTCACTCAAAACGAACTCTCTTATATCGAGGAGGACGGGACCAGAGAAAATCTCTCTTATATCCGGGTTTCTCTTATATCTGGGTCTCTTATATACAGGTCTAATTTATATCCATTAACACAGTCTCTAATTTTGGACCAGATAAAATTTAGATGACATCCATTAGTTTTGTATCCAGATATTTTGAACTAATACTCCCAATTTTAATTACGCAAATTATATAAGATTATTTATCTACAGGTAATGAAACGTGTTTTATTAAAAAAAAGACTATTAATGTCTTTTAGCCAGTTTAAATATTAGACCCTAAGGAAAAAACTCTCAGACAAATAGAGTACATATTTTTATTAACTCTGCGCTTAGTTTCGTATTAAGACGATTTGCATTGATACTCCTAATTTAAATTACGTAAATTATATAGTAAAACTTATTTTCGAGTTAATTAAAGTATTTTATATGTAAACAATAATTATCATTTTGCCAGTTTTAAATATTTATACTAGGATAAAGATCACCGATCGAACGTTATGAGTATTTCTATAAGCTCTGAATTGAATATTTCAGGAAAGCTGGCTGCCTCGTTGAGAGGAGCCGTAAGAGAAATCAACTTTGAGTTTACTTTTAGTTTTGGGGCGTTTGTTTTTACATGTCAAACCACAATGTATAATTTTTCAAACTGAGAAGTCTTTGTCCTTTCTGAAGAGTTCAAGGAAGACAGATCCAATATTAGCATACTAATGTTGGTTTGTCTCCCTCTGACCGAAACGTTGACTGTTTTCCTTTTTCCTCCTTGGCTTTTTGTAGACCCAGGCCAATATACATCTCCTGTCTTTGCTATAATCATATTTCGTTCTGGTTAGCTGTTTACACCAAATTGCTTCATTCATTGTTTGGAGCGATTTCCATGAAAATAACTGGGATATGTTGAACTGAAAATACTGCCAGTGACTAGTCTTCGTCTATATCTTTCTTTCTTTGCCATGCCTATTGTGTCTCTTTACTTTTCTTTCAGACGTTTCACTCACTCTCTCTCTTTCTCTCTTGTTTTGCTCACCGAGATAGAGATGGTCAGTTTGGTGTATTTCCTCACACCAAACGGATTGTGTTAAGCCAACTCGACTTCCAGTTTTATAAGTTTTTTATGAAGCTGAAATGAATAAATAAATATTTTTTTATAAAACGGTTGTTCGCCCATCATTACAAGCGTTCAATTTTCAGAAAGCCAATGGTTTGAGTCTAGATAATTAATTCTCTGGAGAGAGTTAATGACACCGAAGACCTGTCAAGAAAGTGACGGATCAACAACTTTATTAAGGAAATTTTACTATCGGGGTCCCCCCTAAGAGAACGATAGTGTTACGAATGCTCCTTGCAAGCCATACTTGGTCCCATCCCTAGCATGGTGTTACATTGGTGCAGTGACAAAGACATGATTAATGGGGACATCCACATAACATCCTGATCATAAAAAGGTAAATCTTCTATAGGTGCATTTTAATGGAGTAACATAATCAACACTATTACAGTGAGCTTTTATCTGCTGAGCCTGGAGTTTTGACAGCCTATTAAGTCGAACTGGACAATTGGTAACATATAGAGGGCTCAGTTTTTATGGACTACCAAATATTTAGGTATATACGGATCAGAATTAGTCAATAGAAGTATTATGACATTCACCGATTAAAACGACAATAGACACGATTAGGAGTGAGAAAATCAGAAATGAGTAAAAGGAGGAAATAGGCTGGGGAAAAACAGAGGAAGTATGAAAGTAACGAGGGAGAAATAATCATGAATTATACAATAAAGGCGGAAACCAAATTTCAAATATCTAAAAAAAATATTACACTTCACTCATCATATTAACTGCACTGCAGTCAACTACAAGCACATGTTTGCTCCAGTATAAAAGTTGGACAAATTATATTGAATCGCTACTGGTTATTGTTTTGATTACCACTTTAAACAACTTGGTAAAATTAACAGACTGGTCTTTTCTGAAGGTGTTATTTGTTAGAGAAAGGATGGAGTAAAATTTTTCTTGCAGTTAACTCCAATCAGAAGCAGAAATTAATAGCAACAAATAGGACTCTTGCAAATGTTCACATCCAAAATACGTTATGATTTCTTGTAAAAAATAATGCTGGGTCTTAAAATACAATTTACGGAATTTAAATATTCCTAATTGGTATTATGCCGTAGAATTTTCGAATTCCACAATGTAAAGCTGTTAGGGCAACCTAATAAAACAAAATCGAGTTATTTCCCTTGGATTAAAAAGTAAGAGTTATCGCCCCTGGGATGAAAGAAGTCATCTGCCGAACAGTGAAAAGTAAACAGAATGGTCTCACAATTAAACAAGCATCTCGCGTTCAGTGGTTTTTCTACATTCTAATTTATTCAGTGTGTTTGTTAAATAAATCTGTTAAAGGTTCTACTTCGTACTTCCTTCATTTTTCTGAGTTATAATTGAACCGAAACGTATGAACATGAAGACGTAACAAAAGCATAAAAATTCACATATTGTTCAGTTAGTTGATACATAGCTACATTAAAAAAATTAAATCTTTCTTCTATGGAATTTCAAGCAATTTGATGCCATGAATCTAGGTTCTATATTGGAAGTGACTAATTGCATAACACGAATAAACGATGCATCATATTCGATTAGAGACGACCAAGCAGAAATTCCAGATGTATCGAAAGGTATGAATGGAAAATAAATGAAAATATCTTGACTATGTTAAAGTTTTTCTAAAAAGGATAAAATGTTTTAACAATATATTTATGAATGCCCATATATATTTTGGATTTCAATTTTATAAACTAATTAACACAAGAAATTTAAAAAAATTGTTGCATGAATTACAATATTTTATAAAGTCTTTTTACAAATTATCATTTTTTATTTTAAAGTTTCTTTGTTCAATTTGAGAGATGAACTATCAACACTGATTCTCCATGCATCCAAGTTCCTGAGTAGTTTACCCATCGGCCTCCATCTATATAAATTACTCAACAGTAGAAAATTACGATACACACAATTAATAATGAGGTTTCTTCCTAGTGTCTGTCAGGCACATAGCCAGACTTTTAACTCAGGGGTGGGGGCATTTTTAGGGGGGGGGGGGCAAAACAAATATTGATATCAGAGAGAGGAGATATCTTATTTATTAGGTTAAATATATCAAATGGGTGTATTAATTTAATCTTATTTATTTGATTATTTTATTTGTGTCTCATTAATTAAGTAATAGTGAGTTTCCTGTAGTATGTAAGAATATGTATAAAAAGCGTTAGGGATAAAGGATGAGAGGGGGTGTCATACCTATTAGTAAGTTAGAAATATATACGCGTCTTTAACAATTCCTGTTGATACAATGTCTCAGGAAAGTAGCCAGCCTTCTAACTCATGGGGGGCAAGGAAGTTTTAGGGAGACAAAACTAATATTGATATCATACACATACGGCAGTATGTTTATGATATTGTTATAGTTACATTTCGGTCACTCGCGGCACCTTCAAAGCGTTGTCACTAATTCAGTTTTTAATTAAATTTGATTCATTTTTTGCATTTTCTAGGACTCCATAAAAGCTAGATTTTGACATAATTTTTTTCTAAATTTGGTCCAGTAGAAAAAAGGTTACATTAAAATAAGTAAGGACTAAAAAATGTCATTAACGCTTCAGATCATGTTCAAATCAATTTATCTTTTATATTCTAAATGATAACTGTCTGTATTTTCCTTGAGCTTAAGTGATAGAAATATGCACGAGGAATTCAATATTGTAAACCGCATCAAAAAATATCAACAAGAAAAAAAAGATAGAATAATTTTTGCACCAAATTCTGGGGTGATAATTTGATTACTATATAAAATCAATAAAAAAACTGGGTGCTTACAACCCGTTTTTTCCAACATTTATAGTGACCATTTTTTGTTCTTATTTCGGTGTACAATTACCTATCAGATAAAATATATAAACAAAAATCCCCCCCCCCCAACCGGAATTCTCTAGTGACATCATAGGTAATAATCGTACACAGAAACAGAATTTAAAATGGTCAAAACGAGGGGGGTTAGTTTACGATAAATTTATATTGGAAACTGATCTAAAATATTTGAAAAAATTTCTAAAAAACCTGGAATTATCTAGCGACCGATAGGTAATTGTACACCGATAAAAAAAAATGGTCAGTAAAAAGTTGGGGAAAACGGGTTATGGACAAATACGAAAAAGCGCCCGAGATTATCCATCATAATGCATTTTGGTTTGTTCGTAAACAAGTAAGCCATTTTAATATTTTGTTAATGATTGAATTTCTTCTATATGTATTCCATACTTACCTAATTTACCTACCTTGTTCAAATTACCTAATTTTCTGGGCACAAAAACGCACACACCCTTCCTACTACTAACCCCAAGTCCGGGTGGTAATACGAAAAATAAATAAAAATTAAATTTAACAAAAGTCGGAAAAGGTGCGTGCGACATGAATGTAACGATGCTGTTGGTAGTCAATTTATTGAACATTAAAGTTGCTTTTTTGTTGTGTTATTTTAAAATAAATCGTTGTATTTTATCACTTATCTTTCGCGGAAAGAAAAAAACAACAATTATTTTAGAATGCAGATTAGGGGGGTCAGTTTTGCATATAATTGTAACATAAAATAATCATTCGTTTCAGGGCCATTCTAACTTTTCAGGAAAGTTAACCAATTTCTTTTTGTGATTGGTGATAAATTCTATGCGTTGTGGGGTGAGAGTTTTTTTTTTTAAGCATGTTGTATTACGACTTTGCCGACTTAGGGTTAATAGGTAAAAGAATTTAGTTAACATTGGCTCTCCAGTGTAATTTGAATTTTATGGGGATACAAAGTAAATATTCTAGAGTTTACTTAATCCTTTCCCTCTTATCAAACCTTTTGAAATGTTCAAATTTCTTTTAGCACTTATTTGTTAAATGTTTATGACGCCGCTCAGAAAGTTAAGTTTCAGGACAAGATTTTTTAGTGGAAAACGAAATCTCCAGATTTTAGAGAAAAAACGCTAAATTGGCAACAGTGACTCTGAGTGCAAATCATTGCCCCTCCTCCTTATGGTCGGACTACTAACATCACCGCCGTCCCCAACCCTGAGGCAACAGGGCAGGCCAAGCATCACACAGATAATAACAATTGTGATGCTGCTGAAAATAAGTGACAGAGAGAAACAAGTCGACACACAGCACTGATGGCAGCAGCGCCTAGCTGACTCATAGAAGGAATTTTTGGCCCCTCTCTCAACCCACACTGCTTAATGGCAATGAAAATTAAATTTCCACAGTAACAGAATTGTTTTTGTTTTTTCTTGCCCATCTTCCATATAAGTTCTATTTTATATTTTCTTTGTCTAAAAAGTTTTTGGATCACAAATTTCATGGGAAGCAAATGTAATGTCAGCGGGGGGTGGGGGTGGGTGCTTGCCTTTCTTGGTGCCAGGTGTGTTTTTCACATATATTTTAATGATATAATTCTGAGACAATATTGATTGATACTTTTCAGGATAATACGTTGTCACCATTATAATATCACATGTGGTAATAGCAAGTAATTATTTTGCAAAAAATGATAATGCATACACTTCAGAAAAATAACGTTTCTATCCAATGGATGATTCCATGTGTCGTTTAATTCTCAATATTCTTTCAATATTACTGATAAACATATTCTATAAGAAAAAGCTTTCTTACAATTGAAATTTTGTATTAGTATTTTAAAAACTGGATTTTGAGTGAATACTTAGTTTCAACCGTCAGTGTTTTTTCATAGTCTTTTAATATATGTTGTATACAATAAATGGTGATCCTCGACGTAAATACACCTGACAAACCCAACACTCAGTTGAATCCCACCACTTCCCTGCGATGCTGAAGGGCTTTCTACTCTTATAGCTTCTTTTCTCGAGCTGCCAGCCTTTGGAACTCCCTCCTTGCTCTCTATTTCTCTGACTCTGCTGACATACAGAAATGTAAGTATAATGTGAACAAATATCTCGCTGCACAACTCCTCACTTAGGATGGCTCCTCTAATTTCTGGCCCCTAATCCACAGTAGCCCCTTAAGTCTTTGGCAATGTGCCTTGTCTGGTGTAAATTCAAGTTAAAATAAAATGCATTGTATTATTTGAACTACTCATCTTATCTTGGCCTTTTGGCTAAGATAAAAGTGTAGTATCTGTTCCGAGTGACAATACCACCCATAGACTGGTATTGTCTTGGCCTTCGGGGCTTGATTTACGCCGGTCTATGGGTCTGTCCTCTGCAGTTCTAGGAGGTCCACCCTCCCAGGCTTTGCATCCCCTCTTTGAGGAGGAGTAAGTTTATTACTTACTGCCTGAGGCGCCCCTACCGGGGAATGTCGACGGGGCTGCCCAGGCAATTTTTAAACCCAACTTTCCCGACCCTGGGTCACATCTTACCTGTTGGAGTAAGATAAAAACTGGCCTTGTGCCTAACTCCTGGAGAGGAGTAAATCAATACTCATCTTATCTTGGATGCTAGTCACACAACGTAACCTCCGACCTTCTTCAGACGTATCTTGTCAAACTCATAAATGTTTCTGTCAATATTCTGAAATAAATATGCTCTTCCACAAACTTTGCAGAATAAATGTTTCTGGACTGCAATGTTACAAATGAACTTTAACATAATCAACACAAATTTTTTTTTCATATCTTTACTTTTTATTTGTAATTATAGAAACGTTTCAAGTCACAAACTTTAAAACAAAAAAGAGTCTCTACACATGTATTATTGGAACTGATGCTTACACAGTTGAAGATGAAGTCTTCCGTCTAGTGTTGATTTATAAATATAAACGGACTTGATTAAAAAGGTTTCCCTCCAATATATATTCATGTGTTTTCTGAAAAGTGAACTCTGCAAAAATATTGATCAACATAATCAGCAGTGATGTCTTTCAAAATTTGCATTGTATAAAGATTATCCACCTAAATTACAAAAAATAGGTTTCTCATTTTGTAAAATTTATTTAAGTTCTGTTACATCTCAGTAGTCAATTGACCTTCTCTTAGGGTTAATAGTTGATTTCTTTATAAGTTACATGTACTTTAAGGATTTTCTCTACTTTGTTAACCTTGAAGCAGTGTGTGTTTGCATGTGGTTTTTCAAAGACTTACTCAGTGAAAAAGATGATCCACAGACTTCACAAGTATAGGGTTTCTCTCCAGTGTGTGTTCTGCAGTGAACTTTCAAATGTGTATTCTCTGAAAATGATGATCCGCACACATCACAAGTATAGGGTTTCTCACCAGTGTGTGTTCGAATGTGGTTTTTCAAAGAGGTTCGCTGTGAAAATGATGATGCACACACTTCACAAGAATAGGGTTTCTCACCTGTGTGTATTCGCATGTGGTCTTTTAAGCAGGCACTCTTTGAAAATGATGACTCACAAACTTCACAAGAATAGGGTTTCTCACCTGTGTGAGTTCGCATGTGGTTTTTTAAAGAGTTACTAAGTGAAAAGTATGATCCACACACTTCACAAGAATATGGCTTCTCTCCGGTGTGTTTACGCTGGTGTCTTTTCAAATTGGAATTCTCTGAAAAAGATAATCCACACACTTCACAAGAATAAGGAATCTCACCAGTATGTGTTCGTATGTGACTTTTCAAAGTGCCACTCTGTGAAAATGCTGCTCCACATACTTCACATGCAAAGGGTTTCTCTCCAGTATGTGTTTTCTGGTGTCTTTTCAGATTAGCATTTGCTGAAAACTGTGACCCACACACTTCACAAGAAAATGGTTTCTCTCCAGTATGTGTTTTAAGATGTCGTTTCAAATTGGTATTTTCTGAAAAAGATGATCCACACACTTTACAAGAATAGGGTTTCTCACCTGTGTGTGTTCGCATGTGAGTCTTCAAAGACTTATTCAATGAAAAAGATGATCCACACACTTGACAAGAATAGGGCTTCTCTCCAGTATGTGTTCTCTGGTGGACTTTCAAATGTGAATTCTCTGAAAATGATGATCCACACATGTCACATGAATAAGGTTTCTCACCAGTGTGTATACGTATATGTATTTTGAGGTAAGACTTTGTTGTAAAACATGATTTACACACATTACAAGAATAGGGTTTTTCACTAACTTGTCTTTGCATGTTTTCTCATGGTAGACGATTTAAAATTATGATCCACAATTCTTCATAAATGACGAGAACAGAAGGGAAGAAAAAACGTTGTAAAACAAAGATATTACAACTGTATACTCTCCATTCCAAAATGATCGATATAATTTAATTAAGATTTTGAAAATTTATATACATAAACATAAAAAATATTTTGTTTATATATTATTTAAGGAGTGAGTTTAATCTTGACTTTGTGTCTGCATAAGTGAATTTCCCCAATGCAGATCTGCGAACAGCACAGGAGACAGGTTTTTATCACTGGTTCTACTGCAACGTATATCTATAAAAAAAGAACAATTTTTTAATGATTTGGCATAAAATCTGTTTTCATAATTCGATATACATTACAAAATTAAAAGTGTAAAACACACTAAACCTCCTCTCTACAATATGGTATGCGACTGAACTGTATATGTAACACAACGAACTGTATATGTAACACAACGTTGCCTATTCGGGAGAGAAGTAAAAATTGACCACTGTGTTTCTGCACTTAAAATGCCACCATGGGTTTTGACAAAGCGTTTATTAAATCAAGGGTGCATAGTGCATATAAAAGGTCAAATCAACTGTCACGTTAAACTGAAAAACATTGTTAACTGTATTTTCTGTCTCTTTCCCTTTCTCTCTCTCTCTCTCTCTCTCGCCTAGTTTATATCGAGCAAGATATTTTCAATCGGCTTTTAAATCAACACAAAGCAGACACATGTTTAACATGCTCGCGTAACTTAGGCGAATCTTTGAGTTTTAAATATGTTTTTATCGGCATGAATAAATTATATTTTATATATAAAGTAAATTGGTTTGTTTCATCATTACAAGCATTCATTTTTAGAAGCTAGTGGTCACAGAAGATGTTTTTGCTCAGGAGAGAATTAATGAAACCAGCCGTACAATTAATGGTGCCGCCTTGCAGCAGAAAAAGTACACGTCCAGCAAGACAAACAGGTATGAACCCCTTATGTTTAAGGAGATGTAACTATCGTTTAGGCCAAAGAGCTAGTGAATACCGTGCAAGGATGCTAACCCTAACCCTTCCAAAGACGTCCTCGCGGTGTGGACACACTAAGTTACACTTCCCGGCAAATGGTCAGATCACATTTTGACGCCATTCCCAGGGAAGTTCATACTTAATTTTCCTTTTAAAGTTTAACAGAAATTCAATTAAAGAATGCAAGTTGAATTTTCAAGTAAATGGAAAAGTAATTTGACATTTTACTGGACTGAACATAAAGTTACACAAATGTTTCTGTACATGAGTGTATTGTTACATCTTTACAAGAATTGAATTAATTTTGTGTATTTTTAATTTGTCAGACTTTTTGAAGAGAGTCTTCAGAGAAATACAGTCAGTGTCATGTAACTACTTTAAGAGATAAGTTTTAATGACAGTTTTCAGATTGTATACTCTATGAAACACGAGTTCAGTATGATGAAGTTGAAAGAGTTCAAACGATTTCCAGATGGAAGTGATCACTTTCAAGTCAGAGTATCATACCCGTGAAATTTGAAAAGATATGTCAAAAGTATATGCACTACAGGATATTACAGGAGGCAACAAGGAAACAACATGTTGTGATGGGATATCTGATTCCCTTCGAGGCTGATAAGTGTATTAGTCTGTAGTATATATATACTAAGAACAGTAGTATGTATGGTGAACTGTATTCGACAGTATTCGAGTGTATTAGGTTAATCCTATTGGATTACCGATCATGCTATTGTTTTGTACAAGACATACTTTGTAATAAACCATCCTCTTTTAAAGACTCTGGTTATTTTTGTTATTATAACTTCTAACCAAGTTATATCAGCTGGTGGCGAGAATTTTTAAAACGAACCCATAAAAGATATGGTAAAGTCAACTATATGAACTGGCAAACAAGGATTCGAAACGACACAAAATTTTGGAATATATTCATTCATGGGCGTGCTTTGTTTTATTCAATAAATACATGCAAGTCACATTGTAAAGGAAATAATCTAACTGATATTGATTTAAAGATATCAACTGCAAACATGGTTTGCTAATCGAATTCACACTACAAAAGCGGATTAACCCCTACAAGGTATAAAAAGCACCCAACAAACAGTTTTTATCGTCAGACGTACATGTGATCTAACGAACAAGGATTACTGCGGATTTGTTTTTTTCCAGTACAACTAAAAGACATCTTTAAAAAAAGGCGTGTCAAAGAGGAAAACTCTTTTTAAAAAAGTAAGAATACTTTTATTGTTCGATTAAAAAAAAAATGTATGATGAACCGTGACTCAAATTAAAACTCCGATCATTAACATTACGAACTATGCAAGATAAAAGTTCAATAGAATGCTTTTTAGTAACTAATAATAGTACACTCACTGCTATTACTTTTTCTAAAAAAAAATTGTTTTGTTTGTGGTGAGTTCTCCTGAGTATTTTCAATATGGAACAATTAGTCAAAATGACTAAAATGCTGTGCATGAGCATGAAGCAACAACAACATCAATATCAAGAGTTGCAGCAACAAATACTACAACAGCAGAAAAGTTTCGAAAAAAGTCTGAAACAAATAATCGGTAAAAGAAAAAAAGTTTTTTTTTATGCAGAAGGAATTGCAAATTCTTTATCTAAATTTGTATACGAACCTGATTTCGGCGTTACATTTCAAGCATATTTCAGACGATTTGAAATGATATTTACTAAAAGGTGCTTAGATTGGTCAGATGAAGAACGGGTAACGCTGTTATTACATAAACTGGGAGCAGAAGAGAATACAAAATATACGAACTTGATATTGTCCAAAAATCCTGAGGAAGTTTCATTCGATTAAACTATAAATATACTGTCAAAGATATTCGATGAAAGAAATAGTTTATTCCACACACGATACAAATGTATAAACATAATGAAAACGGATAACGAGGATTTTTTTGGCATACGCAGGAACAGTAAATTCTTTGGTTGAGCAATTCAAGATAGATAAAATCCCCAAAGATTTATTCCAATGCCTAATCTTTGTTCAAGGACTAACAGCCTTTAAGTACAAAGAAGTTAGGTCTAGAATCTTAACAATGGCGGAGCAAGACACGAAAATCATGTTACAAAGAGTGATGGAAGAATGTCAGTATCTCATTAATGTTAAAAGGGATAATACCTAAATTGAGGAAAAATTGTTGCAAAAGTACAACGCATAAAAAACGCCAAAATCTCCTAAATTCAAAAAGACAGGAAAATGTGAGACGTGCAGAAATACTAAGCATACTAAAGATGTATGTTGGTATAAGAACAAATTCTGTGAATATTGCAGAATTAAGGGTCATAAACGATCTATTTTCCGCAAGAAAAAGAATTTTGAAAAAGTAAACGTTGTGTTATCAAAAAAAGACATCCAGAACAGTGAAACTCGACAAATACGTAGATGTATGTATAAATGGTCGTACAATCACGTTTTTACTGTATTCTGGCTCAGATATAAGTATTATTGACGAAAAAACATGGAGAAAAATTTGAAAAGCCAAATAATCTGAAACCAAGAAAATTGCCAGAGGGGTTTCAGGAAAAAAAAAACTTTAAAGGAGAATTAAATTGCGATATTTCTTTCTGTGGCAAAACTGCAAAAACAAAAGTATATGTGATTCAACGGTTGTAATTCATGTCTTTTTGGAATAGACTGGATAGTACTTTGCAATTAATTTGAACTCCCAATGAGCTTTTTTTGCAACGAAATAAACAGTGCAGAAAAGAACAAATATATTAAAAGTGAAAATTTCATGAATGAATTTAAAGAAGAATATCCCAGAGTTTTCTCTGAAGGTTTGGGTTGATGTACAAAGAGTCTTTGTACAGAAGTCAAGTTTGAACTTAAGGAAAATGTCACTCCAAAGAGAAGCGTCCCTTTTTCTTCCTAAGACACAATTAACAAGGAACTGGAAAGATGTAAAAATCAGATTTATATCTAAGGTAGACCATGTGGACTGGGCGTCGCCTACTATCTACGTAAAAAAATAAATAAAAAAATAAGAGTGTGCGCAGATTTTTCAACAGGCTAAAACGACTGCCTGAAGGATCATAATTATCCACTTCCTTCGCCAGAAGAAATTTTCCCGAAGTTAAATAGAGGAAAGATTATTTTTCTTTTAAATCGATCTATCTGACGCATACTTGCAGGTTAAAGTGAACGAGGAATGCTCAAAATATTTGTGCATGAATACACATAAGGGAATTTTCAAACTTTCAGCTTAAAGGTCGCTTTTGCTTTGTTCCCGCAGATTATGAACACTATGTTGGCGGGTCTTGAGTTTGCTATCGCCAATTTAGACGAAAGTAAGAACGTTCACGAACACAAAAAACACATCAGAGCTATGTTCAAACGGCTAGAATTAAGTATTGAGAAGTATCAATTCTTCATGAAAATAATTAAATACCTCGGACAAATGATAGACAGTGAAAGCAGGAAACCGGACCCACAGAAGACCGATGCAATTAAAAAATATGCCTGCACCCGACACAGTTTTAAAACTACAATCGTTTCTTGAGTTGCCCCAATATTATGCAATCTACATTCCAAAAATGTATGATTTAAGAGCCCCCCTTTACGAAGTATTAATGAAAGGCAAAAAGTGGATATGGTCAAAAGATTTCCAGAAAATAAAAAAGTCTACTCTCAAATCTAGCCTTAGCTTATTATGATTCTATGTGACTGATGCTAGTGAATACAGCTATTTTGATTTATTCCAAGGGGGATAAGCGTAATTCATTTACGGTTATCCCCCTTTGAATAATCCCAAAATGGTTTTCATATTTGCACTTGCTCTCCGTAAATCGATAAAATTTAATTTTCTTTTATACAAAACTACTTGATTAATTTACGTGATTTACGTGACAGGTACGTACATCAAACAGATATTCCTCAGTTTGTTTTATTTTTTTCGAAAGTATCCGCTAAACTGGAGATGCACCAACTATTTTACCTATGAATCTAATGAGGATAAAAGAGAGTAAAAATGAAAGGAATACAATTTTAGTCAGTTCCGCCATTATAGCATAAAGTGATGACGTTTTACACTCGATTGGAAATAACGAAAAATTTGAATTTCCGACGAGACTCCGATTTTGACCGGCGTTTTTGCACCTAATAGTTAACTTATGTTTCGACTTTTACGACGTCGGTTAAATATCAAATTTTGAAATTATCGAAAATATTAAAAATGAAATTCTTTTGTTTTCAATTTTACAGGGGTAGGCTCACTTTGGTTTTGTTATTCTGACAATGTGAATAAAATCATCCTGGTGCTTAAAAAAATGACTATTATACACTTGGTTAGCTTTTAATGCACTTTTACTACATTTCTTAAACCTGAGTGAATTATTCGGAAGGTTTTAATGAATTAATTATGTTTTTCTTGATGGACAAATAAAATAATTTTTAACTTACGTATTTTCCCTTTGTCTTCTCAGCAAATACGAAACTAAACCATAAACGTCTTTGCAGACTGACCGGTGTCATAGCTGCTTGTGATGTGTGTATTGCACATCACGATAAAATAGCGCAGGAAATTGATACAGGAAAAATATCAGGTGCTTCTGCAGTATTGTGTACATATGAAATACTTTCGTCTTTAATTTAAAAGAGTGACATGAAAGGGGGGAGTGAGATAATTAAAACTTTTTTTTAATACACGACTTAAAATAAAATTCAAATTCAAACGATACATTAAAAATAATATTGATATAAATGAAACATCAAATAATAAATAAACCGGTTTTTTTAAATACGTAATTGAAATGAAGTAAAGTTTAAATACGGAATAATCACGTTGACACACCGCTTCCCGTTAGATCACTGAAGTTAAGCAACGTTGAGTCTAACCAGTACTAGATGGGTGACTATTTGGGAATACCAGGCGATGCTGTATGTGGACACCTAGCTATGAGCAAATAGCGTCGCCAACCTGCAGTGCCTATCATGGCGACTATGTCAAAAAAAAACTCTGAATGACATTCACCAATAACGTGTCTGAAACCAGGGAGGGGTTCCTCCTTCAGGAGTGATCAAAACCCCTGATGGTGATGGTGATGGCGATGGTGAAAGTTTAAATGAATGAACCATGTAAAAAAAGGTTTTATACTGGGTACAATTTTGCAATTGTGTGAAAATAGTTCTCAGATCAGTCAAATTTACAAAAAAGTTTGAATTATCTCCCCCTTTCATGACACTCTTTTAAATTAAAGACGAAAATATTTCATATGTACACACTATTACAGAACTACCAAATATCAAAAGTGGATCAATAACAAAAAATGGGGGAAATTTAGATAAAAGTCTCACAATGAGTTTATGAAAATCCAGAATACAATACATGATGGGAAAAGATGTAAAAGTTTGTCAAATTAAAAAGAAAATTATAGCTACATGGAAAAGTAAATTTTTTAACCCTAAACCTATTTTTTCCTAAATTCGCCCCTGGGTTTATTTACTATGCCTGTCTTTCTGAGACTTTCTTTTCTTTTCCTTTTTATTGCTGAATAAAAAACTAATGTTTAAACAAAAAAAATCAAATAATTTTGGAGCGAGGAGTGCGGAGCGATGAAACCATCATTCTTTAGTCCAAAATGGAGTTGCTCCCGCTCCACTCCCGCTGAATATAAAATGAGCCCTCCTCTACTTCACTCCAGCAGAAAGGAATGTTCTCCTGGAGCGCGCTCCTTTATGGAGGGCTCCGTAAAGCCCTGTATTGAGACATATACATCCTTAGTCATCGTGTCTGACATTCACTGAACATTTTTCTTTTACCAAAAACACGAATTGTATAAACTTTACTAAATGGACATTTACTGACTAAAACTAACTTTCATATTCATGTAAACTTATAGCTATATAAATGTTTTGTTATTTAATAATACTTTCCTTGATTTTTGATTCGCAAGCTCTATTCATGTTAAGTTAGCACTTGCTAGGTGGTAAACCTTCTATTCCCTCAAATCTTTATTTCATTTCGTTTGCCATTTACATGTGTTAGATATAGCACTAACATATACGCTATGTTCGTACATACGTTATCGCCTTCCACCACCATTAAAATATAAGATCGTTCGATCATCAAAGATGATGCAATTGTACCTTAACTAACATACAACGATTTCAACTGCCAATTTTAAAATTAATTGTTCTAAAATCGAATTCTGTCGTCCTGTCGACTTAATCAGTTTTAAAAACCTACTCTGCATTCTTTTCATTTTTAATGTAATTTTAATAAATGTGTTATTGTTACAATTGTAAATAAATGAATTAAAAAAGTGATATTCGTTTTGTTTATTTATCTAGGAACTATTTTTACAGTCAGAAGAAAAAAAGATTTACAAATATTTACACTGTTAAAATAAATAAATTAAAATGTTAAAATTAAAATGTTAAAACGTTTGTTCCATTTATTAAAAAAATATTGAACAGACAATTATTTTTAAGGACATACATTAATTATTTCAACATAAATTATATTATTAAGAGTAATTTTACAAATAGATGAACAAGGCCACCGAGGAATTTCCCCGGCATCTTGCTGTAACACATATACAATTAAAATAACTAGTTGCGGTTGCGGCCATATCTGAGGTGTGTGATTGGGGTTCCCAAATTTCAGGTACTTTAGAGTATTTTAAAATGTTTTTAGGGGGCATTATGATATACTACGGTTCCAGTTTCGTTTCATGTCGTACATAAGACTGTGTTTTTTCGTAAACTACTCCTTCTCACCTGTTTAAGCAATCATCATTAGTGACACTGACTTTCATTAGAGTTACTACTTTGTCCCTCTTGTCCCATATTACTATGTCGTTTAACAGCATTTCTTTTAATTATGTAGCTGTAAGGATTGCATAGTCATAGTGGATAATGGATAACTTATTTCCAACAGTTCTTTCTCGTATATATTCCCAAAACTTGCTGCTACACTGGATATTGATATATTTTACAGATGGATCAATGGAGATATTTACATACTTTATTGTGTCGAATTGTAGAGTAGTCCCCCCTCTCCCAAAAGAGAAACTTACAACTGGATGTCAGGTGGATCACATTCTGTACTTTTGCGTGGCAGAACCTGCAAATGTCATTACTGAGATCACTCATCTTTTTAAAAGCATTCGTCATCAAGTCTTGATCTTGGGCAGTCATTATCATTCTCCTCTGATCATAGTGGCGTGATCCTCTTTTAAGTAAGTCTACACAACATTCCTTGTCTACATATGTAGCTCGGTGTTGGTTGACCCTATTCTTCCAGTTTTCTACAATGGAAGATCTTGGTGTATTTTTGGTGACTCTTTTGGGGTATTTCCGTGGAATGCTTGTTTGGTATTTCTGTCTCCTTTGTGAGACATTGCTCACCAAAATATTTGGCCAGTTTTATGGTGCAATTTGTTTTATTGGCTATGATTTCTTGATATTGATGTGCCAGAATAAGGCTTGAGTTCAGGGATTTCATCAGATATTGACCAGTGTTCACATGTTTGCAGCATAGGGCATTCTCGTTAGCGGCGATGCTTGCTGACTCCTGCCATCTCAAATGATAGCAAACAGAAAACCACATGAGCCTACAATCAATGAACTACAGTAGTGGCAACCTTGGTAATGAATCACATCTATTCCTATTCGATACCAATAAATTGCCCTTCTGCCCATGCATGGGAGATTAGTTGATTGATTGCCATACTTTGCAACTTCTGAGTACGGCCCCAATTATGCCATAAAAATCATGGAATCGACATGTGTAACAAATAATAGTTATCTCTGATGCTGGGATGGTTCTCCTAAGATGATAGAGAATGGATTTTATTTGGAGAAAGCCGTGTTTAATACATGTTAATGCAGGACACACATGGTTGCCTGGTTCAACGGTCTTCCTTATGAGTTAAGCCATTACCATGTTATAGGTGTCAGACCATTTGTTCTCATTTCACTACAGTCACGTCTATCATTAGTCAATACCCTGAAACAAGGCTGACGAGTGTACCGAACCATTGTCTGATAAACATTTGGCCTGCCGCTTTTGTACACTCAGGCTTTTCAATTAAGGCTATATATTAACTTCTTTCAGAATGGTATCAAGTTCCACAAATTTTACATGTTACATCTTTTTCTTTCAACAGCAAACTTGTATCTTCTACAGCAGTATGATTATGCTCCAGTGAAATCCTCGCATCTCGCATCGATCCAAATAGAGCTGAAGACCATTCACACTAATTGTTTTACATAAGGTCTTCTTAGCATTCTCTCACAATCATCTCATCCATGATTAATGGAACACACTCCCCTCTGTTGTCCTAACTCTTGGGGATCACCACTGCCCATTTCTTGATTAATGCTTTCCACCACTCTGAGACAGTAAACCACTGTTAACTTCCCAATGAACACCAGGAAAAAATGGAATGTCAGTTGAGAATGTGTCCTATACTCGGATTCTTGTTTGCTCGGTTCCATTTCAGCCTGTTGCACTCCCTATATACGTTTAAAGGAGTACTTGCCCACCCTCCTGCAGCCATGATGGCTTTGATTCCTTGCTTTCTCAGTTCAAAGGTGTTCCTAACGTTGGCTGTATATACTGTTATTCTATGAAAATGTCATTAATATTTGTTGATGTTACCCGTCGAATATCGTCTTCTTTTGAGAATGTAGTATTTACAATTACTCACATGATAACTGGCACCGCATCGAGCTTGAAACCCATACAGTAAAAAGTGGCAAGACGTATTATTCATCCGGAAAATTGGTGGTTGAAGAAGAGCATGTCGTAAATTAATTATTAGATATTGCTGAAGAAACGTTTTATAAATTTCTGCGTTAATTTTCCCATGTAAAGGAAAAGAAGAAAGCGAACATTTCCACCCCTACAATTTAATTGGCTTGGACTCTCTGAGAATGCAAAGGAATGACATGGCTATGGTTCGGTGGAATTTTGGTGTACATCGTGATGATAGAATTAGTTCTGACTCCCTGCTATTGAGGCTGAAGGTGCACAGACTGGAGACAACTCTGTGTTGCAACGGTTTACAATGCTATGGACATGTTAAACGAAGCTCTGGTTGGATGAACACATATACATACATTTCAATTGAGGGAAAACGAAGAAAAGGCTGAGGAAAACGTCAAGCAATATAAATGTAAGAGTTTCATGAAGAAAGTCACTTCGTACCATGATGGTCAACATCCACATCTGATGCAATAAAACATTAAATAAAGAAAAAAAGAAGGTGGGAAACTGGCTTATATATACGAACCACATATGCATTTAGACTACAGCATGTTGGCTGAGGTAACACAATAACAGATCCATAGTGAGAAAAGGATAACTGAGTGAGGATGAGGAGGCAGGTTTGAAAGTGGCAATAAGAAAGTGTACACTTGAAGATAGAGGAAGGTACTGTGTCCTCTAATAAATCTATTATATGAAGGGCGGTTGTCTGTATGCATGTTTCACTAAAAGTAACGAACTATAAAACAAACAACCACAAAGTTGGTATATTACTGTATATATATATATATATATATATATATATATATATATATATATATGTGTGTGTGTGTGTGTGTGTTTGCATGTGTGTGTGTTTGCGTATGTCTGTGTGGCTGCAGATAGTTGTCAGATATTTGAACACAACAATTCCGGACGTTTCACACAGCAGAAAATTATGTAGCAGCCAATTACAGAAAAAATACTTTCTATAAATCATATTAAGTGAAAATCAGGAAACTTACGATACAAAAATAATAAAGGTAGTTATGTGTGTGTGTCCAGCTATTTCTTTTTTGAACTACAAAAAAAAACATCTACAAAGTTGGTATATTCTTGATCAGCATCACCCTGGTAGAATAATAACAACAATTAAATAAAAAATTCATCTTTGGGGATCAAGGCCTAGTTTTGTCGAGGGGGTCAGTTTTTCAGCAATGTTATGTTGTAATTTCCTTGAGGAATCTATTATATAAAGGAGAGTGGGCTGGATGGAAGAACCTGAGAGGATTGGGGAGAGGAAAGAGAACAAATAAAAAGATAGAGAGAGGTAGAGAGATAGAAGTTTTAATAGAAATAGGTTACAGCCTTGCTAATCGTACATAGAGATGAAATCAAACTTAAGATATTAATAAAAATCTAGCAAAAGTAGAGTAAAAAGATGTATAAGGTCACACAAAGGTGAAATTACTAAGAAGGAGAGGAGGAATTGGACAGCAAGAAAGAATGCAGTGTAAATCAGAGAGTGAAAGGAAGAAAGTGTACCATCTGATAAATTTTACACAAAGGCTGAAATAAAAAAAAGAAATGTTTGATTAAGACAAATCTACTAGAAGCGAAAAAGAAAGAATAGAAAAAGTGCTCAGAAAAACTGTATCTTTAGTAAATCTGGAGAAGTGCATATCATAATAGACGAGCTAATTTTTTGTGTTACAGTCAACAGTCTTAAACATTGCAGTAGTATTTAACACAAGATTGAATGCATGTTAAGTGCATTTTACTTACTTCTTCTTACTCATCTTGTGTCCTAGGAACATTTGATATGTGCCACTGTATTCAACTACAAGCAGCTAATTTGCACCGTAATGACAAGTTAATGGTCAGATGGATCTGTTTAATGAGGCCTGAACAAAGCATACTTTTTGAAGCCCTACTTGCACAAGTCAACTTGAAAAGCCTCGCAGACATCATGCAAAAGAGAAGACTTCGTTGTCTAAGGCACGTTGAGCACAGCAATGGCTGGATTGTGAAAGTCTGACAGGCAAATGTGCCAGCAGAGCACCACTGGCAGACCCAAATTGTCTTGGGTGGACGTGGTCAAACGTGATAGGAAGGTCATGGGTATGGATTCCATCAAGCCTAAAAAAGACAAGAATTGAGAAGAAAAATTAGACAGAGACTAAACAATCAGGCCCCAATCTCATCAGAGGATTAATTGTGGCCTGATTCAACAAAGAAACCGGTTGATGATGATGATGATGATGATGATGATGATGATAAGATAGTTGGAAAAAGTATATTCGTCACTGCTTTAATGACTGCTTAAAATAATATGCAGAATCAACAAAAGCGTGACGGAACGGAAATATTAGAGCATTAATATCTTCTTAGATGAATTAGGTCTTAAAATCCTGCAAATTCTTTGATTTCAGGGATGGTGCTGCTTAAGATTCATATTATAAATATTTAAAAATTGAATGGCTCCATAATAAAAAGGAAATAAAAAGAGCTTTTCTAAGTGTTTCATATTCTTTTAATATTCTAATATAAAAAGCTTTTCTAAGTGTTTCATATTCTTTTAATATTCTAATATAAAAAGCTTTTCTAAGTGTTTCATATTCTTTTAATATTCTAATATAAAAAACTTTTCTAAGTGTTTAATATTCTTTTAATATTCTAATATAAAAAGCTTTTCTAAGTGTTTCATATTCTTTTAATATTCTAATATAAAAAGCTTTTCTAAGTGTTTCATATTCTTTTAATATTCTAATATAAAAAGCTTTTCTAAGTGTTTAATATTCTTTTAATATTCTAATATAAAAAACTTTTCTAAGTGTTTCATATTCTTTTAATATTCTAATATAAAAAGCTTTTCTTAAGTGTTTCATATTCTTTTAATATTCTAATATAAAAGCTTTTCTAAGTGTTTCATATTCTTTTAATATTCTAATATAAAAAACTTTTCTAAGTGTTTAATATTCTTTTAATATTCTAATATAAAAAGCTTTTCTAAGTGTTTTGTATTCTTTTAATATGCTAATATAAAAAAACTTTTCTAAGTGTTTCTTATTCTTTTAATATTCTAATATAAAAAGCTTTTCTAAGTGTTTCTTATTCTTTTAATATTCTAATATAAAAAGCTTTTCTAAGTGTTTCATATTCTTTTAATATTCTAATATAATAAGCTTTTCTAAGTGTTTCATATTCTTTTAATATTCTAATATAAAAAACTTTTTAAGTGTTACTTATTCTTTTAATATTCTAGCATAAAAAGCTTTTCTAAGTTTTTCTTATTCTTTTACTATTTTGATATAATAGTCTTTTCTAAGTGTTTTGTATTCTTTTAATATGCTAAGGTTTTGTATGTTTTTTATATAATTTTCTAAGTTTTTTCTAGTCTTAGAATAAAGTTTTCTACGTTTTTCTATTCTTTTAATATTCTAATATAATAAGCTTTTTCAAAGTTTGTTCTATTCTTTTTATATTCTAATATAATAATCTTTTTTAATTTTTTTCTAATCTTTTAATATTCTGATAGAATAAGGTTTTCTAAATTTTTCTATTCTTTTATTAGTCTAATATAATAAGGTTTTCTTAGTTTTTCTTATTCATTTAATAGTCTAACATAATAAGCTTTTGTAAGGTTTTTCTATTCTTTTAACATTCTAATATAATTAATTTTTTTATTCTAATAAAAATTATCTATAAGAAAATATTATTGTAGAAACTTGGGATTTTCATAAATTTTACAGGACATTTATTCTGGGAAAATACTTTTTCAAATTCAATCAGAATAAGTTCACTTGTCAGAATGGATTTTTCTGTCTTATAAAAAGTGAACATCTGCCAACGCTGAAGGATAAAACGTTTTCTTAAGATTTTTTAAGACTTCACTTCAACATAATTAATAAAGTTTCTCCCTAGTTTGTGTTTGCATTGTGGAAATATATGAACAGTTCAAATCACAAATAAAAAGAGTACCTACAGTCTTTTCTATAAGTTTGACTTTTCTATGAAACTACAGTTACATGATACGTTTGTTGAAGTTACATTTTCCCCGGATTTGTATGTGTATTTGCAGAGATGCACACACTGCACAAAACACAGGTTTCTCTCCAATGTTTTATTAAAATTGAACCCAGTTAAATCGATGATCCACATTATTCACAAGAATAGTGTTTCTCTAGAGAATATGTACCAAGATGTCTTGTAAAAATACAATTCGGTGAAAATGATGACTTGCATACTTCACAAGAATAGGGTTTATTTCCTGGTGTGTAATGAGTTTTTCATGATTAGCATATCTGAAAATAAGTATTCACAACTCACAACTGTGTGTTCGCATGTGTTTCCTCAAAGTTGAACCCTGTGAAAATGATAATCCACACAATCCACAAGAATAGGGTTTTTCTCCAGTGTGTGTTCTTTGGTGTCTTTTCAAAACGGCATTCTGCGTAAATGATGACCCACACTTTTCACAAGTATATGGTTTCACACCAGTGTGTGTATGCATGTGTTTTCTCATGTTTGAATTATCAGAAAATGATAATCCACACACTTCACAAGAATATGGCTTCTCACCAGTGTGTACTCGCATATGAATTTTCAAAGAGGTACTTTGTAAAAATGATGATCCACAAAATTCACAACAATAAGGTTTTTCGCCAGTATGTGTTTGCATGTGTCTTCTTAGGACAGTGTTTTTGGAAAATGATGATCCACACACTTCACAATAAGGTTTCTTATCAGTATGTGGTTTTCTGTGCTTGGTCATAGTTGAACTATCTGAAAGTGAGGGTTTACATCTCTCAGAATCAGCTTTCTCACCAGTGTGTTTTTTTATGTTTGAATTATATGAAATTGATAATTCACATGCTTCAGAATTAGCTTTCTCACCAATGTGTTTTTTTATGTTTGAATTATATGAAATTGAGGATTCACATGCTTTGGAATCAGCTTTGGAATCAGTGTGTTTCTTCATGGTGGAACTATCTGAAAATGAGGATTCACATGCTTCAGAAGTATCGACTGTCACACAAGTATGTGTTTTCATCATTGAACTATTTGAAAATGAGGATTCACATTATTCAAAGGAATAGGCATTCTCAGCCATGTGTTTCACTATAGTTGAACTATCTGAAAATAAGGATTCATCTTCTTCACAATTCACAACAGTATACATTTGCACATGTTTTCTCAAAGTTATTTGTTTCAAGTAATACACACTTCAAAACAACAACATTTTTCCAGAATGTCTATGTATCTTGCAAGTTCTGATTTGTCTACACACTTTACAAGAATAATGTTTTTCTCAAGTATGTTTTCAAGTTTTTTCTCATGGTTAAAATTTAAAAAATGCTTTAGAAGCCAATATTTTATTTTGCAAAAATGTTTTCTTCTCAGGGATTATACTTAGAATACAGTATATCAGATATTTGAAAAATTAATCAGTCGTTTGGTGAATTCCTTTTTTCCAACTGTAACTGATATCTGTAAATAAAAAGAATCATTTTGTTAATAATTTGATATACAAATAAATGTAAATATGTTTTAACAATTTTTCTCATTACAAGATTAAGACTACAAAAATAATTTCTCAAAACTTAATATGGCACCAAAAATATATGCAGTATATCTGACTGAATTGTATATATCTTTCTTTTTTGAAAATCAAGTTTAACAGAAATTAATTTGACGAACATCAGTTGAATTTTCAAGTAACATGAAATAACAAGAATGGTGAGTAATTTGACTTTCACAGTAGAAGGTTTGAACAAATGCACTAGTTTCAATTTTATTTTAACATGACCGTTAAAAATCAATTTATCGTCTTAGGTACCCTTAAAAGCCAATTTCACCAGTTTTCTACATATGTTCGTAAAATCATAACGTCTAAAAATTAAGAAAGTGATGTAGTTTGCTTGAAGCTTAATTTGTATATCAAAGTCGTTCATACATTGAAGAGTTGTAAAATATCAACACAAACTGAAGCAAATCAAGGCATATAACGGTGGAACGAGTTATGTAGTTTCACCTTCTTTATTAATACAATATATATATATATATATATATATATATATATATATATATATATATATATATATATATATATATATATTATTAGTATCTAATTACATTGTATTATGTCCTACCAGCATCAGCATGGTTTGATGGAAGATTCATACAGTATAATATTTCGGGAACACTTTCCCTTGTCAGATGTATGTTCAACTCAAGTTCAAATGCGCATATGAAGGCCGTTGTCAGTGGGCAATAACACAACAAAAATGAAATAAATTTTAAATGTAATTAAAATCAAAAACAAAGAATTTTTTTCAATTTCTCTTCTAAAATATTTTTTAAATTGACGTGTCGACGTGAATATTATAAATATTTTTTATTTTTTATTTAATTTTAAAAAGATTTAAATTCAATTTGTTTTTTATTTAATTCAAAGATGAAATGAATTTTAAATTTAACTAAGATCAAAACAAAAATAATTTTCTTCAAATTATCTCGTGAAACCCGTTTAAATTTATGTGTTCACGTCAATATTATTAATATTTTTAATCTTTTATTTAATTTTATTTTAGTTGTTTATACCTTATGAATTCATTTTATTTTATTCAAGTTTATTTTATTTATTCGTTCATCGCCCGGAGCATAAAGTTATCGAGATTCTTTATATTTATTGAACGATGGAAGGGAGATAATTTTGCCAAACGGATTATTCAGCTTAATTAGCTATGATCTGTTTAAGTTAGTTTCACGTTCGATTGTTAATACAGTTATTTTCTAATTAAGTATACAATGTTGAGTTTAATTATAATTATTTCCACATAATGAATATCATTTATTCCTAGAGATATTTAAGCCTAAATTATTATCATTATAAAGTAGCTATTTTCGGCCTAAGCTTATTGGGCCTTAAGTATTTATTTAAGGTTTAAATTAAAGAAAAGTGCGATGAGGAACTGTATTTATCAGCAGGTACCCCACGAAGAACCCCTGAATAAATGATCGACACTGCAGATAAAGCTGTCAATGTACAAAAGCGACCCAAAGTTTAAGGCTATTACATGGAGAAGGATTGTCCCTGTGGCAGCTACAAATTAAGAATGCAGGACCTTAAGAGATTTGATCCAAAATTGTTTCCTACAATTATGCAATGACCTCCCACATATAGCTTGGGTTTTCTGGCCGATACAGGAAGAAATATACTGCCTGGAGGGAGTCATTATAAAAGGCAACAAAATCCTGATACCTCGACAACTTCGTACAGAAATACTGGAATACCTTCATTCCGTGCATCAGGTTATAAACGTTATGCTGGCGAATGCGAGAAATCGATTGTTCGGGTCAAGCCTTGATGCTAGCATCCGACAAACCAGATTCTAGTGCCACACATGCAACACTATTGTGCCATATCAGCCCAAGGATCCCTTGATGTCACAACCAGATCCGGATTTATTATTCTAACAAGTTGTCGTGGACTTTGTTGATATACAGGGCAGGAACTATTTAGTATACGCTGATCGATATATGGAATGGGTGGAAGTGGCCCTAATGACATCGGGGAGGGCTAAATCCGTATGTGACACCAAGCAACGATATTTGCCAAGGAAAGACCAAATAACAAGAAATACGACGTGGGTATGACATTCCTAGATTTTAAAACCAGATACTATGACCACAAAAGCACATTTAAAAACAGAGAACGTCGAACTAAAACAGCGCTAGAAAACCACTATTGGGAGCTCAAAGAAAATGGACACTCACCAATAATTGAATGGAAAATAGTAAGACAGGCCAGTACACATAGAAATTTAGACGACCCGCGTAGATTATGCCTGAATGAAAAATTTGAAATCCTACATTTTAAAGATCCCCGAAATCTATTAAATTCTAGAAGTGAGATAGCAAACAGCTGCTTACACAGAAATAAATTAACCTTAGGCTAACGATAAATAAATAAATAAACAAATAAATAAAAAACTAAAAAAAAAACTTAACATTTAAAAAATTAAAACCTAAAATAGAAATACAAGGAACCACGTGTTAAAATAAATTCACCCATTATATTGACACAACAAAGGAAACAGGATATAGGCAAACCCATTGATAACAAAACAATAGAACAGGATATAAGGAGTAACACCAACAAAGCCTTTGTTCGCAGGAAGCCCAACAATTGGCTGAGAGAACAACAAAGAATCTGATTGGTTAACTAGCAAGCCGTGTATATAAAAACATTCAGCAAAAATAACTCCATGCATTTTAGCCTGAAGATTCCTCCCAGGGATGAAACGTGGGAGCCTGTGTAGCTTGATTGCCATAAATATATGTTCATAGCTTACTATCTAGCTCTACTTACATATCGAGCACTGTTAAAGTAAATACTGAAAATTGATACATAAAAAATTATATCTCCTCATAAAATTTTATGTGGATACATGAAATACTAATATATAATATATATATATATATATATATATATATATATATATATATATATATATATACTATATATATGTATATAAATATATATATATATATAATATATATATACTATATATATATAATATATATATACTATATATATACTATATATATAATATATATATACTATATATATATAATATATATATATATAATGTATATATATATTTAAATATATATATATATACTATATATATATGATATATATATAATGTATATATATATATATATTTAAATATATATATAATATTTATATATATACTATATATATATATATATGATATATATATAATGTATATATATATATATTTAAATATATATATAATATTTATATATATATAATATTTATATATATATATATTTATATATATATAATATTTATATATATATATATATAATTTATATATATATATAATTTATATATATATATTTATATATATATATATATAATATTTATATATATATATAATATTTATATATATAATATATATATATATAATATTTATATATATATATTATATTTATATATATATATAAATATTATATATATATGTATATTATATATATATAATATATATATTCTCTTCTCATCCCCGCCTTTGTAATTGTTTAACCAATAATACACCATAGTGGCAGCGGTAAAGTAAACACAAATACAATCACGGCTCACGTTCTATAACAAAAAAAACGTACGAATTGTACACAAGGAACTTAAAAGCGACTTTGTCCACAACACGTGTGAACCGTTTCGAATGAATACCGACGCCATTGTTGTCAAATCGTTAAACCAAAACAGTCGTTCTGATACGCTTGTAAGTACAAAAGTATAAGAAATACTTCTTTATAAATACTTCGCCATAGAAAGGTTTGACCCGAAAATTTGTCTGTTAGATAATTTCCTGTCAAAGATAGGAACTATAATAATTTTTGTTTAACGTGAAAACAAGTTAAAGAAAGAGGAACTATTTTTTTACTAACCCCAAAACGCGGATTGCTACACTAACCTGAGCAGCCGTCCAGCGGTATCGAAAAACAACCCTGACCATTAACAACCTGTTGACCCAACATCCCTAATGCCTTCTCATTTACCAACGATGAACTGGTCTGATCCTGACCTTAATGGAGCGATATCACTTTAAACAAAAAATGACGTTATATCTGGAAGATGAGGAAATCGTAGACCAAAACAAACAAGCCAGAAAAATCTGCCTATGCGGTGATGAAGGACTGAAACGCCTAAACGCCAGTGGTCTGACTGATGAACAAAAAAAGTCACCACTAGATCTATGGAATTTTCATGAAGCACAACTAAACACAAACGTGCACTTCAGAATTCATAGACTTCATCTAATGCAATACAGGCAAAAACCAAGTGAGAGCTTAGACGATTTTGTGACCAGGGCCAGAACACTGGCGCTGAAGTGTGACTTCTCGGAGGAAGAACTACATGAGCGTATTATCGAATTGATAATCGCCTCTACACTGTATGATCCATTCCAAAATGAGCTATACAGCAAACCCAAAGGTCACAAAATAAGTGATGTTCTTGCTGAGAGAAGGAAATATGAAGCCCTTTCAGCAGGAAACGATCAGGTGCATGTACTTGGTGTCTCCCAGTATGAAAAGATCCACAACATCAACCGGGGCAGAAAATGCAAAAACTGTGATACAAGCCACAAGCCACGACAATATCCAGCCTATCATGATGAATGTTCTGCATGCGGAAACAAGGGTTACTGGTCTAGATGCTGCAGAATAAAACAAAAACAAGATCAGAGCAAAGGCAGAGGTCACAGAAGCAAATCATGCAACAACCAGCATCATAGTCAAATGAGGAAATCCAACTACAGGGAAAAAAAAACATATTGACCACATAGAAGCTGGAAGTGACAGTGACTACTACCACAAGCATTTCTACTCCATTACAGTAAGCGCCAAGTGCATGGACAGTATCAATAAACACCCCAGAGATGAAGCATACACAACACTAAACATCAAACCACCACATATCCCCAATTCGCTGCACACACTCCGCTTGAAAATTGATTCAGGAGCATCAGGCAACACATTACCCTTAAGAACATTTTGACAAATGTATGGAACAGATGACATCGCTCTCAATATCTTACGACCAGCAGAACATATAAAGCTCATGTCATACAGTGGCGATACAATCACCTGCAGGGGAACTATCAATACCCCATGCCAATATAAAACATCAAAATGGATAGATGCAACATTTTATATTGTCGATGTCTCTGGACCCGCCGTTGTAGGTCTGTCTACAAGTGAGCAGCTCAAACTTCTCACAATAAACGTTGATACTATCAGAAACACAAAATTGAGACAACCACCTACACCCATCACTAACGGTGAAGAACTGAGGCAAACTTACCCAGACCAATTTGATAGAATTGGCAACGTCAGTGGTACAGCAACACTTTTGCTAAAGGAGGATGCAGAACCATTTATTGATCCCCCATGCAAATGCAGCATCCACCTCAAAGACAAGCTGAAACAAGAGATAGATAAGCTGATAGAACAAGACGTGCAAAAAAAGGTAGAAGAGCACACAGACTGGTGCTCCAGCCTGGCCTTCAGTACGAAAAACGACGGATTCCTTAGGATATGCATCGACCCACAGAAACTAAACTCCAGCCTGAAAAGATACCCTTACAAAATACCAACAGTTGAAGAGCTGTATCCGAAATTTTCAAAGGCAAAAGTGTTCAGCAAACTTGATGCCAAAGCTGGGTATTGGTCAGTCCACCTGGATGGAAAATCTCAGTTGTTAACGACGTGCAGGACCCCTTTTGGGCAAGTTTGTTGGAAACGATTGCCATTTGGCCTAAGCGTCTCTCAGAATATTTCCAGGCAAGGATGGACAAAATTCTTGAAGGTTTAGATGGTGTCGCTAGCATCACAGATGATGTAGCAGTATACAGGGAAAATGATATGGAACACGACAAGAACCTGATGATACAAGCAGCCGAAACTGGCCTCGTGTTTATCAGCGAAAAATGCATCATCAAACAACCCACTATAACGTTATTTGGTAATATATACACATCCACCGGCATCAAGCCAGACCCAGCAAAAATACACGACATACAAAAGATGACAAATCCACAAATCAAAGATGAGCTACAGCGCTTCCTGGGAATGCTGAACTACCTCTCCCAGTATATTCCAAACTTTGCTTAAAAAGCACACCCACTACATGGTCTTTTGAAATCACAATCACCATGGGTGCGGGACCCAGATTATCAAAATGCTACGATGACCTAAAAGATATGATCACTGCTAGTGACCTCCTATCATACTACGACCAAACAAAAGCAATATCACTGGAAGTAGACGCCTCACAGAGGGGTCTGGGAGTAGCACTGGTACAGGAAGGCAAACCAGTGGCATTTCGTTCCAAAACGTTGACCGACTGCCAGTCAAGATATAGCAATATCGAATGTGAAATGCTAGCAATTGTGCATGATATACAACGTTACCACACATACCTGTATGCAAACACATTCACAGTGACCACGGACCACAAACCATTAGTCACTATATGTGCAAAACCACTGCATTCTGCACCACCGTGTCTACAGCGCATGCTGTTAAAAATACATGGCAACAACTTCAGAGTCATCTACCGCTCTGGCAAAGACATGATCCTTGCAGACACACTAAGTCGATTACCCAACCCAGAAAACAACAAAATAGTCGAATTAGACGAAAGAATCAACGGGATAGATACAGAACATGATGACGAGCACCATACAATTACGATCATCAACTTCTCAACAGAAAAAAGAGATCTGCTATGCAGTGAGACAACGAGAGACAAAACTTTGAGCCTTGTCAAAGAAATTGTCTTCCAAGGATGGCCAGAAACTATCCGAGATGTGCCAGCTGACATCCGATCATATTAGTCGTTTCGAGATGAACTAGCGGTTGAAGCAGGAGTACTCTTCAAAGGACAGCAAGTTCTAATTCCAGAGTCTATGAGAGATGACATTCTGTACCAGCTCCATCAAGCACATCAGGGTATTGAGAAAACCCGCCGCCTTGCCAAAGAAAGCATATATTGGCAAAATATCGACAAGAATATAGAGAAGATGTGCCGAGCATGCCTACTCTGCCAGGAACATCAAGATGCAAACAGACGAGAACCACTCGAACCTCACGACATTCCATCACGACCATGGAAATATATCGCATCTGACTTATTTGAGATCAATGGACAGCAATTTCTGTTAACTGTTGATAGATACTCAAAATACCCTGTCGTGGACGAAATGCCCACATCAATAACCAGCAAGGCAGTAACTGACAAGATAAAAAGCTACACATCCCGATGAGATAATGACGGACAACGGTCCACAATACACAGGACAAGCTTTCCAAAGATTTATCACATCATGGGGTATTAAGCATGTCACTAGCTCACTCCACTATGTTAGAAGCAATGGATTCATTGAGAGACATGTGCGACACATTAAGTCCATAATCAAGAAATGCCTTAAGGTTAAAGGTGACATCCAAATAGCATTACTGCAGATCAGAGCAACATCTATAGACAGCAAATTACCATCACCAGCTGAGCTACTATTCGGACGGCCTATAACAACAACACTACCCAGCCGAGTAGAGCCTGGAAAGGAAGAACACCAACAAAAACTAGACGAAAGATCGACAGTAATGAAAACAAACTACGATCTCAATAGATACACTAGAAACCTACAACCACTGTATCCAGGCCAACACGTGTCAATAACAAACAAAAATGACAAAACGTGGCACCCTGGAACCATTGTCCAGAAGGATGGTAACCCAAGGAGCTACATTGTAGAAACTCCAAATAGAACAAGACTCCGCCTTACCTGTACTGTACCAATACCGACAGTGAAGAAGAAAGTACACTTTTCTGATCCAACATCAAGGGCGGTACAATGTAATGACCAACCCAATACAAATGACGGCAGGAAACAAACCACCATCCCACACGATGATAGAGAAATCACACCAAACGAAGACCATATACAAAGAAACTCAACCCACAATAGATCTGGACGAGTCATAAATATGCCAACCAGATTCAAAAATTCTATATAACCATAAACATTGCAGACAGAATCTATGACTACTCAACCAATACCAGCACTACAAAACAATTACAAAACAGACAATAATACATAAAAAATAATCACTATATCCTAATCAATATATCAATTCAGACTCCCATACACTCATATGAACACTACTAAACAGGGAGGATGTTGTGATATATTATATACTAACCATCTGCGTACTAACACATAAGAACTACTTAGGGGTCGAATATCTCCATAACCTCACGGAATAAACGTACGTAAATTCTCTTCTCATCCAAGCCTTTGTTATTCTTTACCCAATAATACTTCATCCTATACACTAATTTTATTCCACTTTTTGAAGAAACTGTTTAGGCTATCGATCTTATCATTTACCATAAAATAGTATAGTTTAACAAATTCTATTTAAAAAATAAAAATGAACATTTTTGGAATTTACATGTAATAAGCAAACTTAATCGCGTGTTTGTAATTCGATTTCTTTTTTACTTTTACTTATTTCATCTATTTGGTCAAAAAGTTCTCAATTAAAAATATAATCAAAACGTCCAACCAAATTTTTTTACCGACATTTTTGCGTCTAAAAGTTGACTTACGCCTCAACTTGACTACATCGATTAAATATCAGATTAAATAAAAACAAACATTTTCTAAGAATAAATTTGTGGAAGAACTCACTTTGGTTTTATTTTGACAATATAAATAACATCTTGCTGGTCGTGAAAAAAATTGATTAAACACTTGGTTTTCTTTTAATGCATTCTTATTTCATTTCTTTAAGAAACATTTGGATCATTTTTGTGAATTAATTCAACGTCGCATAACGTTTATCTCAGATGGACAAAAAACTCCTTTTTTACTTACGTATATTTTCATTTGTACTCACGGCAAATGGGAAACTAAAAAGCTTATAACTCAGTACTCTTTAGAGACTGACCCGGCGGTGTCAGACAAACACATGTCCCCGAGTTGTATTATTTACTTTCGGTGTTTGTGTATGAAAACTAGGTTAGAAAATATGGCCGTTGAAAATAAAATGACAGAAAAACTTTATGAAATACTTAATTGATATTAAAAAATATTAGCGTACACCGAAAATTACAGAAAATGATCGAATAGAATTTTAATAAAACGATGTTGGCCGATGAACTCCGAAAACCAGTCCCCTGTACTGAGACTCCTTGCACCTATAACACACGGAAATCTAGGTCAACACATTGTAGCGACTGAAGTTACTAACTTGATAACTAGAGAATGTGCTAGAATCAACGCGTACATTTAACTTGTTTTAAGAAATGTTTAAAACAGAAAAACGGATAAAAAAAAAACATGCATGAATAAAAGGTGAAAGATAATGTGTAACAAAAATAATAGACGGTCGAACCTATTAAGTGGGTGAAACATTCAGGAGGGGGTATATATACCAAACAAAGCAAAGTTGGACGAGGCCATTTTTGGTTAAGAGAAGAAAGGTAGTACAAAGTGAAAAGATTTCGTAGAATATAATATAACCCGAATATACCCTGAAGGGGGCCGAGGCAATAGTCGGAAAGGGGAATATTCTTGCTAAAGAATTGCTCCTCCAGCGACGCACCCAACAGGGTCTGGTAAAAAAAATTGAGACTCTGCATGGACCAAATTGTACAACTGACGCCGTCTCGTTGAGGGGTTGACGCGTGATTTTGAAAGAACTCCTTAGTGTTGAAGTACCTTCAGCATCGTAACAGTTTGTCCAATGTCGACGGTGGCACACCGCCACCGATCGCAGATCAGATCAGCAGCCCAAAATGAGTAACGGCAGAACCTAGATATAGGTTTTTGCACTACCTCTCTTCCCTCAACTGAGAATGGCCTTGTCCAACCCTGCTCCGTTGGATATCATATCCCCCCCCTCCACTCAATAGGCACGACCGCCTATATCTAGGTACTGCCTTTTCTCATTCGGTGGCCAACAGGATAAACAGTGGTGGCCGCCATTACTCATTCAGACGGACTCTCTTACGAGTCACACATTTCAAATTCAGTTTTTCTACTTACAGTAGTATATCGACAGACTCTCTTACGAGTGAGCTTTTTCAACTTGTTTTTCATCTTACAGTAGTATATTGACAGACTCTCTTACCAGTGAGCTATTTCAACTACATTTTTTCCACTTATAATAGTATATCGACAGACTCTCTTACAAGTGAAATATTGAAACTACAGTTTTTCCACTTATAGTAGTATATTGACAGACTCTCTTACGAGTGAGCTATTTCAACTACAGTTTTTCCACTTACAGTAGTACATCTGTAAGAATAGAGAATTTGTTATCCCCTATCTTAATTTGACACACGAAAGAAGAAGAAGAAGTTCAAATATCTTAAGGTGAAGATAGCAGGCGCCGTGAGCATCCAGTGGATGAGGAGGCAGGAGAGAAGCTGAGGCGACTTTTACTGGCGAGTGCCAGGGTAGCGTCTGCTCTTCGTCTAGAATATCCTAAGGGAACTCCAGTAGTCCCTTAGGGAACTAATGATATCAATGCGCCCTGCGAGCTGATTGGTCAAACCAGCTCACAGGGACACTGATACGCATTACAAAGTAAATCTATGACTGCTACACATCGACAGACTCCCTTACGAGTAAGACAGGTAGTCATTTGCATGACATAGACAGACTCTATTACGAGTCGGCGTCCACAGTGCAGCTTAGCTCTATCCAAAGACTATTTTATTTACCAGACCCTGTTGGATGGTTCGCTGCTGCCTCAGCCTCCTTCAGGGTACATCCGGCAGGAAGATATTGCATATACTTTTTATATTTTTAATATTTTCTATTTTCTATTTTTCTTCTCCCACAAATGAAAGTAGAAGGAATAAAACATTATTTAAAGAACACAATATTTATATATATACAAAATTAAAATACATTAATTGTTCTTTTGAAATGTTCTGTTAAGGAAGTAACAAAATGTTTGCGCCTATAATTATATTATGTAAAAGAGTGTGTGCAAATGTGTAGCCATGTGGTAAGCTTTGCATTAGAACACAGAAGTGTATGAATTCGCATGTCGCCTTTTGTTAGCGAATGTGTTTGTAGGAATGTGTGCGTATGAGCGTATGCATAAGTTAGAATGAATAGGGCGTGTTGGCATTTGTTTGTGTGCAGTGTGCAGTGTGTGTAAACATGTGGGTGCGAGTTGAGTTGTGTATGGTAGTCACCCGAAGCGTCCCTCGCCCCGAGAGGCGGGAAGAGTCTGGAAACGTGACCTCCTGTTTAGCGTTGAAGGAAAAAGAGAAATATTTTGTCGCCGTGTGGTGTATTTTTTATTTTACAACCAGTGGTCGTGACACCCATTTTTGTTTTTTTGGCAACATTTGTTGTGGGAGCCACTTTTTGTAATCAATTTCGTTTTTAGCTTATATTTTTGGGCTTCTGTTTTTTATTTGGTCAGTTAACTTTATAGGATTGGGATAATCTTATAAGATTACAAGGAAAAATAATAAAATATAAAAATAAAATAAAATATAAAAAATAAAAATCTTATAACACAAGGAAAAATAAAAAGTGATTTATTTCATTTACAGAAATATTTAATGGTGAAAATATTTTTTTTTAGTAATATATTTAATATTACTAAAAAGATATTTTCACCATTAAATATTTCTCTAAATGAAATAAATCACTTTAAAATAAAATAAATTACATGAAGTTAACATCATGCATTTCTGTTTCATTTTTATAAATACTCACATGAATGGTTTTGTTTTACATACAATTGTTTTTTATTAATATTTAAAAAAATAAAATTAAATTAACGTCATGGAATTTTTCATTACACACACATTTTTGTTTAGCCATGTATAAAGTGTATAGTTCCTGTCTATTCATTTATTTTTATTTTTCATATATATTTTTTATTCATGAACGCTTTCTATGAGTTTCGGGAAAAATCTGCATAACTTAATATATTCTGAAATTATATTACCCAGGATTCCCCACTAGACGGTGCACTGTAAAAATAGCACAGGTGTAATTGGCACCATTAAAATGGCACAATTGAATAAATAAGAGAAAATGGCAGAAAGCAAGAACACAGAGCAGTGACTACCAACTTTTCTCAGTCAATCGCAATCTACGACATGACTGCGATGTCTCCCCCTACCTAATGATCTTATAACTCCAACCACGACCATCTCCCACACTCTCTACTGTCAGCTCAATTTTTCACTGCAACCATCTATTTGTATCTCATAATTTATGTTTTCATAAGTGGACCCAGTTTAAAGCGTACACCCGCCACCACCTTGTTTCAAACATTTGGTACTTGTGTTTGTTTTTCTTCAGACAATCATCCAGAGAAAGTCTTGTAATAAAGATGAAACGTTGATGAATACATAAATAATATTTTTTGGTTTTCTTTTTTCATTTTCCGTATATATATATATATATATATATATATATATATATATATATATATATATATATATAGGCAAGGTGGGGTACTTCCCTTAGCGCCCCATTTCACCGCCCCCTCTCCCCAATACCCCCTTTCCCCATTGCCTTGGACGAAAGCTGTCTGTTCCCAGTCGCCCATCTCACCTCCGTCCCCTCTCCTCGTTGCCTGGAGCAAAAGCTGTTTCTTCCCGGGTCGACTCCTCTGCCCCGCCTCTCCTCTTCTGTTGCATAGGGCAAAAGTATGACAGATTTCTATTAAAATACTATCTCTGTCTTTGCCCTCACCCTCTCAATGTATATGTAAGTTAGTGTTAAAAGAAAATTCTTATGGGTCAGTTGGATTCTAATGCTCGACCTCCTGGTCGTCGTTCTTTATCTGTAGTCGTTATGCTACCAACGCAGAGAACAACATCTATAAAAGAATAGGTCACTTTTACGTTGTGATTTCTTTTGTGCTAACCGCACATGCGCACAATGTACAAATGACTGGAAAACGAAGAAATTTTGCCCCACCACCCGAGAAGTTTCGTGTTAGTCTGGCACAAAGGGATCAACTTTTTTTTCTAATTTTTCGATATTTCTGTCGAGTATCTCGTCAGCCTATTGCTGACATACAAACATAAGCACATACACACACACAGACAACTCTCCTTGATATCATAGACATAGCAAAGTATCCTTACTCCTGTCGTATAAGGCAGGCATGATCAAGTGGATATATTCTATGTTACAATTTAACAAATTCTTTTGATTTACACTGTTCACAATTTCTGATGTAAGATAGGGCGGCCATGATCAAGTGGATATCTTGTATATTACTATTAAGCAAATTCGTGAAAATAAATTATTATTTGCGAAAAAAAAACTTCTGTCCTAATATATAATATAGGATTTTTCTTTTTATTAACACTGTTTGCAATATCTGATGTCAGAAAGGGAAGCCATGACCAAGTGGATATCTTGTATATTGCAATTAAACAAATTAGCGTTCAGAAATTATTATTTGCAAATAAAAACCATATTTTTCTTTTGATAAACACCGGTTTGCAATTTCTGATGTCAGATTGGGCAGCCATAACCAATAATATAGGATTTTTGTTTTGATGTCAGATAGGCGCTAATGACAAAGTGTGCCTTCTATATATATATATCTACTCGGTGCGCATTCTATATATATATATATATATATATATATATATATATATATATATATATATATATATATATATATACCCGGTGTGAATTCTATATATATATATATATATATATATATATATATATATATATATATATATCTACCTGGTGTGCATTCTCTCTCTCTCTCTCTCTCTCTCTCTCTCTCTCTCTATATATATATATATATATATATATATATATATATATATACCCACTGCGCATTCTATACATATATCTCTACCCGGTGTGCATTCAATATATATCTTTACCTGGTGCGCATTCAATATATATATCTCTATCCATGATGCATTCTATATGTATCTCAACCTAGTTTGCATTCTATATATATCTCTACCTGGTGCTCATTCTATCTCTACCCGGTGTACATTCTATATATATATATATATATATATATATACATATATATATATATATATATATATATATATATATATATATATATATATATATATATATATACCCGGTGCACATTCTATATGTATCTCTACGCAGTGCACATTCTATATATATATATATATATATATATATATATATATATATATATATATATATATATATACCCGGTGCACATTCTATATATATTTCTACCTGATGTGCATTCTATATATATATCTCTACCTGGTGGGCACTCTATATATATATATATCTACCTGGTGCATTTTATATGTACCTCTACCCAGTGTGAATTCTATATGTATCGCTACTCGGTTCACATTCTATATATATATATATATCTACCCGGTGCACATATCATATATATATATCTCTACCCGGTACGCATACTATATATATATCTACCCGGTGTGCAATCTCTATATATTTCTACCCCGTGCACAGTCTATCTAGATATATCTAACTATTTCACATTCTATATATATATATATATATATATATATATATATATATATATATATATATATATATATATATATATATCTACCTGGTGCGCTTTTATATATATCTCCTCTCGGTGTGCATTCTATATATATCTCAACTCGGTGCACATTCTATGTATATCTTTACCCAATGCGTATTTTATATATATTTATACCCAATGTGCATTCTATATATATTTCTACCTAATGCACATTCTATATATATATATATGCCAGGTGCACATTCTCTATATCTCTACTTGGTGTGCATGCTTTATATCTCTAACCGGATTGCATTCTATATTTCTAGTTAGAGGTGTAGTGGGAGAAAAAGAAGAAACGAAGGTAGAAAGGGTAGTAGTGAGGAGGGAAAGAAGGCACGAAAGAAGAAAGTGTGGTAGTAGGAGGGAAAGAAGAAAGGAAGAAAGAAAGGGTGGTTGTGAAAGGGAAGTAAGAAAAGTAAGAAAACAGGGTGGTAGTGGGAGCGCCAAGTCAACACTATGTCACTTTGTAAAATCACCAAAGAAATAAGTGCCCAGCATTTCACAAGAAATGTAAAAAAAGTAAGAAAAAAGGATACTATGCAAAAATGTGCAAATCAAGAAAATTTGTACATAAAGTCGAGACACATTCCAACGATGAATCAGATGACGATATACATGCACTCAAAATGATCAAAATATATATAAAACTAACTTTGACTGAAGGAATTAAAACACTATGAACTACTGTTTCAATTGATTGTTCTCAATAAAATTCAATTTAAACTTTCTACAAACTTAAAATAAAAAGGTACAGTATGCTATTATGCAGAATTTTAGCTGAAATAAATTTGCTTCACAAATAACTTTTTCTTGGAGCAACGAGTTTGAAGTGTTAGCAACTAAGCTGACTGAATGGAAATCTTGCTTCAAGTAAAATGCCTCAAATGTTAGCAACGCGTGTCCTCAACCTTCACTGGTCATGTTTCACTTCCATACATCATCACACTGTGTACACATGCCTAACAGTGGTAACTCTCTGCTGGCTAGTAATTACAGTACTCTGAACTTATTTCATTCACTCCTAACTCTTCTTTTTATTTTTTATCATAGTTCACCCCAAACAAGGCAGGACAGCATTTTAGACGTAAGGGGCTACTGAGAATTAAGGAGTAAGATTTGGGGGTAATCCTAAGTTGTGAGCTGTGTAGCGAGATGTCTGTTTACATTAGTTTTAAATTTCTGCATGTAAGTAGAGTTGGGGAAACAGGGATCAGGAAGGGATTTCCAGAGGCCAACAGCAGGAGGAAAGAAGCTATTAGAGTAGAAGGCTCTCTGGCATCTGGGGACCTTAACAGTGAATGGATGTCGAGTTCGTCTAGTGTATTTACATCGAGGGGGCACCAGTGCAGCAAGTTCATCGGAGAACAATCCATTTACGTACTTGTTAAACAAGCACAAGGATGTGACATTGTGGCGATGGAATAGGGGCTGGAACTTGGTGGAAAGTGAGGGACCTATTAAGTTGGCGACTCTTTTTTTAACCTTGTCTAAGAGGGAGAGACTACTGGATGATGCACCAGCCCGGATGTTGCAACAATACTTCATACATGGGGGAATGGTGGCTTTGTAGAGATATAGGATAATGTCAGGTGTGAGAAGTTTACTAGCTCGGTAGAGGGAGCCCACCTTCTTTGCAGCAGCCTTGGCAATGTATTTGTTCCAATTCATATTACCTGTGAATGTTAGGCCAAGGAGTTTAAACGTTGGATTCTCAAGTAGGGTGTTATTTGCCATGGCAATCGGTGATTGAAAGTTTTCTTGTAGTTATTGAAGGAAAGGAGCTTTGTTTTTGTAGCATTAAATGTTACCATCCATTTATGACCCCATTCCACTACAGACCGGAGGTCACTTTCTAAGGATTCAACCATTGCCTCGGATATGTGTGCGTCTGTTTTGCCCACATGACGAGAGTAGAGCGTGGTGTCGTCAAATATACCCATCTCAGCCTCAATGTCAACAGGGAGGTTGTTTCGGAAATTTATTTCTATTTTGGGCATGAAGGGTGGGGGAGGTTAACATATTGCCACTGTACAAATATGTGTCAAGGTTAGCCGTCTGGTTGCGTGTTGTTTTCGCGGGTTTTTTGTTTCAGCATCATCATCGATGTAATGAAGTCTAGAAGTGACGTCATAGCAGTGTAGCCTCGTTTTGGATATTGTTCCCTATGTGACGACACTATGATATTGCCGCCTTTTATTTAGTTCCGGCTTGGGTTTTGAAGAGTGCAGTTCACTCCGTCTGTGATTGTAAATGGACGTACAATATTTGGATGTTTTCTACTCGTTCTTAGAGTAAAAACGTTTTATTTTGAAGTTCAGGGTATTTGAGAAGCCCTATGTTTAAAGAAATATTTTTTCCCTAGAAGGGATCACCTTATGACAAAAAGGTGTTTGGACGTTTCAGGAGAATTTTATTGGAGAAGTAATTTCAAGGACTTGGAGACCCTTGGAATGAAAAGTGTCGAAAGAAAGTAAAAGAGGGACCTTTAAACGGACATTTCAATGAAAAGAAAAAAAAACTATTCTAAACTATACCGGAGACGTTTCTTCCATCAACTGCTACGGTCCTGTATGGTTTGAGTTTTAGTTTTATTGTTTTAAGCCCTTTGAGACCCTTTGTTAAATTGATTAGAAGACTTCTTTAGTCTTTATTATATGTTTTTATATGAACAAAAAAATGAATTAATTTGTTTCCAATTCGTTGTGCCAACGAACTTACCCCTATGTGATTTTTCATGTCATAAGTTTTGTTTTATCTTGGTTATTGAGGGTTAACGTAGTTTACCAAGCTTTGGGAATTAAAAGCAGCCAGCCCCATTTTAATGTTAATAAAAATCTATTTTAACACAATCGAACCTCTTATTTTATCTTTTCCCCTTGTCATGTTTTCTTTTAAGCTGTGTTTTTAACCCCCTTTGTTACCACCAAATTCGAATTTTGCTAACGACCGCAAAAGTTGTTTATGAAAATCAGGAATAGTAGAGGTTCAAGGATGGATCCCTGAGTTACACCAGCATTTATGTCATGTTGCTTGGATGAACGGCTACCGAGGACAACCTGGATCTTTCTCTTGCAATCACAGTAGCACCTGCTCCACACTGTGCTCCAATGGTATCACCAAACACTCTCAATAACTTCGCCATCCAGATATACTTATTCTACATTTGTATTCTCATCCATCGCCATTGTCTTACACTTCTTGCACACATGTATTGGTTATCCTCTATCAACCTGAAAAAAGAAGAAAAAATGATATTGCAGAATATTGAAAAATAAACCCTTATTTTTATAATAAAAAACTTATTATTAAATCAGAAAAAAATATATAACATTTAATGCATTCTTGATTTTAATAGGAAACTAACATTAAGCTATCGTAAATATTGGTTGTGAGTAAAGTAAGCGATTAGAGATTGAAGTTTACCTTCAGGTGCACAAAATGAAAGTGCTGAAAATATTTTCTGCACGTATGGCTCTGAGCATACATCCGTTGGCCTTTTGGCTAAGATCAAAGTGTAGTATCTGTTCCGAGGGATACTGCATGCCTGTCCTGTGCAGTTCTAGGAGGTCCACCCTCCCAGGCTTCGCCTCCCCTCTTTGGGGAGGAGTAAGTTTATTGCTTACTGTCTGAGGCGCCCCTACCGGGGAATGCCGATGGGGCTGCCCAGGCAATTTTTAAATGGCCAGAGTGCTCACCTCTCGAGCGCTGGCTTTTAACCCCACTTGCTCGACCCGATCTTGGGTCACATCTTACTTGTGGGAGTAAGATAAAACTGGCCTTGTGCCTAACTCCGCGAGGAGTAAATAAACATCCGTCTGAATGAATAACAATATTTAAACCAATCAGAGCCAACTCCCCGAATTTGTCAAAGTTGCTATTTTGATGCATCTCGAGCGCATGTGAGGTCAGATTTTTCATTCAATAAATAAGTTGAGATAAAATCCACGACAGACCTAACATTTACATTACGCCAGCTTCCCAGCCCCTCTGGCGGGATTGGGAAAGCTTAATTCATTTTTCAACTCACGCACACACAGTACGCGCTCTCTCTCTCTCACACACACACACACACACACACACACACACACACTACCTTAACTCGTCTGCTGATTGAAAACAAATGTATAAACTACCATTTCTCACTGAACTTTCTACAATGAAAATATTTATTAATAACTTTTAATCAAATGTATTTTTTGTAATTAAGTGGGGAAGTTTAGATTACGACTTTTCTGACCTGTGGATAAATTATCTGTTCACTTCAGGCTTCGTCAATATCTCAGTTTTGCAAAGATTCTCAAACAATTAATATTGAAAATACATTCTGTTTTCTTATCTTTGTAAACTTCCATTTTTAAATATATATAACATATCTCTTTTATGAACTTATGCTTTTGTAGTCATTATTTTGTGTGTATTTTCTATTCAACATCAATTTTTAACGCAAATAGGTCATAAATTAGAAGATAACGCAAAATAAATTGTTTTTGACTAATTTTCAATGGTATTTTCTTGAAAATAGTTTATTTCACCAGTAGTAACATTTACATAACTTTTATGAACTACGGTCACATTTCTTTGCTGTATATTTGTTTTTTGGACCTCATTCTCGTTGTGTTTGTTGATTATTGTAAAAGATACCCGAATGTTTTTGTTCACACACTGCTATTCCGAATTCGTAGCCGTGGATCTCCACGTAAACAACGTTTTAAGTGTAATTTAGACGGTTTCTAAGCTGATATAAATGATTGCAGACTCAAAATAATTAAATAAAAAACTATTGTTTTTAATTCGAATTATCTGAGGCTTTTAAGTAGTCAAGCAAATTTAATAAATTTTAATTTATATCAAAAAGATTTTATGGGCCTTTTTTCTTATCAAGAATGTTTGGTGAAGGCTTACTGTTGTGACTTCGGAATAGCGGCATATAAGCAAGAAAATACAATATCGCCGTTACGTTTAGTAAAATTAAAAACAAAGTGAAATAAAAATGAAAATAGAACGATTCCAGGGTGATACATAAAACAGTATAATAATCGAAATTAAATTTATTTACTAAAAAGAGAAAGCATCAATCTAAACTGGCTCTAAGCCAGTGTCAAAAGACGAACACAAATTTCACATCTATTTAAATGAGAACAAACGTAACAAGATTGTCTCCCTTTGCTGCTCTTCAGCAAAACAAAAGTAATTAGAGATTCCCATATTTAATGAGATTATGTAGAAATTGTTTATTTACAGACCAGATCAAACGTAAGTAAAAAGATTTTTTGTACATCTGAGATAAATTGTATACGACGCTGAATTAATTCCAAAGAATCTCATGAATATTCATTCAGGTTTAAGAAATGAAGCAAGAATGAATTACATGTACTATTGATCGGCTTCAGAATGATACTAGAAAAAAAAACGGCTTTATTTTATCCCTGCCTCCCTATGTTAGTTCATCTACTGTAGCATTTTTAATGCCCGGTTCTGGCCGCCACCAATCACAATCAATGATTTGTCTCACGTGACTCAAATCGCAACCATTTAAAAATAAAGAGGATCGTCTATCTTTAATATTAAAATAAAATGAAAACCTGAGCTTTTTTTTTACGTCTCCTCTGAATATTTTTTTCATTTCGGTTTATTTTATTTTGTTACTTTTCAAAATAGAATTAACGTTGATGGATTTTCCCCACATTAAAAACCGACCTTTTGTTTAACTCTGCTCTCGATTTAAATATTTTTTGGTGCTTGTGCAGTCGTGGGAAAAATTGTTTTTATATAAAAACAGTATTATGTACTTACTCAGTGTTATTTTATTACTCACTGTAGAAAAAAACGATCCACTAAAACTTTAATTACAAGTATTTTTCCATTTTTCGAATCATAACAGATGTATTTTCCCCGCAGTAAAAACCGACATTCTGTCTAACTCTGACCTCGTGGGGAGGCAACTAAATAGGAGCAACCTAGTAAAGGGTAAAAGTTAACAGTCAAAAAATTATAAACAAAAACCAGCAACAAATGCTTTATATCAATCAGCAAATGATTTCGTTTTTTTGCAGGGCTAAGGGTAGAAGTTTTCAGAAGAAACCTGATCCGTTTCAGTCTCTCTCTCTCTCTCTCTCTCTCTCTCTCTCTCTATATATATATATATATATATATATATATATATATATATATATATATATAATGTATTTTTTGTAATTGTTTTATTGGTGATGGAAGCGTTCAGCTTTTTTTCTTTCTGTTTTTCACTTCCTAAGTGATAAAAACTAATGCAGAAGATTGCATTTTTAGTCGCCCTTAACATTATAGGACGTAATTTTCGTTTACATATTTTTTATTAATTTTATACGTACATAAATGTAATCCAGGGACACGTGTTTCTTGCTATTAGCCATTATCAGTTCTTGTCCATGTTAGCCATGCTGATGACGGCTGATGTCCAGGGATTACTTTTATATGTATAAAATTAATAATATATATATATATATATATATATATATATATGAATCTACAGCTACGGGTTAATGAAAATAAAAGTTGATTTACAAAACTTTAGATAGATTCATATTCTCAATAAGTTGATGACTCACTCCATGTAAAAAGGTAACAATTAAGTCAGTTTAGAAAATATTTGACCAAAATATTACAACTTTCCTAAAAAAAATATTTTTCTTTTTCAAAATTCCGTTTAATTGTGAAAGATGCATATATTAGGTCCACAGATGATTAAATAGCTCTCAGCAGTAGGTTCACAAGCAAAATATGGTTGGGAACCTCTGCATTACACAATTCATGTCCTCAATTAACCTTACAAATTAATTAAGACATTATAAACATTATACATTACATTAAATTATACTATATTATACATAAAATCATTGTACATTGATTGAAAACATTTATTTAAAGCCAAATTTTTAATGAGTTCTATATCACTTTCTCAGTTGATAGGTAAACTAATTTAACCACATCCGTCTTTGTCATCGTAAGAAGTTTTCAACCATAGAAACAAAAAGAGCAATCCGACTCTGTGCAGATAAATGTTTTTTTTCCGTGTGTGGCAAACTTATAGATTAACAAACTTCCTGAAACACGACTGAGAAAATTGACGATACATCTTTAGTTGATTTAGTTACCAATTTTAGTATTGAGTTTAAATCAGAAGAAAATCGGAATGACAAACTTACTTGGAAGAGTAATTTGTCTGGTCAAATCTGACTGAAATAGAAATGTTACATAAGCAAAACGGGATCATCATTCCTCATGAAATAAACAATGGCTTCACAACTAAAGAAGTGTGCAGATTTATTTACTGGAAACACAAGAACAGAACAAAGATAGTACATTGGGTTGAGTGAGGTTGATTAGATGAAGTAACATTATCCAGGAGTTCCTCGACTCATCTACTGTCGGACCAAATAGAGAGTGCAGGATATATATCTTGTCGATTTGAGATACAGGCTGGAACTGAAGATCTCTACTCATCATGTGGTTTGTTTTTGTGCCAAAACAATTCATTGTGTATGAATCTCATTCTGTGAAGAGGTGATGGTTACATAATCAACAAGCCGAATTACATCTCAGTGCTGGTCACATCGACCGATAGAAAATAGTTCACTAATATAACTACTACACATCTTTAAAACCAATGATAACAATATCGTTACTAAAATGCAACAACAGGATCCTTCACAGGGAGATGGAAATGTTGTTGAAGATGTGTGCTGACTACATCCAATAAAAAAGAATGAATATTAATGTGACAAAGATGGATGCCTTATTGAAAAGAAATAATCTCACTCAATTGGCTGGAAAGTGTGTTACATTTTAACTTCTATTGCATGTATTATTGGATAATAAAAATAAGCAAGAGTCATTTGATCACTAGGGTCCTTAGTGAAATGCTTATAAAGCTGTGCTGGGACATGCTAGCTATAGAGTGTATAATTTTCTGTTAACATAGCAATAGTTTCATGTTTGAGCAGTTTAGCTAACCAGAATTCCACAACATAAAAGTACATACAGTTTGCAAAGTCTGTATATGTTTTTGCCAATGAAAATTTGAGTCCTCAAATTACTGGAACTAAATAGAGACTGTACTGCAAATCAGGTGGTTGAAAACTTTTAAGCATGCCAATCTATAAATCCAACCCAGGTACAATTGCATAGAGGATGTTTTGCTATTACTGACATGTGGAACTTTAGGGACGATTGAATCAATCTGCAACTAGGATACACCTGCAGGAAAATGACAGAGAAATTCCACTGAATTGTAAAGACCCTTGTAGAAAGAATAGTGATTGCTGACATTTCTTCTTGCACTTCACCCATAACTGTAAATTAGTGGTAATAATTTGTCACATAGAATAAACATATTCTCTCTTATTTCTATCATTTTGAGAGCAGTTGTGTGATTAAAGGTCTGACTTGTCGTTTCTCTAGTAGTATCAGACAGTATTTATCACGTGGAGAATAATTTGCACATGAATATCAGATTCTCTTCTGCAGTAAAAAAAAAATATAATTTATTTTACGTTTTCTTTATTAAATGTCAAGCCAGTTTGATGGTATCCTTTAAATGCTGTAGAAAATTTTGTGGAACACTTCTGTAGTGTTTTGCTAGAAGAATTACTTGTTAGTATTTCAGTCCTTCAAGTCATGTTAAAGTTACATCACTGGACAGGAGGTGCAGTTTTTCCGGTTAAATTATTTTCTGATTCTAGTTATTTTTTTTCCATTCTAATTACCGAATTTTTAAAGCTTATTATAACGCATTCAAGTTCAGAAAATGTTTTTCATCAGTAGGAGCAGCAGCTGGTATTTTATTTTCCGTTATTTTACCTAACAAACATTCAACTGAATTAGTTCAAACTCCCATACAGCAGACTCGTTGGTCTGAGCATAATTTATTTTGAACGTTTTTCCAGTAATTGTAAACCATGAATAAACAGATCTTGCATAGACTTCCATTCATACTGTCTACCTGTGTTATAGACAGTAGATCCACTCATAGATATTCTCTTGAACACGTCTTAATTCCTCATAAATGCAACTCTGCAAACTGAATATTCAAAATAGTTAAGCAAGTCAATATAGAGCACGTGTAATTGAGCAGAGAAGCTAAAGGGAAGCAACTATCCACAACACTCACCGTCACCATGTTTTCCTTGATCTGAAGGAAATGGTCCATTGAAATCTTTTTCTTGGTTTTCATGAATTTATCTCTTCTTCAATGCATCAACATGAAAAGTACATAATTTGTATACCTATTTATATACGATAATTTGTATACTTATTAATATACGACTGCATAATCCATTAGATATTAATATGGGTTGAAAAAGACAATTTTAGTAACATGCAAATACTATTCTAAATAAAAATGATTTTGAATATCTGTAATCTGAAAACAGTGTTTTGTCATAAAATAAAATAAATCACGTGACAGGTTAACAGACAGCTCATTTCATCACCATGCCAACTGACAAGGAATAATGAAAAACCATTTTTACAGAGTATTTATTTATACAATATATGCATACAAAACAAATTAAGCAATTGTATAACAAACATATTCCCATTTTTGGCAGAAACTGATCCAACAACGGTTAACAGGATAACAAGGAAACCTTTGTACTGCCGTGTTGAAAGTACAGGGGTTATTTAATGAAGAATTCAGTTATGGTCTTAAAATAAAAGTTAATTTTACAATCAAGAAATGAGACTATATTATCATGGTCTTTTTTTTATGACAGAAGCTCATTAATGCATCTTGATGCCTCATTTATATTTAAGACAAAAGTTGTAAGGAGAGTTTAAATCGCCGATGATGAACTTTGTCATTTTTAGTCGTGGAAGCTTATCGACCATATAGGATAGGGATTTTCGGTTGATAAAAAGATATTTATGTTTCTGATGACTGATTATACCCTTTTTGTCTATTTTAATTGTGAGGAGAGTAGATTTCTAAACCAGAGTACGACCAACATGTCCCTTCTCATTTGTCATCGCAGCTAGCAGAGAATATAGTGTTGTTATTTAGCTTGTCAAATTTTTTGAATAGTTTAGACCAGCATTTCTTAATCGAGGTTCCCCATAACCCTAAGATTCTGCAAAAGGTCTCTAAGGGTTTCACAACACAAGAGATAAGCTAAGGCATCATATCTAACCTATTATGTAATATTAAAAATATAACAATTATTTGGAATATATTTGGTGATGTATATACGGCACCAGCACATTTTTTTTTCTTTTACTCTCAATCCATTCCATTTTTTAACAATGCAAATGCCTCTCTCTCCTCCGACCCTTATTCTTTCTCTTTTCTGCTTAGAGTAAAAGTAGATTCTCATATTTCTCTCGCAGAACTGAGTAATTCTTGCCTATTAAAAGGTTCATATTTATTTTATAGTACAAAATAAAATAAATACGAACCTTTTAATAGGCCGGAATTGTCAGTCCTTTGAGAGAAATAAGACAATCTACTTTGTTTCTAGAGCATTGCTGAATTAACCGTTTTGCAAGACCATCCGATTATTTTTGATAGTTCATCAACCCACCCCTAACCAATTAATTATCTACCTCCCATGTCTCTAAAACATTGGAAATTGATAGAAACCTAAAAATTAAGTGGATATATAAAATGGAAATAAGTAATAATTTTAAGTAAACAAAACATAATTAAATGTAAATTTATTATAACTTATAAATAAAATTTAATAAAATAAATTTATTGGCAAAAAATAGCAAAGTGCAACAAGCCATGTAAATGGACAGTTAAAAGATGTGAACATCTAAATACTGTCTGAATGTTTTATCTAATGCGACTTTAATCTTGGATATGATAGACATTTTCACTACCTCTGGTAGCTGTTCCACAAAGAAGAAGCACAGACAGAGAATGCTGCCTTTCTTCTAATGAGATGTAAGCACCTATGATACATCCTTTGTTCTGTGGAGACAATGACCTGGCCCTGGAGTAAAAAAACTTCTTGAAAGGTATATTTCAGTGATTGTTTCTGTTTTACACCAGAAACACGTCCCCATGCATTCTCTGCTGCTACAGTGAGGGGTAATTATCCAAAGATCAGCGGTCATGATGCATCCAGCACTGGCTTGAACTATTTTGTCATCTGTAGACTGACTATGGCTTCTGGCAGCATGTTCCACAGTGCAGCGATCTAAACATAAAAAAGATGCCTTCAGACGATTTAGTCGAAATCATCTCGGATACAGCTTCTCTTAGTTTCCACAAAGCTTTCTCTGCAGACCTGGTGTGAAGAGGAGGTCACAAGGCACATTATAGTTGCCGCGCATTATGTTAATGGCAAGGATAAAGTCTCCACACAGCCGCCTACACTCCACTGAATACAGGTTGAGGGACTCCAATCGTTGTTCATAATCGTTGTTCATAGGACCATCCGCGTTGCAAATCTCTTAATCTGCCCAGGTGCTGGATATTTTGAACCAAATAAAGGGATGAAGCTTGGATGCTATATTCCAGAATGGGTCACACCAGAGAAATGTATAGTGATAGGCATATGTCGGCTGGCACAGTGGTAAGGGAGTGGTAGATGAGAAAGAGCAAACTTCAAGCAAACAGGTAGTTGACACAAAGAGGACTTGAGAGATGATTTCGTGTAAATAACAACACCACCACACCTGTTCAATCTATAACATCAGAAGATTGAGTAGTCATCCAGATGAATTTCTTGGTCATAAAGAATGCAAAGTGATAATTTAAAACTTTTACTGCAACTGTAGAACTGATCAGAAATACTTGGTTCATTATTAGTGTCAACTGATATTTATGAGATGGAGAATAATTGGTACTGGTCCAGCTTTTGAACAAGACAAAATTGACTTCTGCTGACGCAGATTTATCTAAACAGCAAAAAAAGCCAAATTAAAACGAAGCGGTGTTCCAACAGAAAAATAATAAAACAACTTTTATAGGAAGAAAAACACTCAGAGTATTTCATTTTTATGCCAAATTATTTATTTTTCAAAAGAAAATAAAACAACTTTTATAATTGTTTTATATAATATATAAACATTATTGTCTGCGCTTACTCAAATCTCACTTGTGCAAAAAATGTACCCGTTCTTAGCGATGTCCACACTCTACATTTTGCATTCGTACATCGGCAAAAATATTGATCAGTTATATTATTTCTTTTTGCGAATTATGATATGTTCACATGTACAAGTTTTATTTTTTGTTTTGTTTTTTTGGCTAAGGGTTTTCTTTCCTGGCAAAATTCTATCAGTCTTTCCACATTATGAAATGTCTGGTCTAACATGATGAAATTCATTGTCGCTTTAATCAATTGCCTAAACTCGTCATCTGCATGTCAGGCAATTTGATAAGCACTTTGGAATCTTCCATCTGTTTATGTAAACAGACAGAAAAATATGAACAAAAAGTCGTTTTTGTTTGGTTAAAAAGCTAGAGCAATACCGAATTTTATCAGTTTATTAAAACTTGTCTTTTTCATGGAACCTTTATCATTTTACCAAAAGTAAGACCAAGATTAAAAGATTTAAAATTTATTATGAATTTAAAAATGAACGGTCATTGTCCACCTAAAAAATATTAAGATTTACCATGTGCTATCATCATTATTCAAACGGGCTAGCCATTACCTTAAACCTTTCCTATTCATCTTTGAAGTCAGAATAATTTTTTTAAAACTTGATACTGCAAAAAACAGTAAAATCGCATTTAATCTTTTTTGTACCATATTCAGATCAGAGAGAGAAAGTTCTGTGCATATTTGTATTCTTAATTTTCTAATGAGTATCGAATTGTGAAATTGTTTTTTTAAAGTATTTGTATGTTATATTAATAAAACGATTTTTTTTTTCAGATATGAATTGCAAAAGAGAATAAATGAATTCATCCCATGGCTAAACATTATTTTGCAAAGGGAAAACATCTGACTCATTGAAGGACTGTTGTGACTTATAGGCACAAAATAAGAATTAAACTCGGACCAAAAATATGTGCGAATAAGCATTTCTTGGAGATTCTCTTAAAATATATGTCTAAGAAAAAACGAGTTATTAATCCCAATATGAATTTAGTGGATCAGGACTTTCTGAGATTTCTATTAGTGACATTTATAAGGTAATTGCATTTTCCCAGAATTAAAAGAAATTAAAAAAACATGGGAACATACAATTTTAGACGAAATGATCATTTATCAGCTTCTTACGCTATACATTGACTTTAAACAGTTACACATTTTACACCCACTACATGTGAACTATGCTCATCATTTTTAGGGAGGGGGGTATCATCACCAAAACTTATGGTTAGTGGAAGAATAAAAAAGATATACAACGGTTTTGTGTTATTTAGAATTCATCACAGCTCCAAATGTAACGGAAGACCATCATCACAGGCTTTACAACCTCTTTTCAGAGGAATGATTTGTGAATTGTCTGTCACCTAGGGTGCTCTAATATGTGAATGAGTACTAACTGAACTGACTTAAATATTTCAAGGCAGAATTGACTTTTAACTGTCACTTAAACTCTAAATTGATTTTTAAATGTTTCATTAATTTCACTGCATGGGTATCAATACCATATTTCTGTTCTTTTTCATATTGCCACCTATATTTAGGGTTACTGATTGAATTAATGAAGGGCATATATTTTTAAAAGATAGATTTTCCAAAAAGCAAAACTTTACAAATTCATAGAAAAATGCTTTCAATGTTTTCTAATTAGAAACAAATTATTTTTTATAAAATTTGCTGATTACATTTTAGATTACAAGTATTCAAAAATCCTTTAAATCTAATTTTATATAAAAGGCAAAAATGTTGGGTTTATATAAAAATCTTGCAAGTTGTTTAACATCACCAATTGACAATATTTAAAAGAAATATATGTATCAAGAGTAGGTAAAGGACCTTTATGCTTCACAAGTTTGAAGATTGTAATCGTGAAAGGATTGTTGTTATACAATACAAACACATGTAACACACAGCTCAAGAGAAACAATGAAATTCAGTTTCAAATTCAATATTTTTATTTGAATTACTCACCTGAACATCTGTATAAAACATTTGTAAAGTTTGTGAATAAGACTGTTAACAAATAATATACATTGTCCTATATATACTATTTGTTCTCTACTGTAAAAACTTTTAAAAATCTTATATGAATATATTTGAACTATTTTTATATATTTTAAATATTATTTTTATATAAGTATAAACATTTTTTTATATATATAAAACAGAAAACAACATGGAAAAAAGAAGCAGACCTAAACGTCATTCATGCCAAATATGTCACGCTTTATTTACCAGAAATTCATACTTAAAAAAACACATGCAAACCCACAGTGGAGAAAAACCTTTCTCTTGTGAAATTTGCGGAACATCATTTTTGCGGAAGTCAACTTTAAACTCACACATCCGAACGCACACAGGAGAGAAACCTTTTCCTTGTAACATGTGTGGGTCATCATTTTCACAGAAGTCAACGTTGAAAACGCACATGCGAACTCACATGAGTGAGACACTCTATTCGTCTGACGAAGTATGTGAATCGTTTTCGCAGAGTCTAATAGACAGTAGAGAGAAGCCTCATTCTTGTCAAATTTGTGGATCATCATTTTCAGTAATCTCTTCTTTGAAAAGACACATGCAAACACACAGTGGAGAGAAACCACATTCCTGTGAAGCATGTGGGTCATCATTCTCAGACATTTCAAACTTAAGAAAACACCTTATAACACACTCTAGTGAGAGACTCCATTCTTGTGAAGTGTGTGGATCATCATTTTCTGTTAAATCAGCCCTTATAAGACATGTACGGATACACACTGGAGAGAAACCCCATTCTTGCAAAATGTGCGGATCTGCTTTTGCAGAGATTTCTTATTTGAAAAGACACATGCTAACTCACAGTGGAGTGAAACCATATTTTTGTGAATTGTGTGGGTCATCGTTCTCAGATAAATCAGCAATGATAAAACACATGCGAAGACACACTGGAGAGAAACCATATTGTTGCGAATTGTGTGGATCATCATTTTCTTATAGTTCAGTCTTAAAAAATCATATGCGAACACACACTGGAGAGAAACCTTACTCTTGTGAAATATGTGGGTCATCATTTTCCTTGAATTCCACTATGGTGAAACACATGCGAACACACACTGGTGAGAAACCTTATTGTTGTGAATTATGTGGCTCATCCTTTATAGATAAATCAGGAATGATAAAACACATGCGAATACACACTGGGGAGAAACCTTATTGTTGTGAATTGTGTGGATCGTCATTTTCACAAAGTTCATCTTTGCAAATACACATGCGAAGACACACCGGTGAGAAACCCTTTTCTTGTAAGGAATGTGGCTCATCATTTACAGCACACTCGCATTTGAAAACACATCTAAGAACACACACTGGTGAGAAACCTTTTTCTTGTGATTTGTGTAAATCATCATTTTCACAGAGTTCAACTTTGAAAAAACACATGCAAGCACACACTAAAGATAAGCCTCGTTCATCTGAAATGTGTTCATCTGTGTAAACACATTTGAAAAGTCTTCAGTTTTTATCACTGTATCACTCAAACTTTGAGAAATAAGGAAGATCCTTAAACAAGCATATAGATACACATGTAACTCATAAAGACATAAGTGTCAGCCCCTTGATCGCTGAGAAGAAACTGAACTAAAACAATATATTTTCTTTCAGTTTAATCTTAGAGATTAAAGTGCTCCCTTCTAAGGCGAACACTTTATTTTCATAAGAAAATAAAAGGAATACACATGTATTTAAATTGTGTAAGGATTGATATTTCTATAGAATCTTTCTTTGAAAAAATAATGCCTTTCTGATCTTGTGAATTCTGTCTATTTAACTTTACATGTAATTAGAAATTAAACGAAGACATGGAAATATTGGCGAGATGCTTTATTAGTGTACGTTGTGCTTTTTTAAAGCTGTATTCTTGCAAGGTTTATGCAAGAGCATTTTGACTGAGTATGTACTTAAAAGAACATTAAATACACTGATGAATAAACCTTTTCACATAAGTCATAGCTTAAAACATTTTTGAGAGTATGTTTCATAAGCATTTTGAAGCAATAAAAACTAACAAAAATACTGCAGTCACACAATGTAGAGAAACCTCATCCTAAAAAGTATAGGGATTACAATTATGTATGGTGAAACATGACATGCATAGCCAAACTGCTCTTATATGTAGAGAACCAGTGTTACTAACCATCGTATCAAAGAAAAATACTGCTATGTGAAAAGTCATGGTAAATTATTATTTTATTTTTCTCATACAATAGATATTCACATTCATGAATTTGCTGTTTAAACAAATGAAAATCGATTTATTTATTATAATTTGTTTGTTTTCTTCCCTTTCTCTTCAAACTCTTTATTTTTCTTACAATTATAGAACTGTAAATTTATTACACATTCTTTAAAGTTTTTTTATCTATGTTACAATATTAACCTATTTGTTGTGTAGAAAATAGTGTTGGTTACATCATATGTAATTATGTGTAATTATGTGTGTTTCTATTTACTTACATTCCCACAAGGGTAGTTAGACACAGGATCATTTTGTAATGTCTGGAACATCCTGCGACAAAATGAATGGAACATATATCACAAAGAGTTTATTTCGATTCTAAACTCCATGTTTTCCTTCCCCTCTATCTCAGTTCTGTGCACTGCTGAGAGGATTTTATTAGGATCTTTCTCAGCTCTATAGTTATAAGCATGTTTAAAATGGGTCTTCTTCAACTTGCAGAAAATAAAAAGTTACATGGAAGGAGATGAAGTCAGTCACAAATGCTGAACATTGTGCATAGGTGCATTGTGGTGAGAAAGGTTCAATTATTTGAGAAAACTATGATTACAGTTATATACTGGCAAAATATAAAAAGATCCGCTTATCCATCTTTTGCCAAAAACAGGCAACTCCAGGTGCTGTATACAAACATTTTACTACATACTTTAAATATGTTGCTGTACCTCTCTGCACATCTCTTTTATTTATTTATATACACACAATTTCAAGTTTACAAACACATACACATATATAAAAAGTGTTAATGAAACAAACCAAATGTGAAATATATACAAAACCCAGAAAATATGTATAGAAAGTTTTGAAAGAAATATGGCTTGACTTTTTTTACTGTAGCATTTGGTGTGCATGAATCCCAAATTAATTCATTGACATTATTAGTGGCTGGTGTTATTTAACAAATGATAAAGATTACTATGTCAGTGCCTGGTGTTATTTAACATATGATAAAAATTACTATATCATTGACTGGTGTTATTTAACATATGATAAAAATACAATATCAGTGACTGGTGTTATTTAACATGATAAAAATTACTATATCAGTGACTGGTGTTATTTAACATATGATTAAAATTACTATATCAGTGACTGGTGTTATTTAACATATGATTAAAATTACTATATCAGTGACTGGTGTTATTTAACATATGATAAAAATTACTATGCCAGTGACTGGTGTTATTTAACATATGATTAAAATTACTATATCAGTGACTGGTGTTATTTAACATATGATAAAAATTACTATGTCAGTGCCTGGTGTTATTTAACATGATAAAAATTACTATGTCAGTGGCTGGTGTTATTAAACATATGATTACAATTAACTATGTCAGTGACTGGTGTTATTTAACATATGATAAAAATTACTGTGTCAGTGCCTGGTGTTATTTAACATGATAAAAATTACTATGTCAGTGGCTGGTGTTATTTAACATATGATTACAATTAACTATGTCAGTGACTGGTGTTATTTAACATATGATAAAAATTACTATGTCAGTGGCTGGTGTTATTTAACATATGATAACAATTACTATGTCAGTGGCTGGTGTTATTTAACCTATGATAAAAATTATTCATTATTCCCTATGCATTTTTCTATTTTATCTTTTTCCTTCTTTTCTCATTAAATAAAGTTGACTCACTGAATTGTTGTTGTTTTGCCTTATTGTTTTGTGTTATTAAATACTGACAATTGTGCGGTACAGATATTCAATAGTTGGAAAAACCAATTTCAATTGTTCCTGCAAGCTACAGAGTCGGACAAAAAACCGGAGAAGGTGAAAACTTCAATATTGCTGACCTGTATAGGAACCGAGGGAAGGAAAATATATTATACGTTTAACTTTGAAAATGACGAAGAGAAGCTAAACTTGAAAAAAGTTATAGAAAAATTTGACGCGCACTCCCAATCAAGAAAAAACCTGACGTTTCTCACATATCAATTTATCACGTGCAAACAGAAAGAAACACAGAGATTTGATGAGTACGTCACAGAACTACGGCAAAAGGCAAACAAATGTGAATTCGGTGACCTCACTAAAAGACTAATAAAAGACATTCTAATTTGTGGCGTTAATGACAACATGTTGAGAGAAAGAATGCTCAGAGAACCTTCACTGGATTTACAAAAGGCGATACAAGCAGGCCTGAGTGCTGAAGAAACGAAGAGACACTCCAAGATAATGGCTACATGCGAAACAGAAAATATCTCAACAATTCGCAATCCAAAGAAAAAGGCTGTCGTCCAAAGTCATGTTCAAACGTGAAGACAAAAAGCCCGCGAAAACACAACAATGGATTGAGACATGCACCTACTGCGCTGGGTCACATCAGAAAGGAAACTGTCCAGCATACAATAAAAACTGCACAAATTGCTGCAAAAAAGGACACTTCGCTCGAATATGTCGAACGAAAAAGAAGAAACTATATAATGTCGGACACTCACACAATTCAGACCATGTGGAGCAAAATCAGTTTAACATGGACGCCATATTGAAAAAAAATGTAGACGCACTACAAACTGACAAATGGAAAGTAAAGATTCGAGGCAACGAAACACTCATCAACTTCAAAATCGATACAGGTGCTGAAGTAAATGTATTACCAGCAAAAATATATAGAACTATTGAACCAAAGCCAAAATTAAATAAAACGTCTATAAAATTAACCGCCTACAACTGTACGCAAATTCCCACGAAAGGGAGCTGTGTTATACAATTGCAAAATAAAAATATAAAAGTAAGTTCGCATTTCATTGTGGCAAACACAAATGCAAACGCAGTAATCGGCGCAGAAACAGCGGAAGAATTAGGACTGATAAAAAGAACTTATGAAATAAACAAGACGGACATAGAAGCATTAAAAGAAAAATATAAAGATTGCTATGGTGACATCGGAAAATTACCAGTCACACATCATATAACAATAACTCCGGACATAAAACCCGTCATAAATCCTCCAAGGAACATACCGTTTGGGATGAAACCAAAATTAAAAAAGGAGTTAGAAAAAATGACAAAAATGGGAATAATGAAACCCGTTGAAGGACCGACAGATTGGGTAAATTCTCTGGTAATAGTGGAGAAACCGAACGGAAAATTAAGACTATGTTTGGACCCTAGAGACCTAAACAAGGCCATAAAAAGAGAACACTACAAATTACCCACCGCCGAAGAAATATTTGCAGAAATGGAAAATCCAAAATATTTCACGAAATTAGACGCTTCAAATGGATATTGGCAAATACCCGTTGATGAAGAAAGCTCTAAGCTATTAACATTTAATTCGCCATTTGGTCGTTATTCGTTCACGCGCCTGCCATATGGAATACATAGTGCCTCTGAAATTTTTCAAGCACAAGTTGCAAAAATAATAGAAGGCATACCTGGAACGAAGAACTCACAGGACGACATAATAATATGGTCAGACACATTAGAGGACCATATAAAAACATTAGACAAAGTATTCAGTCAACTACCCAAAGCTGGATTAAAATTAAACAAAAATAAATGTGAATTTGCAACAAAGCAATTAACATATTTAGGTCATTTGATCACTGATGAAGGAATAAAACCAGACCCTTCTAAAATAAAGGCAATAACACACATGCCTCTACCCGAAAATAAAAAAGATATCCAACGATTTTTGGGAATGACCAACTACCTGTGCAAGTTCATACCAGAGTACTCAGAGGTAACTACACTGTTGAGAGTACTGCTACACAACGATACGCTGTGGTCATTTGATAAACCTCAAATAGAGGCTATAGAAAAACTAAAACGGATAATAACTAGCCTACCAGTTTTAAAATTTTATGATCCCAGCAAAGAAATTAAAATCACCACCGATGCCAGCAAACATGGATTGGGTGCAGTGTTACAACAGAAACATGATGAAAAATGGTTACCCGTGTCATACGCGTCACGATCGACAACCTCAGCAAAACAAAATTACTGCCCGATAGAATTGGAAACGCTCAGCATAGTGTTCGCCTGCAACAAATTCCACCAATATATCTATGGAAGAAAATTTCTCATAGAAAATGATCACAAACCATTAAGGCAAATTTTTTAAAAATCCATTACAAAAAGCCCTCTGAGAATACAAAGATTCATACTCGCGCTTCAGAAATACGAATTCGAAGTAATATACATTCCAGGGCGAGAATCCGTAATTGCTGATGCATTATCACGTGCATACATATCAGACAGCGAACAAGAAATATCGGATACAGAAATGGACAAATATATCCATACCATTATAAAACAATATCCAATGAGCGACCAAAAACTCAACATATACCGTGAGGAGACTGGGAAAGACCCAACACTAAAAATGCTCATGAAATATGCGACATCAACTTGGCCAGAAAAAATGGAAGTGCCACCCACAATAGTACCATATATGCCAGTCCGCGATGGCATATCGGTTGTGAAAGGACTAGTATTAAAAGGTACACGAATAGTGGTCCCAACCTCCCTAAGGAAGGAAGCCCTACAAAAAATCCACACTGGACATTTGGGCATAGAAAAGTGCATTACAAGAGCAAAAGAGGTCGTATATTGGCCTAACATAAACAATCAAATAAAAGAAATGGTTAGCACATGCACACATTGTCTAGATCACAGAAACCGACAACCGTCAGAATCATTAATACACCATGAAATACCCGTAACACCATGGACCAAAGTTGCGACAGACGTATTTTACTTATATAGTAAAGCATATGTAGTGATAATAGACTACACGACTAGATATTTCGATATCCACAAACTTGATGACTGCAAATCAAGTACGGTGATCAATAAAATAAAAAACACCTTCGCAAAATTTGGCATTCCACAAATAGTGATTAGTGACAATGGACCCGAGTACCGATCATCAGAATTTAGACAATTTGCTAAAGATTGGGATTTCAGGCATATCACGACAAGTCCGAACTATCCACAGTCGAATGGCTTAGTAGAAAGAAACATTCAAACAATTGAAAGAACATTAAAGAAATCGTTTGAAAGTAGACAAGACCCATACCTAGCAATGTTAGCGTTACGGACTTCACCATTAAAAGATAAAACCCCGTCACCAGCCCAACAGTTGATGAAAAGAACGCTAAGGACAAATCTTCCAAATATCATGCATAACAAAACAATGAAAAAGCATGAAACAAACAAAAAGTCCAGAGAGCTACCAGAACTAAAGAAAGACGATACTGTCCGTATTCTTTCACAAGAAAAATGGAACCGAAAAGGTAAGGTTGTGAAAAAATTAAAAGAGCCTCGTTCATATCTAATAAAAACAGAACAAGGAAATTATGTACGGCGCAACAGACGTCATATTTTAAAAACAAAAGAAAATCAAGGGTTCAAAATCAAACACGACTATGAAAACATATTAAACCAAGAAAATAGTCGAGAACAAGTCGTATCAAAAACGGGCTCGGAAAACAAAATAATACCAAACTACACAAAGAAAGGGAGACCAATTAAATGTCCAGCCCGATACAGAGACTAAATGAGAAAACTCTAAAAAATAAAAATACTTTTATTTTTCAGTTAAAACAAAGAAAAAAAAAACGGAGATGTTGCGTAAACACGAGTTATCTTCCCTTGACTTAGTGACTCCCACCACCACTCTTGACGGCAACCTCCCACTACTTGTACTAGTGGTAAACTGCTATGTATTCAGTGTAAATACATTCTTGTTAAGTTCACACGTGTGTCTCGCCTCTGTTAATGAATGCTTCAATAACAAGTTACTAATATGGCTTTATTTAATACTCACCTGTATCAACGCATAATATAAAACGAAGTACGCATTTATTGTGATAGAGAGAAAGAGAACGTGAAAAAAAGGGATTTCGGTAGTTTTTTTTTTCTTTTTTGGTGTTAAAAATAACTCCTTTTTTTTTAAGAGAATTTAAAAAGTTTCCGAATCTCTCAAAGTTTAAATTTTTGGTTTTTCTGTTTACAAAAACGCGGAGTTTCGTGTCTTGCTCAATTTGTGACTGTTTTTTGTTTGTTTGTTTTTGTTTTTTTAAGGGAGAAAGTGTTTTTGTGTTAGAAGAAAGTCCTTATTAGGTTTTGCTTTCTTTTGCTTTTTCCAAAAAAATTGTCATTCGAAAGTTTCCAAGTTCTTTCTTTCTTTTTTTCTTTTCCTTTTTTAAAACGACGGAGTTTTTTTTAGTCGCCGTGGGGTTGAGTTTTAAAACATTTTCGTCGCAGAAATAATTTTCGATGTTTTTTTTTTTGTTTTTTATATTCCGTTTTTTCCTTACGTTTCGTGTATCAGAAGGTCTGTTTTTTTTCCTTCCTTTAGCGTCGAGTCACTATTTTTAAGGTGATGAGGAGGTGGATGAAAGGGGTTATCCTTTTATCTTCTCATAAAGAAACGGAACAACGAAAAGTATTTCTGTAACTATAACAAAAAGGGATTTTATTAACTCAAGGTTACCTATACCGTTTGGTATAGGTAGAAGAGAGTGGGACGGTGTCCGTCTGAGGAAGAGGAAAAATATAAGAGTTCTTAGGGCTGCCCGTGATTTTCTTCAGGTGAAGATGGTAGTAGTCGTCAAGTGGCAACGGCGGCAGGAGAGAGAGCATTTCCTCGTTCCTCGCTGGTGCTCTCTGCGATGTGTCCAAACTGGTGCCAGGAGGTCGTCTGATCTTTTTCCTCGAACCCTAAGGGAACATAAGTAGTCCCTTAGAGAACTAACGATATTACTGCGCCCTGTGATTTGATTGGACAAGCCAGCTCACAGGGATAGTGATTATGCATTCAAAAGTAGTCTCTATTGGTGACTGCTACAGGTTGACGCAAGAGAGTGGGATGTCCGAGCACCAGAGAACAGTTTGGGCCATGTCATCCACTGTATCATCTCTTTACAACCTCTCCATGCAAGATCTTACCAAAAGAAGTTACATAACAAGTGAACAACATAAAGAGTTGTCTGCCTTTCAGTTGAAAAGAGATGAGATAGATCTCGGAAAAGTTGCGGAAAAACTAGACGGTGTTACACCGTTTTTAACGTTTTGAATCGTTATGCAATCTCATCACAGGAATTAATGCCAACAAAGACGTCAATGTGCAGGACCTCTTCGAAATCGGAAGAGACACGGTACAATTAATTGAAGGACAATCGGTGTTCTCCTACTCTCACAAACGGAGTTTGAATGCAAAGACTCTAGCATCCCGCAAGAACATGAAAGTGTCTGCAGATCGTAGCATTGACCCAGCGCTCCTGTTTCAGAGGTTTCTCGTAGTCTGTCAGACGGGAAATCTTTGGCTAGATGATGTCTTGTCCTATGAACTGTGTCTATACACGATGTCTTTGTTTGAGGGAAAAGGATTCTTGCGTCAGGTGGACAAACCGCGACTTGCCGAAGCAATCAGAAACTATGTTAAAACAAAATCAGACAGTGGTGTGCAGCAAACTGTTCCAGTCACAAAGCACAACGTACTAGATGGACGATCTCTTCTTCACAGTCTGAAATGAAAAGAGGAGAGCACCTACAGTTTGATTGCAGACGAGTATGCCTTATTCACTGTCAAAAACTATGGAAGAGCGACTGTGGTGTTTGATGGTTATGAGGTTGGACCAAATATAAAGGACTGTGCGCATCAGAGGTGAAGTCGAAAGTTGAACGTAAACAAGGTGAACATTACTGAGGCAACAATATTTTCTGGAAAAAAGGACGACTTCTTGTCGAATGGGGCAAACAAGCAGGCACTGATCCAGCTGATCATGGAACGAATGAAGCAGAAAGGATGTGATGTTATTCAAGCAGAAGGAGATGCTGACGTTGAGATTGCAAAGGCAGTCATCAGTATGTCTGCTTTCAGACCGACAAGTCTTATCGGAGAAGACACAGATCTTCTGGTTCTCTTGCTGTTTCATACAGATGTTTCCAAATGTACTGCACTCTATTTCCGCTCTGACAAGGTGAAATCCTACGTCTATAATATCAAGGTTCTCAAACAAGTGCTTGGTGAAGCAGTTTTCGATGACCTATTGTTTCTACATGCCTTTACAGGATGTGATTTGGTGTCTAGGGTGTTTGGGATCGGAAAGAAGTCAGAGTTCCAGCGAATCATCAAAAGAGAAAAGACAATGAAAGACTGTTCAAAAGCATTCTCTTGACCAAAGCAAATGCAGGTTTTTGTGGAAACCAATGGTTCTAAGGCAATGGTAGCACTGTTGAATGGAGATCAGAAGGACTCACTGGCATCGATTAGATACAATATGCTCTGCAAAAAGTTGCAAGGGCAAATATGTTCACCACGTCAGAACAACTCCCTCCAACCGCCTCTGCCTGTAGATTTCATTCTCCGCGGACTTACTACCAGGTTATTGAGTGGATGGGATGTAGTGATGAAATAACACCATCTGAGTGGGGATGGAAGGTAGAAGGGGACAAAGTTGTTCCAGTGATGACAGACAAAAATCCTGCTCCAGATGAACTGATTCAGATGATTAACTGCATCTGTTTGGAACGATGGAATACCCTAAGGTGTACCTGCAGAAGGCATGGACTAGAATGTACCAGTGCATGTGGACATTGCCAAGATGACAATATGGAATATGCTCCAGTCATAGGTGATGAGGAGGAGGAGTAAGTGTGAACAACTTTCTAAAAACATTATGACTTATGTGAATCGGGAGTGGGGTAGGGGTAACCTGAGATATGGTATAAGGGGTGATTCAATATCACTAGCAACTCTTTCATGTAAAAGATTGACCCTGGAAACATGAGTAAAAATGCAATATTTATTGGTTTATCATGAAAACTGACCGAGTTAGTGTTTTACAACATAATGGAAAATGACTTGTGAGTCGAAAATGTTCAACTTCGAAATTTGAAACTTTCCCATACTCAAATCTTGTCCAACTTTTAATATGATGTATAGTAGACCCAACCTGACATGAAACCATAAAAAAACAAAATGTTGCAATTGTTTGTATCAGTTGGTGCATTAACCTTTCTATGTGGAAATTATAGAGATAGAGCTGGTAAAATCTTGGCTTGTATCTTAACAAAGAGACAAACACCTATCGCTGAGTCTGTTTTACCTGAGTAGCAATATGGCTTTCGACCAGCTCGTGCCACAAACGACATGATATTCAGTCTAAGGCAGTTTCAGGATAAATGTTGAAAGCAACATCAACCTCTATATATAGCTTTCATGGATCTAACAAAAGCCTTTGATACTGTCTGGAAAATCTTATCAAAAGCTGGTTGTCCAGAGAAGTTCATCAAAATAATGAAACTTCTTCACAACGATATGACTGAAACGGTAATTGAAAATGGCAGCTCTATGGAGCCATTCATGGTCAAATCTGGGGTCAAACAGAGATGTATAGCTGCATCGACATAGTTTTCAATCTTTATTGCAGCTGTATTGCAACTAATGGATGGTCAAGTTCCACCTGGTATATCCATAAACTACAGAATGAATGGTGGAGTTTACAACGTGAGACGTCTGAAGGCCAGAACTAGAACAAATGTTGATTTTCTTATTGAACTTCAATGGAGATGATAACACGGTTTGTGCTCTGACTCAAGAGGACTTACAAACCTCGATTAATGCCTTTGCTGATGCATACTCTAAACTAGGACTAAAAATCAACGTTCAAAAAACAGGTGTTATTTCAGCTTTCACCTCAAGATAACAAAAACCCTTCTAATGTCCAATTAGGCGGTGAATTGCCAGAAAACGTGGATCGCTTCGCGTACCTAGGTAGCCACCTCGCTTCCAATCCCACCATTGATGACGAAATCCAATATCGTATTAGGTGTGCAAGTGCTGCTTTTGGTAAACTCCGTCTCAGAGTGATAAAGATAAAGATTTAAGGTTTGATACAAAAATACTAGTGTATTGTCCTGCCAACACTCTTGTATGCATCGGAGAGCTGGACATCATACCGTCGACATACTATAGCACTCGAAAAACTACATCAAATACTTTAAGAATTTAAAAAAAATAAACTGACAAGATCGTCGGACCAACATCAGTGTCCGGGAAAAGTCTGGTTTCTCTAGTATATTATAGAGGCTTTAATTGTTAAAAATCGTTTGAGATGGGCTAGGCCCGCTGTAAGAATGAGTGACCAGAAAATAATTCTGAACTGAATGTGAGTGCTAGGAGAGTTGGGGAACAGAAGAAGTGTTACAAGGATTGTTTGAAGGAGGACATGAAGAGGTGTGGAATTGATCACACAACATGGGAAGCGAGTGCAATTGGGAGAGTGGAGTAGAGGAATGGAAAAAGGAGTGGTGTGGAAAGATTTGAAAGTTAACGGCGTCATCACGTTGATAAACTGAAAGCAGCAAGAATAGTCTGCCATGAAAATCAATTGCCAAACGATAATGCATGCCCGATCTGTGATAGGATGTGTGGATCTGGAATTTGACTTTTTTTCCTCATAAATGACGGGTATACTCGATTCGAGTGACGGCCATGATGATGAAATAGATAGATAGATAGATTGAAGGAATTTTCCTTACCTCAATTCTAGGTGGTGTTAGGATTACCTTCCCTTCTGGTGATCAGCACACGTGAATCACGTTAGCAGAGAGATGGAGGAGAGGTTGGCTATTTAATGGTACTGTTGGGGCCCGGTGGGGCTGGTTTACGCGTGTCTGTATTCCATATAGGTGGACACATATTACGTTTTATTTAATGGTTCAGTTGGGACCCAAGTGGGGCTGGTTTACGTGTGTCTGTATTCCATATAAGTGGACACATATTACGGGGTGTTTTAATGGTTCAGTTGGGACTGGTTTACACATGTCTGTATTCCATGTAGGTGGACACATATTACATTTTATTTAATGGCTCAGTTGGGACCCAGTCGGGCTGGTTTACGCGTGTCTGTATTCCGTATAGGTGGACACATATTACGGTTTTTTTTTAATGGTTCAGTTGGGACCAGTTGCGACTGGTTTATGCGTGTCTGTATTCCATAAAGGTGGACACAAATTACTTTTTTTTTTGATACCCCATCTCTTCCCTGCTTACATCAGGTCAACTTAATAAGTTACCAACGATTTCTTTTATCGTGACTTAACGTTGAAATTAATTTTGGGGAAGGCCTAGAGATACTAATTTCTCTTATTATTTGTGGGTGAATTTCGTCCGAGATTTTTTTTATTTATTTAGAGTTATTTACTTTTAGCTGGACATTCTGTCCAGGTAAGTCAGTGTGTGTGTTTTGTTTGTTTTTCTTCATTTCCCCAACCATAATTATTTTAGGGAAACCCTGAACTTCCGTTGGGCCTATGAAAGGGTCTAAATTTCCTTTTATGTTATGTTAACAGGCAGAACGAGCCGCGACGCTAAAAGGGCAACGTAGCAACTTTGAAAAGCAGGTAAGCACGCGCTAGCGTTCATTTTTTTATTTGTGTTTTTCCTGTTTTGTTGCTTTATTGACTGTTGGCGTTTGCAACGGTTCAGTTTTCGTGCCTGTTGTGGGAATTCGAGTCCTTGGCGTCTTAAATTTCCAACTTTTTGCTATGCGTTACCTAACAAGATAGATAGATAGAGTTCGTTCTGTTGTTTTGTAGTATATTAAATTCACCAATATTTGAGGTCTACCATGTGTTATTCTGTTTAGTCATAAAATGCACAGAGAAAAACAACATACACAGTCTATCGATTGATTATTTGTTAACTTTTATTTAAGAGGGACATTTTTTAATAAACACCGATTTTTAAACGTCCAGAAAACAAAAACAAACAAAACACAATATTTTCATATAATTTGATTTACTCGTTTTTGTTATTGTTGGGTTACTCGTATTTTTCAAAACAGTTTATTGATATCATTATGAAAAACTAGTTAACAATTACGCCTATTCCACAGAATGATGAAGGAAAAGATCTGGGAAGAAATTAGCAAAGAAAACTCATCAAATTTGAGAAAAAGTAACAAATTGTTTTCTTTTTTCTCTTTTGGCAAACTTCAAATCCAAACATGTTCGCCTGCCTTTCTCATTATAATTTACAAAAGGTAAGTAAAACATATGCATTTTTACATGTAAATAAATAATATACCTATTTTCTGTTTTCCGTTTCGAACAAATTTGTTTTCGTCTGTATTTTTTGTTTGTTTTCGTAAGAATACTAACATGAAAAAGTCATTTTATATAGTCGGTTTCATATTGAATGTTTGTGTGGGCGAGGCGAAAAATAGTATTGTCGAGGGGTGTTTTAGAGGGTGCACGGACAAAAGCCCACCAGCGTATAAATAAATAAATTAAAAAAAAATTTTTTTAATTATATTTTTGTACAATTATTAATAACTCTTTGTCTATAATTTTTTGGGAATGTTTTACAATAGCCCTACAACTCGCGAGTCGGGTTGAAAAAAAATTGTAGAACGTAGTCAAAAAAATGAATATGCAACAAATAAATGCGACGTACGTAGAGACAGGAGATTTTCCTAGTTTTCTATTCCATTTGTTTGTATATTTACGTATGGTAAATGGGTTTTATTAGACATGAAAAATAAAATAAATAAATGTCTTCTTATTTAAAAAACAAAATGGCGTCATTAGTTTTGGCTATCGGTGTCACGTGTGTGTGTGTGTGTTTTTTTTTTACCGGGACTCATAATCAAAGCGGCGTTTTTTTTTGTTTTTTTTTTGGGGGGGGGGGTTGCATTTTTGAAATTTAATTTTATGAAACGAACATTTTGTTGACGCCTTGACCGGTGCATGCACCAATGCTGTCGAATCGATGTGGGCAAATGCCAAACGGAAGTTAAAGTCCATGCACGGGACCGTTAACGAAATGAGGGCCGACTACATGGCTGAATTTATGTGGTCGCAACGGTTCCGTGGCATGGACGACAGACTTTATCATTTTTGACAGCAGGTGTGCACCATGTACACGGTGTGAGGAATACCGACATAAATAAAAAGCAACTGCTTTTATTGTAGTAATAACGAAGGTCGCAAATCACTGTTAACCTCCAAAGCAGCTCTCACTGCTCGACACGTGCACTCGCTTCGCACACTCCGTTTCTCCTGAGACGGTACGAGACTCGCTTTTTATAGTATCCAGTCACACCTAATTTCCATACGTGCAACGAGACTTTGCGAGATTTTGCGTGAACTGTATGTAATAAACATTCAGGGACGCCATGTTGGATTTCTTTCCTTCTTTCTTTCTTTCACTCGCAGCGCACAGGACAAGCAAACCCGAGGACGTTTCGCAAGTAAGCCCTCTTCATGTTCATGTTCCCTACACTCCCCCCTGATCTCATGATCACAGAGATGGCAGGGAGGCCTCGATCGCCTTCGCCGGTTGCTTCTTCGGAGGGGGACAACGCAAGCCTCATCTTCGCTTGTGCTCTCGTCCGCGGTCTGAGGGTCGAGAAACATCGCGTCCGCCGGAATACTGCTGATATCCGAGTCACTGTCCGATGGGGCTGCTGCAAGCCAGAGCGATGCCTCACTGCTCTCTGACTCCGACTCGCTCTTGTCGTCCAGTGATGGTTGCGTTGCTAACCGTAGGTCTCTAATGTGGGCTGATTACCTCGGTGACGCGTCCAACTCCGTATTTCGTTGTACACTTGCCACGCGGGTTCTTAATCCAGACGACATCCCCTTTTTTCAGTTTCTCTTTGGTTACTTCCAGTTCGGGCAGCGGGTTAGTCTCTATGCCTTTCACCCTGACGTGATACCTGTGCAAGGTGTCAGCCGGCGCTGTAGAGGGTGAAACATTATCCTTTGGGGTTACGTTATACAGGTAGACTGCCTCAAATACTGTGCAGCCCGTCCTGGCCGAAATGGTTTTGACGGTTCTGTGATTCCGCTCGATGACCCCATTTCCACTCGGTACGTGGGCGCATCGAAACCTCAGGTGTACTTCCCAGCCATCAGCAAACTTTCTGAACTGCTCACTAGTGAATGCAGCGCCATTGTCGGTTAATATCTCTGTTGGGGGGCCACGTTCAAGAAAAATATTGTTTAACTGACGGATGATGCTGGCTGCATCCTGCCGGCGCAGCATGCGCCATATCGCTAACCAGGAAATCTTCACCGTTGTGGTGAGTAATATCCATCGCCAGCCGGTTCCAATGGCTTTCCACTCCCAGCTTTCCTTTCTCCCAGCGAACGGGTGCTGGATCAATGGATTGGCATGCTACACAATCTTTGACCACTTTCCTGACGTCTGCCTTTTGTACTCCTGGTTCAACCAACTTAGCGAAATATAGGGTCCGCTTGACCCCAGGGTGCCCGGTTTGTTGGTGGACTTCTTTGATGTGATTAGATCAAACGGGGCTCATGGAAGCGGCGCAGGCAGGCTGCATGGGTTCAATAGTCTTTCTTATGGCATCAAGCCATCTTTGAGGTACTCTCGTCAAACAATCTGCTTTGTTCAGGCTGGATTTGACCAGGGACACCTCTATTGACAGCGCATATTCGTTCACCAGCTTCATGATCGTGTCGAGCCGCCGTCGGATGAGCATCTCGCTCGTGGCTTTGGTTCGTATTCTGGCCCTCCCGGTGAGAGTATCTGAAATCCACTTATGGACGCAAGCAGAATCCGTGAATAGTCGCAGGGTGGTCGTCTTCCAAAGTATTGCCAAGTTTATCCCCTTGATAACTGCATCAAGTTCTGCCAGGTTTATGTGCTGGGAGTCCTTTTCTGGGCGTAACCAGCAAGCGTCTTCCACCACTATTCCATCATGGACCACTGATACGCCAATGGCGAGAGAGCTTGCATCAACCTACACACTAAGGTTCTGGCTGTCGACGCACGATCTGCCTCGCGTTGGGTCTTCCTTGTGCCCCCTGGTGAGGACTTCTTTGAGCATTGTATTGAGAGGGACGTCATGAGTTTCGTCATCCCATCCAGTGGTGACGTCGGAGGCTCTACGCTTAATAAATGCAACCGCAACACGAAGCCAGCCGCTTACAGGAAAGTGTCCAACTAACTTTCCGCACAAGGAAAATACGTTTCGTCGTGTAACAATACAAGGCATGTCCGGGGTTTCATTTCCTCGTTTCCAATACAGAACGTCATCTTCCTCCCAGACCTGCAAACCAAGTACCCGTAGCCTTTCCGGTTCCTTGCTGAGAAGGCCAAAGTTGTAGAGATGCTCCCTCACGCGCGCCGCAGATACAATTTCCTCGTCCACGTACACGTCATCAATATATGCAGACGTTGCCCGCTGAATGCGCTCATCCTTAGTCAGAATGGCGTCAACAATCATCTGCATAATTGATGGCGCCACATTAAGTCCAAATCCCATGCGGGTTAGGCAATACCTTTTCCCCTTGATGAGCACCGTTTGATAGATCCATAGTGATTTGTGTACACGCACTTGAAGGTATGCTTTGTGAAGATCCAGTACAGATACATTAGATCCCGCTTGCCGCCATTCCCTCAACTTTTCAGTGCATACGTCCGCGCTAGCTGTAAAAGGGTCCACGTGCTCATTCAATTCTCGATAGTCGAGCACCAGCCTCACCTTCTGCTTATTCTGTTGGATAACCGCCATTAACGGGATCAGGTACTTTGGAAGACCCAATTCCTTCTCTGAATACGGAACTAGCCATCCATTACTAATCCAAGTTTGTAGTTCCTTGTCGTATTCTGCACGAGCTCTGAGGGGAATTTTGTATTCTGGCACCTTATTGCATAATTTCTCGGGTGGCTGCTCCTCCGACCACTTCCAGGAGGCTGTCCAGGACTTTGTGCGCTGGTCGAATTCCGCACAAAAATCAGGCTGTTCCAGCTTCATAGCTGCACTCAGAGCAAGGCCCGCTTTTGCAAAATGTGCCCTACCCTCACCATTAATGCGTACACCTCCCAATTCCTTGATGACGTCCATTCCCATGAGCAGGTCGTAACCGAGCAAGTCACCGTTTATAACCAAGGCTCATGCGGTTACTGTGGGCCCATCGCCGACACCTGCGCGAATGATGCTAACGCCATAAGAGGCAATCGAGCCACCGCCAACCGTCAATACCGGGATCCTTTCCTTATCCCATGCGTCACAGCATGCTTTGCGCACGAGGGTCTGCGTGCACCCGGTGTCTACGAGCGCGAAGCGCTCACGCCCGTTTACGCGCACGCTCACTGTGGGTAGCGCCTTATTTGGCGACGATCTGGGGAGAAGACTGGCGCTATAGCTTACTCCCCTTGCCCGTTTCCCGGACAACCTCTTGCCACGTGACCCAGCTTGTTGCACCGGTAACAACACACGCGTTTTAACGTTCCTCGATCGAGCGCGTCCTTTGCACCGCTTCGGCTTCGGCAATCTTTTGAAAAATGATTCGCCCCGCCACATTTGTAGCATCTCACGTCTTCTGTTGGTGGTGAAGACGCTTCCGCAACTGCCGAAACCGGCTCTGTGTCCTCTTTCAAAATGTTTCGGGCTCTGGCCAACAACTCGTCAAGCCCAATCTCACTGAGTCTGGACGATGCTCGCAGCAGTCTGCTGGCGCCGTCTGGGAGTCCAGTCAGAAAAGCGCATCCCAGTATTCACTCGCTTGTTCCACCAAACGGCGCGGCTAGCCTCCTCAAATCGGCCAGGTAGATGTCCACAGTCTCATCTAGCCCAAGCCGCCGTTCGGTGAACTGCCTCCAGGCGACGAAAGGGTCCACAGCAAAGGCTGCGTATAGCGCCTGCCTAATTTCCTCCAGGCCTGGTTCGTCTCCGAGCTGCTGATACACCGAATATGCTCCTTTGGTCAGCCTCAGCGGGATGACCAGTGCAGGATCCTTTATATTGCAAAGTCTGCAGACGCGCTCGGCTTTCTCTCACCACTCGACTACAGAGGGTCCGGAGGGGGAGCCGTCGAACTCGGGTATTAATCTCAAGTCGAATTTGTCCATCGCCGAGATAGCTTGTAGTAATAACGAAGGTCGCAAATCACTGTTAACCTCCAAAGCAGCTCTCACTGCTCGACACGTGCACTCGCTTCGCACACTCCGTTTCTCCTGAGACGGTACGAGACTCGCTTTTTATAATATCCAGTCACACCTAATTTCCATACGTGCAACGAGACTTTGCGAGATTTTGCGTGAACTGTATGTAATAAACATTCAGGGACGCCATGTTGGATTTCTTTCCTTCTTTCTTTCTTTCACTCGCAGCGCACAGGACAAGCAAACCCGAGGACGTTTCGCAAGTAAGCCCTCTTCATCTTCATGTTCCCTACATTTATTACTTTTGTTTAAAATGTTGTTTTGCTTTGTTCTTTTGCTTGCCTGAAATATGAAAACTTGGGGTTAGGTTTAGGGCTGGGTTTTGGTTAGGGTTAGGGCTGGGTTAGGGTTATAGCTGGGTTTTGGTTAGGGTTAGGGCTGGGTTTTGGTTAGGGTTAGGGCTGGGTTTTGGTTAGGGTTAGGGCTGGGTTTTGGTTAGGACTGGGTTAGAGTTAGGGCTGGGTTAGGGCTGGGTTTTGGTTAGGGTTAAGGCTGGGTTAGGGGTAGGAATTTTTAAAGAAACAGGAAAAAAAAACATTACGGTGTGACGAATGAAAATAATATGTAAATAAAAGCACACTGACATGTAAATCAAAAGAAATTATTTTATTCCTTTTGCTTAAAATGTAGTTTTGTTTTGTTCTTCGGCTTGGCTAAAAAGTGCAAAAATTGCGCTTTGACTATGAGTCCCAGTAAAAAACCAACCGAATCCAGAACGAGGCTGCAGTCTTGTTCTGGATTCGGTGTTTCCTATCGAAGCAGCCATTACTATTTTTTTTTTCACTTCACGTACGCTAAAACTATTAACTTATAGAAAATAGCACTTTTAACGGATTATAATCATTAATAACTGTCACAGTTAACTTGGAAATTCAGTTTTATCGGCTACGATAACTTTTATTTGTTGTATATTTGTCTTTTCAGTGTTTTCGTTGTAGGGCTATTCGTAAAGATACCCATTTTTTTTTCTTGGCAACATTTTTAAAATTTCATTTTTAAACATTTTTCCGGTACTTTGTAAATACAGCATTCTTTTAAAAATTGCATCATAAAAAAAACACTCACCGTTTTTACTACTAACCCTAAGTCCTTGTGATATTACGAAAACAAATAATTTTTTAATTATGTATTGTATTACTCATCCTTCGCGAAAAGAAACAAAAAACAACAATTATTTAAGAATGCAGATTGGGTTTTTGCATATAATTTTAACATAAAATGACCCACCCTTTCCGGACCTTCTCAATTTTTAGGTCAGTTAAACAATTTTTTTTTGCGATGGGTGAATTCTATGCATTGCTTTTGGGACATGGGTGGGTGGGTTTCACTCTTTATAGCGATTATGTGTAGTTTAACGATTTTGTCGATCGGACTTAGGGTTAGTAGTGCACAAATTTAGTTAACAACCCTAAAAATTTAAAATGGGTCGAAAAGGAGGGGGGTCATTTTACGAATCTCTTACTTTAAATAAAAAAAATAATAATTGTTTTTTTTTTATTTCAGTGTGTTCACACGTAATCGCCTAAAAAAATAGAATCTCATTTTTGGGGGGGAGGAGGTACTTTTATGTTTTCCCTTTACGTATTGTATCCAAGATTTTGATAAACTCATTGTGAGATTTTAATCTATTTTTTTTCTTGCACCATTTCCCCCCTATTTCTCAACTTGTGCCATTTTACCTACATTCACTGCTAATAGCTATTTGAGAGATAGTTTAACAGTCAGGAGTTTTCATTTTTTAAAATTTAACGCAAAGATGCCACAAATATTTTGTTGATTATTGTCCTTCTGACCATCCATACTTACAAAAGTTAAGCGCATAAACCAGGGTGGTTTACTCTTCCGAATAATCAAAATATTTTTTTTACAAAATTATTGTTTTTAAATATTTTTTTAACAAAATTATTTTTTCAAATATGATTTTGAAAGTTAAATTTACATTTTATGATATCGTTTGGTCATAAAATGATTAACTGAACCAAATTGTTATGAAACTATAAATAATGGTTGTTATGGTAATGTTGATGTAATCTCTATTCATAAAATTATTGGATGTAAAAAGCTTCCAAAACTTTAAATCTTTTAATACAGAAGGATTTTCTTAGCAGACTCCTATTTCCATTTGATGGACTTTCTTTCGGGAATTTATTAGAAGAGCGAACAAAACAAAAAGGATGAAAAACAAAACAAATGGACAACAAATAAATATTATCAAAAGCAAGATAAGTTATTCTTCTATTCACCTGAATAATTTGTGTTTCAACCTATTTTAAAGCATTTTGTTGTTAAAAAACAAACATAATGTTCAGTTAGAACGAAAAAGAAGATGGCGCAACAAGCAATGCACGTGTACCCCTGGGCCACTGATAATCGCTCAAAAATCGAAAAGTAAACCAAATACTGGTAGAAACACATCCAAATAAATGTCACCATTCGGGCGAAAATGTACTGTTCTAACAGTATTTTGTTTAATTTTCGATTTTATTGCGATTATGAGGGGCCCAGGGTTACACATGCATTGTTTATCGACATCATGGTTGTTTTTACAAAAAACAAAACCAACAAAAAAAAACGTTGAAACACAAATGAACTTAACCAGGTAGGTAATATAGTTTCTGAAATAGACAGTGATTTTTTATATAATTTCAAATGTTATAAAACGAACATAATAATAATAAAACTATATTTTATTACAATGTTTTCGTTAAAATGTTACTTTATTGAAAATAAACTTTATTTTATTAATGTTTTTCGGTGCTTGTTCACTGTTTCGGGCAGACGGGAAAATGATTTATGTGTGAAAACAATATTATGTACTTACTCAGTGGTATTTCATTGTTCAATGTTGGAAAAAGTAGGAAAAATTATCCACTAGAACTTTAATTACAAATATTTTTCCATTTTCCGTATCGTACAAGTCACTTCGATGACTATGCCTTCATCTTGTTTTGTCCACACAATTCAAGGGCAGATAATTTGCAAGGGCAGATGATATGCATTTTTAAAAAACAGAAAACAAGAAAAGGGTTTAGGGTTAGGGTTGGGTTTAGGGGTAGGGTTGGGGGTTAGGGTTATGGTTTAGGGTTAGGTTTAGGGTTAGTATTTCTATTAAAAATTACGTGATTATCTGCCCATTGCATGATTACCTGACCGTACAAATTATCTGCCCTTGACTTGTGTCTAACGAAAGGAGATGAAGGCATAGTTATCGAAGTGACTTGTACGATACGGAAAATGGAAAAATATTTGTAATTAAATTTCTAGTGGACAATTTTTCCTACTTTTTTCAACATTGAACAATGAAATACCACTGAGTAATACATGATATTGTTTTCACACATAAATAATTTTTCCATCTGCCCGAAACAGTGAACATGCACCTGTTTTTCTTTCAGAAACTATATTATTTTAAATAAATAAATTTATTAAAATGTTTTAATCAATTGGTTGTTACTTCCTGTGTATTATCTGCCCCTGTTTACTAAACTGCACAAGTGCCGTTCGCTCTTGTAATAAATACCCTGACTTTCTATTCGACCGTGAATCCAGTATAATGAAGTTTGGCTTCTTCAGAAACAAATCAGTCATTTCAATATTTTATTAATATAATGGATAAAACATATTTGTTCAATAGATTTCGAATTTATCGTGTTTTACTTTAATATTTGCTTGTTTAATATATAATAATAAAAAAAATAATATATCATGTTTACGAAAATCTGTGATTATTTTGTTGTGTCTATTAGTGGTGTTCTGTAGTTTAAACTTTTCAAACAAATATTTAAATATATTATATGGACCTTTCTGAAATAAACACAAGTATCTTCATTCATAACAAAAAAAAATTGGTTAATGCCCTAAAAAGTTAGAATGGCCCAGAAATGGTGGATCATTTTATGTTTAAATTAAATGCAAAACTGATCTCCCAATATTTATTCTAAAATAATTGTTGTTTTTTTTTTCGCGAAAGATGAGTAAAATAAAGTAACACGGAATCACATAATCATCGGTGCAATAATTTATTTTGACCCTATGGTCTTTTCAAACATCCAAGTGAGGTGATTACATTTTTGAAAATGAAAAAAGAGAAATTCATACTCACCATTTCAATATACATATAGAGAGAGCAACAACATATTTAATACATATCTTGAGAGAGGGTGAAATTAACTATTTAAGACGTATATTGAGGGGAAGGAGAATGACGACATATTTCATATATATATATAGAGAGAGAGAGAGGAGAGATTGCACGATTTATAACGGAAGGCAATACAGTGAGGGGAAAGAAAGCAATATATATAGAGAGAGGAGGAAATTGTATGATTTACCATGGAAGGTATGTAGGGAGGGAGGAAGGAAGTTGAGGTATCCTAAACGAGGTCAGCCTGTCTAGGCCCCCCTCCAACTTCCCAACCCAAAGCTCCCCCAAATCGTCTCTGAAAGCTGGAAATTCAAATTATCCGTCTGGCGATTGAGAAATCAGCTTGGAGGTGGGAGGATATAAGGAAGGAAAAAGCTGAAAATAGATTATCAGACAACAACACATCCCAAAATAAAAATCATTTTTCTATCTTCTCATGCTCACAGCACACTTCTACACATTCTTTCAAACACACTTATACTCACACATTCCTGACATAGCCAGCTGATCAATACTCCTACCCTTCCTCCAGCCTAAAAAAAAAAATTCACCTGACCACAACAAAAATCTCCCCTCTCCCACCCTTTTGACTATTTCCTTCATACTCTTACCCACTTCCCCGTCCATTTTCAAGTTATCTTCATTTCTTCAAATCTTTTTCTAAAACTATGATACCACCTACCTAGAGTTTCCCTCTTCCTCCCCCTTTCCCCAGCCTCTCAAAATCCATGCCACACCTCACCACTACAAAAATTTCAGCCCCCCTTTTCATCTCTCCCACCCTGAGGCAAATTCACTAATATTCTCACCCCTCCCTCTTGAAATTGCTTTAATGGTACCCACTCAAAGCTTTCCATATTCATTTCATTCTTCGCCACCACCGACTTCTTGCAGCTTGGACTCTCTCGCGCTCACAGTAACCACGCCTACTACTTTTCCTTTATCACTCCATCATGTCAACCCAAAATTTCGATGTATTGGCATGACATTTTTCTTACAATTATCCTCCTAAGGAAGTCTTAAAATCAAGACGAAACGTTGATGAACATATAAAAAAAATATCTCTTGGTTTTTTCTTTTTTCATTTCCCATATATATATATATATTTTTTTTTGTTGTTGATTTTATTCCATTAGTTGCGACAAAACAAGTTCTGTTTCGTTGACGCTTGCAAATAGCATCCACTCATCAGGCTAACAATGGAATCCGAATGGCATACGTTTTAAATTCACCTCAACAGGAGATTGAAATTGAAAATACATTAGAGGGGGGAGGGGGACAGAGTTGGAGCTTTGTCTATAACGGTGACATGTGACATGAGACATGAGAGGGGAGGGGGGACCCCAACAAGTCGTGTTTCAAAATATTGCGTGGGAGGTTTTCACGTGTTTGGGCCGTGGTGATCTCAATTCCAGCCGGGGCGATGGTGAAGACGGGGGCCAGAGTGAGTTAAATTTAAAATGAGAATAAAACTATAATTATAACCGTCATTTTTATTTTATTTTAATTTTAATAGGTAATTATCATGTGGATAAAAATGTTTGATAATTTTAATTTAGGGTATTAATTGCTACATCTGCATTCTATTTTAATGTAGTTATTCATGGCTTGTTTATTATTTGTAGTGAATTTTGTTGTGATAATATTTTTTTATTTTTTTAATATTTTTAAAAAAATTGTGATTATATTATACTAAGATCAATACTAGTGGAATCATTTTATAAAGGAAGTTTAATGGAGTTACCACTGCCAATCATACTTACGATAGTCGCAGTGGTAATAGCCTTAATTAAAGCCTTAATAAAAATAGAAATGTATAAATAAAATTAGAATAAAAATAAAATAAAAAAAATAACTAATAAACAATAAAAAATAAAAATAAAAATAAAAACCAAAATAACAAGATAGTAAAAGTAATAATGATAATAATAGTAATAATAATAATGATAATAATAATAATAATTATCACCATCATTACCATCCTGCTACTTGTGAAGTCATTGGGCAAAATAAGTCTACAAGTGATGGTAGGCTTTTTTAGTTCTACTACCAATGACAAGGACTAAGTACCAGTTAATAATTAAGTGTTCAAGATAGTGATCGAAAGGTTAAGTAATTGAGATTAGATTAGTCTAAGTGATATCAGTGTTAATAGCTATCCCAGTTATGGGTTTATGTGGGAGATGATTTTGGTAGAATTGGTAGTATGACTGAGAGGCTATTGAGGCTGTGCATTATAGGTAGTACTTAGAGATTTGATGTTATTGGTAGTTTAGTGGGGTGGTTATAGATTTATAGATTCATCTGGACTTGTTGGGGTGGGGTTGGGTGGTAAATTTGGGTGGGTGGGTAGGGGGTTATAATGTGTTTTGGGGTAGTGTATAATGTTATTCATTTTTGTAAAAAAATTTTTTAATTTTTTAAATTTTTTTAAAAATTATGTGGGGTTGGTGTGGGGTTAAGGTGGGGTATGTGGGTTGCTAAGGAGGTAGAGTCTACTATGTTTACAGTTAATAGATGTCTCTTGTTTTCTATTTAGGAGTTTGTTTTTGTCCTTAAAACAGATAATTTCCAGTTTTTCATTTAAGCATAATCTACATGGAGAGTTTATTGATTTGCAGGTGCTGGATTTTTCAAGATTTTCCACTTTATTATGGGAATTTCTTTTTTGGTTTTTATTTCGTGGTAGTGTAGTGAAAGTCCAGTTTGGCCAGGATGGTCAGGGTTGTTGAAGGAGAGTTTATGGTTGTAGAATCTTTCCTTGAAGTTGTTACCTGCCAGACCAATATAATAGTTAGTCTGGGATGGTTTTTCAGTTGAGGAGATAGATGCCTCATAGACCACTTGGGTTGATAGGCACTTTTGATTTAGGGGGCAGTTTGATTTGTTATTACAGTTACATGTTCTTCTAGAATTTGAGGTTACTGAAGTGTTTAGTATTTTCATGTAGTGCTTTTTTATGATTTTTTCCAAGTTGTCTCCACAACAATAACTGAGTTTTAGTGTATTCTTATTAACCATTTTATGGAGTATGTTGTTATTGGGGAAATGAGTGTTTATTAAGTTCAGGAATTTATTCTATATATATATATATATATATATATATATATATATATATATATATATATATATATTTCAATCTAGTCTCTATCAATTTAAAAATAAAACAATTGAATTTACCCTAAGGATTACACGCTTTCTGAGGAAATTAATCATAAGTCTATACCATTTTAAATAAATTATTTGTCTATATGATAATAATAATAATAATAATAATAATAATAATAAAATTCAAGAAAATATTGGCAATATTATTAATAGCTTATTTGATTATTTTAAATAAATTATTTGATTATATAATAATAATAATAAGATTTAAGAAAATATTGACAATATTATTAATAGCTATAAAAATATTTTTTTTAAATATATGAATTTATATCAGCTGTAAAAATATATAAAAAATATAAGATATATAATTATATATACATACATATATACACATACTTACACATACACACACATATGCACATACATATATATATACATACACATGCACACACACATACATATACATACAGACATACATACACACATACATATATATGTATATATATACAAATACATATATATCTACACACATATACATACACATACAGACACACATGCACATACACATACATATATATACACATACACACATATATAATAATGGAGATCTTAATATTAATAATTATAATTGTATTTAGTCATGTTGAAATAAAGAGATACATAAATAAAGAATCATGAAGGGGATTTAAGGATAACGGATAAGAACAATCTAGTCAGACCCAATTCGGTATATCCACCGC
>OY744525.1:101952374-101979874 GCA_963556195.1 Sepiola atlantica | reverse complement strand
GCAAGGGGATAACTCTGTTTGGTTAAAACATATTATAACACCTCCCCGTTTAGGTAGTTATTTTTATTTTATTTATTCATTTAAATGTCCAGTATTGTAGGTGGTCTTGACAATCTTCCGGACCTAGTTGTTATGTGGTATGGGGGAGTGGTCGGTTAATGCACAATTTCCTCACTTTCATTTATTGAGGTTTGGGTATTTTCAGGATTTTCCACTTCCTCTGTCTCCCTGTTGGGAGGTGATCTTGGTACTATATGTCGGTGGTTGCGTCGGATGTATTCTCTGTTGTCGTCTGTTTCCACAGTGTATTCCTGGCTGGGAGTATTTGGAGTTCTAACCCACACACGGGTTCCCGTCTCAAGAGGTCTCAGCTCTCTTGCTCTTTGTCTCTGGGTGTGTGTGTTGTTCTTTTACTCATCCCTTTCCCGAATAGGCTTGAAGTTAGGCCACTTGGGTGTCAGTAGTTTTGGGTGGATTTGAACATTGGTTCTTAATTTTCTTCCCATTAAAAGTTTGCTGGGAGAGTATCCACTATTCATTGAGGTCGCTACGTGGGCTAGCAGGGATATATATGGGTCTCTTGCTTTCCTCAGCATTGTCTTAATAATTTTTACTGCTGCTTCCGCTGCTCCATTGCTTTGGGAAAATCTAGGGCTATTTGCGAAATCAGCAAATTCTTTTGACATATACTGGCTTCCAGAGTCTGGTCTCAGGATCACTGGTACTCCATGTCTGGCAAATATGGATTTCAGGCTTTCTATCACTGTTCTGGAGGTAATTGATCTCAGTTGAGTGAACTCGACGTATTTCGAAAAATAGTCGACCACCACAATGTAGGTCTGGCTGTTTAGCTCGAATAAGTCAGAAGCTAGGGTGGGCCAGGGTCTTGGTGGGAGTTTGGTTGTCAACAGTGGTTCGGCCGGTTGGTGTCTAAGTCTGGCGCATGTTTCACAGTTCTCCACTGTGTTCTTTATCTGGTTAGATAATCCTGGCCACCAGATTGATTGGCGGGCTCGTTGTCGGCACCTGGTAATTCCTTGGTGACCTGAGTGAATCTTGCCGATTATCTCTAGTCTCATCGACTGCGGGGACCACAATTCGTGTTCCATACATTAGTAGGCCTTCCTCCCAGGTAATGTCTCCTCGATGGGCCCAATATGGCTTGAGTAGCATAGGAACTTTCTCCTTTGAAGGCCATGAGGTTGATGCGGAATCTCTGTACTCTTGCTGGTAATTCACTGATATCCTTACTGCCTAGTAGGCGTACGAGCAGTTTATGGTATGTCTCAATTGTGAACTCCAACCTATGAGGTAGTCGGAGAATCATTCATATCCCCAGGTTATGGCTAGGGCTTCCTTTTCTATCTGAGCATATCGGATTTCTGTTTCCAACATGGCTCTTGATGCATATGCTACCGGGTGCAATCTAGTATCTTCCTGCTGCTGTAGGAGTACTGCTTCAAGGCCATAAGATGAAGCATCTGTGGATACTACTGTTCTTTTTGTTGGATTGTACAATGACAGAACTGGTGCTGAACACTAAACTTCTTTTATGGAGTTGAAGGCTCTTTTTTGTTCGCTTTCCCATACAAACATGTTTTTCTGGCTCACTTAGTCCCGTAGCGGCTTTGTCATTTCTGCTAGGTTTAGGATGAACTTCCCCATGCGGTTCACCATTCCCAGAAATCTGCGAGTTTCTGTTATATTGTTTGGCGCTGGGAAGTTGTAGACTCCGGAAACTCTGTCTGAGTCGGGTCTTAGGCCGTCAGTGCTGAGGATATGTCCTAAGAACTTTAGTGATGTTTTCGATATCTCACATTTTTGTGGATTTAGAGTTACTGCTCTGAATTACTGCTCTGAGTTACTGAAAAATACAATTGCAGAAAGAACAAGCGAAATATAAAGAAATAGAATTGCAGAAAGAACAAAAGAACGAAAAGCTTCGAAAGGAAGAGAGATTCCAAGAACAACAGAAACAAAAGCTTCGAATGGAAGAGAAATTCAAAGAACAGAAAAGGCAGCTGTTAGAAATAAAAAGATTTGGGAAAATCCCTAACAGGAACAGAGCAAATTATACGAATTATACGAATTATCAAAGTGGTAAAAATGAAAGTGCCTTTTCACAAAACACTATTTGGAACACTATTGATAATTTTAACTACAATCCAGACGATACGAGGACATTAATGATATGGACTGTGCGAATTGGACCCGTTTTAAAAAAGGTTCGTTTGTGTTTAAGGAAATTGGGTACGGTTGAACATACCAAATTCATAAGTTATATATTACCACAAAAAGCTAGCGACCTTACATTTGGTGAAGCAGTACTATTATTAACAAAATTGTTTAGCCCTAAAACGTCTCTTTTTTCACAAAAGGTGGAAATGCATGAAGCTTACAAAGAAAGACGACGATGACTACACGACTTTTGCTAAACTAGTTAACAAGCACTGTGATGATTTAAAGTTGTGAGTGTTGAGTGTTAGCAATTTGAAATGCCTTATATTTATGCAAGGATTAGTATTGATTACAGATGCGGAAATCAGAAGAAGGGTCATTTAATAAACTGGAAAATAAACCAGATTTTACACTCCAGCATATCGCAGGCGACTGCCAACAGTTTATTAGCGTGCGTCAAAGTTCAAAAGATATCGAACAGAATGAAGGGTCACTTATCAGAAATGTCTGCAACAACAAGAAAAGTACTTCACCAGCTAAATTTGATAATCAAAAGAAAATTAATCTGCTCCCTAAACTATATTTCGGTTGCAAAACGCTGCATTTGTAAAAGGATTGTTCATATCAAACAAAATTGAAACAAGTTTTATTAGAATCGCTAAATGTGACGAAGTGAAAATATTAGGAAGTTTGTTTAAGTAAGAATATTGAATAGAAATATTAAAATGCAACTTGACTCAGGCTTCGATTTGTCAATTGATAATCTTCAGACATAGAAGAAAATTGGAAAGCCGACCTTATTGAGGACAAAAAAAGTAGCCAAGAGCGTCACTGAAGAACGAATCAAATTCGAGAGCGAAGTAATAACTACAGTTACACAACAATAAAAAAAAATATAAAGTTGAAAATTTTATGATGAACAATTCGAGTAACTCCTGGCACAGATTGGATGGAAAGGTTCCAACTGTGGGATTTGCCTATAAATTCTTCCTGCCAGAATATAAAAACTTTAGATGCTGCAACAAAAACTTTAAAGAAACAATTGAAAAAATGTTTTTCGGAAGTTTTTTGAGTTGAAAGCCAATACACAACCGATCTTCAAAAAGAAGCGAGATTTTCCATTCACATCAGTAGATAAACTTGACACAGAACTAGATATACTCGAGAAAATCAAGAGTTAAATGCAGCGAATTGGCTTTACCTCCATTTTATATGAAGAAAAAAAGTAAAGAAATTCTTGCGTGCACAGATTTTTCGGTGGGTTTGAACCAGGCACTAAAAATCATCATTATCATTTGGCTAGTCCAGAAGAAATATTTGTGAAGCTTAACGAAGAAAAGTTTTTTTTAAAAGTTGACTTAAGCGACGCATATTTGCAGATACCGGTGGATGAAGAATGCTCGAAGTTACTTTACACATAAAGGGTTATACAAATTTGAAAGACTAACGTTTGGAGTAAAGTTTGCGCAAGCTATATTTTACACCTAATGGATGCATTACGTAGGCCGTCGCAAATTCTCGACTGCAATCTAGATGATATTCTAATAACTAGTAAAATTACGGAGCAACATAAAGCGCACATACATAAAGTTTTCAAAAGAATTCAAGGCTACAGTTTCAAATTAAAGAAAGACAAATACGATTTTTTTATGGAACAAATTAAATATCTGGAAACAAATAATAGACAAGAATGGGAGAAGACTCGAGCCAGAGCAAGCAGGTGCAATAAAGAATATGAAAACATATCATCATTGCAAATTACTACAACATATTTATCGCAAGTGTGCACAACCTACGAGCGCTTCTAAACTAACTATTGAAGAAGGAGAAAGACTGGATCTAGACGGTAGAATGACATCAGGAATTTGAGAAAATCAAGAACATTGTCATGTTTGAATTATTTTTAACACATTATGATCAAAAGAGCAACCGATTCTAGTTCATATTGCATTGGAATTTGTATTTTACACAAAATGTACGACGGTTCGCTGAAGCCTATCCTGCATGCATCTCATACGCTTTTGTCGGCAGAAAAGAGCTACTTGAAAATTGATAAAGAAGCATTGGGTATCATTTTCGTAGTAACAAAGTTTCACCGTTTAGTGCACGAAGACACTTTTTATTAGATGTGTTCTAATATCTGCTAGTAGTGGATACTTTCACTAAATGGCCAGAGATACAAACAGCAGGTTTTTTGCATGAATTTATCACATGTTTTGGAGTCGTGGATTGTGTAGTATTCGATCACGGTACTCAATTCACGTCCAGTGAATTAAAAAAAAGTTTTGTCAGTCGTTTTCAGTGGAACACATTACAATCACGCCATATCATGTGAAAAGCAATGATCAGTTTGAATGATTTGTTGACACTTTTAAAGAAAACGAAAAATACAGACTTCACAGAAGTCAACCCGAAGACTAAAATGTATTGGATCCATACAGAGCAAGTCTAAAAAGGGGCGGGCGTTATGGTGTGATGTTGTTATTCCCTATTTCGGATGTAGATGTATTCTTTCAGAATACTAATAAAGATACAACTAAGTATTGTGGTAGTCATTCAGTGCAGTCATAGCCACAGTATCGGACACAAACTTTCTGTAACATACCATTTCTGTAAATATACGCATGTGTTGTCTTAATTATTATTGGCCCTTCAAGGGAACAACATATATATATATATATTATATATCCATTTAGATACACTCACCTCGCGTTCATTCTATTTATTTTTTTTATTTTTGCTTTCTATACCGATTTATACATTTTGTCTTTCCTTTTTATTTTTTGATATCGTCTTTATTATCTTCGGCCAACGCCTTTGGTGTTTTTTCATTTGTGTTAATGTCTAGCTACGAATTCAAATTCCTTTCTCATATATATATATAATCAGCATATCAGCGCAAAACGTCGACCGGACTTCATTTTAAACTAACACCCCTTACATCGGTGAAAGCCGATTCAACCCACCTAGGGTGAATGCTGCTTCTTTCCTTCACTTCGTTTGTTTACTTTACATTCCAACGGTTCTAGTGCCCTCACCCGTACCTAGGCTGTGGACCCCACAGTGATTTGATTTTCTTGTCTCTTGGGTTTGTATTCTCATTTCCTGAATAAAATTATTTTTGTTTTATTTTTTAGATGGTCCTGTGTGGTAAAATGTGGAGAAGTCTGTTCTCATCAGAACAAAGCGACAACAAATGATTGAAAATTGATTAACACATGTGAAAACTGAACATTTTACATTAATTCCTCTTTCGATAAAGACATGGAAACATTCATGAAAGGGAAGCTGTACTCTTGTGAAGTGTGCGGCTCCATATTTTCTGACAGTTCAACCTTGAAGCGACATAAAATAACACACACGAAGGAGAAACCTTATTCCTGTGACATCTGTGGGTCTGCATTTTCACGAGGTTCATCACTGAAAAGACACTTACGAACGCACACAGGAGAGAAACCATTCTTTTGTGAAATGTGTGGGTCGGTTTTTTCACAAAAGTACAATCTAAAAGCTCACATGAGGAGGCACACGGGAGAGAAACCATACTCTTGTGAAGTATGTGGATTTTTGTTTTCTGACAGTTCAAATCTTAAAAAGCACATGCAAATGCACACTGGTGAGAAACCGTACTCATGTGATATTTGTGAAGGTACGTTTTTAAAGCGGTCCGATCTGAAGATACATTTACGAATCCACACAGGATTGAGGCCATATCCATGTGAGTTTTGTGGAGCTGCGTTCCCGAGCAGTTCGGCTTTAAAAAGACATTTTAAAACACACACAGGCGAAAAACCGTATTCTTGTGAAGTCTGCAATTGTTCATTTTCCGACAGTTTCATTCTGAAGTTACACATACGGACACATACAGGCGAAAAGCCATATCCTTGTAAAATCTGTAGTGTTGCATTCTCCCGTAGTTCTAACTTAAAAAGACATATGCTTGTGCACACTGGTGATCAGCCGTATTCTTGTAAGATATGTGAATGTTCGTTCACAAGCAGTGCGGCTTTAAAACGACATGTCCCAACTCACAGTGAAGAGAAAGAATTCTCTTGTGGAGTTTGCGGGTCTCAATTTCTTGGTATTTTAACCTTAAAGAAGCACATGAATACACATGTCGAAGAAAATTCATCCAAATTATATGATTTAGAATTTTCTTTCGATTCTGAACAAGAAAAGAACAATACAAATCCCAGTGATATTGCTTTGGAAGAACAATTTGAAATCCAGAGTGAAGAGAAAGAGTTTTTTTGCACAGTTTGTAGAAAAGTCTTTTCCTCTATTTTACATTTAAAAGAACATTTGAATGTGCATGCTGAAGAACAGTCAATAGGTTTAAGTGATTCAGAACATCCGCTTAGGTCTTATTTAGAAAATAATGATAAAAACATAAACGATGATACTACTGTAAAAGAACATCAAAGTAAAAATAAAGAATTATTTTGTAGAATCTGTGGATCTACGTTTCTTGATATTTTAAGCTTAAAACAACACATGAATATACACACTGTAGGGAGTTTCAGGGGCTATCTGACGAGTGTGCCCAGTGAGCCGAGTGCAGGAGAGATGCGGGCGGTTGCACTTGGGGGACGGTTGGAGTCTTGGGAGGATCTCTAGGCTGGAGTGTCTGAGGTAGCCGGTCAGTGCTTGGCATCCGGTAGGATGCACCATCCCCAGCAAAAACAGAAAGATAAGAACATTTTTTTAAAAAGATAGAAAAGTCTACAGAATTATCCGATTTAAAATTTCAACTTAGTTCTAACCTAGAAAAAAATGATGCACATTTTAACGAAATTACATTGAAAGAACAATGTAAAACTCACAACGAAGTGCAAACATTAAATTGGGAAGTCTATATACCTACATTGTCATACACATCAGATTTAAATCGGCAGATACACAACAGAGATAAAACATATTCTTGCGAACTTTTTGATTTAACATTTGCTCTAGATTCAACAAATGTATCCACAGAGGAGAAAATATCTTTAGATTCAGTGTGAATCTCTTTTTTTGTGTAAAACTTTAGATTTTACAAAAATAGTTTTGGCTGTGTCATGGTAAATCCTTTTCTAAGTTATATGCAGTGCAGGCTGCAAGCACGACAATGATAGGCGAGTGGAGAAAAAGGTGCATGCGACAGGAGGAGAAGAACTAGGTCAAAAGAGACGGACTCCAAACAGAAGTTCAACCATTTAAAAAGCAAAACATTGAACTGTTTTTAAGAGGAGTATTATGACTTGCGCAGAACCAAAATTGCTACCACCAGAACGTCAGTCAAGGTGTTATTTTTTTCACCGGCTTAAATCGCAACAAAGAAAAGAACTATCACTCTCAAATAATCTCTGCTTGCTTTTTAGTCAGATGTTCACCTATTTTGCTGTAATGTGACTTCTGCCTCTCTAGCACCGAAAGAACTGTTCATTCCTCCTCGGCAACATGTCTTCCTCAAATTGTTGGGGTATTCTGTTGGGATCTTTTTCTACCTTCAAAGACTAAAAAAAATTCTATATAATAAAAAGAAAAAAGTGAAACTCGAACAATTAAGGCCATCCAATAAGTATTTAATTACACTTCTGCAACAACTTTTATGAATATTTAAACCTCATAATTAAGTTAGATTTACTGCTTCCTTTGATATTAGTTTTTAATGGCTTGTTACAAACTCGACCATGTCTTATTATCATGATCTTCGGAAATTTGTGTAGCAACATTTCATGTATGTAAAATTTATACAGCATATTTTATACACCCATAAGCTTTTGATTCTGCAAACAAATCACACAAGTCCACATTAATTTTGTTATGTTTCGAGATTTGTTTGATGATGATTGGTAATTTAGCTTATTTCGATAATTCAGAGAACTGTTCTCATCTTGGTTGTTATTCTTACCTCTGACCTTCTTCAGGTTTATCTTGTCGAACTCAGGAATCTTTATGTCAAACTCAGGAATCTATACAGAATTTTGCACTAGAGTCTTTATCTAATTCATGGAGGAGTTGAATAATATATATATATATATATATATATATATATATATATATATATATATATAAATAGAAAGAGAGAGACAGACAGAGAGTAATAGGTAGTAATAAGTAGTAACACTACGTATCTAAGACAAAAATAGGTTTACGGTTCCTCAAGTTCATACTAGAATTGTCCACATGAACATGTGACACAATGGATATAAGTGCTAAGTAATAATCAGTTCTAAGTGACAGTCTTCTGGAGATTGAAGGTTCAATCCTCAGTACAGGCGATACTAAGAATACAACTAGTAATTACTTAAGACTTATACCCAGTCATGACTGATGGAATGACAAAAGTCTACTCCCGTTGATTAAATAAATCTTTTAGCCCAAAATTCCATGCAGATTCCCAAATTTGACCTAAAGCTTCCTGAGTTGGAGTAGACACATCTGAAGAAGATTGGAGATTACCTCGGCCGAAACATTGTAAGAATCACATCCCAGATGAGAACAGTAGTCCAAAAAATCAAAATAATGAAAATTAATTCTTTTAGATTGAAAAGATAAATATTCAGATTTTACAAGTAAATATTTTTGCCTCAACAAGTTATTCTCTTCTACATCACATAAAAACTTGGAATATTAAACACATTTTCTCAGTCAGTTCAAGTTGCGTCAGGGACAACCAGTCTGCATAACATTTCATGCTTTTTGTTGGGGAGGTAAAGTGGTGAGGCCTCCAAAACTTTCTTGTGCAGCAGAGTGACCATGATCAGGATCATTGATTTGTGTCCTGCTGATTTTTATCAGTTTTATCTTCTCACATTGTCGTCTTCGAAGTTTGACCATAATTGGTCTTTATCTACTTGGCTAACTCATATAAATCACAAATAAATTCCTATATAAAGATATAATTTTTACTTGAAAAATAAAAATTATCTGATATTTAAGTCAGGCGTGAATCCTGCAAAGAAATGCCACCCACAGACTCGTTAATAAAATCCACAATCCTTTCTGCAATCTGACCATATTTGTTACAAATAAACGTCCGTATGTACCTCACTTACCCACCAAGTTTCAGTTATTAATGTCAAACACTCTTAGTTGTGTGTGAATGTTCATTGATAAGCATACCTGGGTATGGCGTGAAATATTATCAATAACTCAGACACTCCTGTCTTGGCACAGTGTCGATTTGGGGCTGTAAATGTCATCTTCACTTTAGGAATAGTCTGATATTGTTTTGATAGACATTACCACAGCTGGGGGTTATGGTTAGGTGAGTGAAGCCCATTCAAGATCACACTTACAGATGAGATGATCATGAAGGTGTCCCTCATATCTTTGAAATTCAATAAAATGAGTCAGGCATAGAGTGAAGTTTATTTGTACAATCTATGGCTGAATTGCACAAAGGATTAGCAATTTTAATAATTTTAATAGGTAGCATTATTTGGATGTCTCCTTAATATGATAAAATAGATTATATTTCGGAATTTTTGATATTATAATTTAGATTATTTTCATTATTCAGACTACTGTTTTCATCTTGAATATAACCTCCGATCTTCTTCAGATGCATATTGTCGAACTCGGGAATCTGTAACGAATTTTGAATGGACCGTTTTATTTAATCCACGGGGTAGCTTGTTCTTGTTCCATCAGCCATTATCAGGTAGAAGTCTTAAGCAATTCGTAATTGTATTCTTAGTATCTGCAGCCGAAACGTTGTGAGAAAAACAAGGATGAGAACAGTAGTCCGAATAATCCAAATAATACAAAGTCACTATTAATCAAAACTAACAGCCACTCAATAATAAGGATTATTATAAACTGAATATTAAAGAAAATGTATTTAGTATTTAATTCGCTTTTTCCGTAATTTTTATAAATGTTTGTTTCTTATAGTTGTATTGACTGATTTATTTTGGATTTTATTAGTTCATTGCCAACTCCATCATTCTGGCATATTTTACTAAAATTTTAATTCTGTCTCCGGCTGAAAAGAATAAATATACAGAGATTGTTAAGCCTTTGAAGGACATACACAATATCTTTACTATAGAAAAATATTTGTCTTTATATGTTCTAAACACAGATCTGAACAGCATTAAGATCAACCCTAAACTGCCCAAACAGTGAATTATGCCTGTTTATATTGAACCCAAAACGACTCATTTAAATAAAACGACTAGCTTTGCTGTATATCATTAATTGTTCAAATCAGACAAATTATTTGCATAACTTGACTCGGTTTGCTTAACATAGTTTTGTAATAATCAGTGTTTCCACTGCAGAGACCACACACAGGTTATCAACACTTGGATCAGCAAGGAGAACCGTTATCACTGGTGGCAGTGTTCGAATCATATCCACTACACCAACGCCAACTAACCCTAAATTCGGCTTCGTCTCATAATCAAGACTACCTTGGGTGAGACCCTAAATTCGGCTTTGCTAATAAGCACGACCATTAAAAGAATGTTTGTTCATAATAAATAGTAAATTTTTAAGAAGCGAAAATTAAAGACAGCAACAAAAACCAAAAAAATAATGAATGTTCTGTTACTTTCTTTTAGCATCTTCTTGTCTGGTCTTTATTATAGATTTTTAGCCATTTCCGTAACTCGTTTATAGAAAGACTCGAGCTGTCATGAACCTGGAAGAGCCAAAACATGATACTACTTATTGATTCTTTGATAGGACAGGGGCGCAGGAGAGAATTAATCTTTTCTTTTGGTTTAACAACACAAATGAATCAGAATACTACACTTTTGTTTATAAACAGTATTTACTTTTTTATCCGCAGTTTAAAGGTTTCAAAATTTATTTCGAACAAGTCATTTACTTTATTAATAATAGATTAAAATGGCCGATTTGTTTTTTCTATCGTGAAACTTTTAAACTCATAATTCACACTTTTCAGCCATTTGTTTAATGTATTAACGAGATCTGTGAAGTAGTTTCTACTTGACCATTTAATGGTTTCAAAATTACTTCTTAATTTAGAAGGACTATCATAGTAAACAAAAACTAGTCAGCCAATTCAGTTAAATGTCTGTTTTGCATGCTGGTATGTGTTAAACAGCTGGTATGTGTTAAACAGCTGGTATGTGTTACACAGCTTTCAGAAATTGACTTCCAAACTAACCTATCTCTGGACAGTTTATAATTTACCCTTTTTTCTCTCAAATTTATCCTTTTCACTTCTTACCATGCTTTTCTTGGCTTTCCTTTGCAAACTTTAATCTTCTTTTGAGGTCATCAGATCTAAGCCTGTCTTTACGACTTACATTACAGATTCATCTTTTCATTCTCATATAATTTCTATCCATGAAACACATATCCTGAGCCACCATTGGCCAGGTTTCACTTCCAGATATCATCACGGGGCATAAATGTGTGATAGACTCTTTCGTTAGTCGACAGTGGTAACACTCTTGTTAGTAATGACAGACCTTCCTTGAACTTACTCAATCCATTCATAATTTTTGCGATCCAACTAGCACCAGCTCTTCCCTGTGCTACATCGGTATCACCAAGGTAACATAACTTCTGAACACCCTCACTCAATAGCCTTGCCGTCCAAATATACTTTTTCCACATCTCTCAACCTGAAATTCCACTGCACTTCTCGTGTACCCACTGCTTACAAGTACCACAAAAAATCGAGTTGCTGCAAAGAAAAATAATCATTTCTCAATCAAGCCTGTTGTATTTGTATTATTAACTATCATTGCTATCATTATTTAATCAAAGTAATTTTAATGCTTATACTTTATTACTTATATTTATTCCAATAAAAAATGCTTTTATCTCAGTTTTGTTCAATCTTTTGCGATTTTTGGAGCTGTTTTTGTTGCTGTTTCATTTATTTTCGAAGTTGTAATATCATGAGTCACTCTGCTTGTAGATAATTTCTCCACTCTATAAGAATAACCTATATATACATGTTTATATGTACATATATGTATGTATATATGTATATGTACATATATATATGTGTATGTATATATATATATGTATATATATGTGTATGAACATGTATAGATATATGTGCATATATATATATGTGTGCATATATTTACGAATATATATATATATATAGATATGTACATATATGTATGTGTATATATAAAACATATATATATGTGTGTATAATATATATATATATATAAACATATATATATATATGTGTGTATATATATAAACATACATATATATATACTATATATATATACATATATTTATATGTGTATATATATACATATATTTATATACTTGTATATATATACATATATTTATATATGTGTATATATTTATATATGTGTATATATATATACATATATATATATATGTGTATATATATATACATATATTTATATATGTGTATATATATACATATATATATACATACACATATATATACGTGTATATATATATGCATATATATATATACATATATACACATATTTATATAAATGTATATATACATATGTACATATATATATACATATATACACATATTTATATACACATATATATACACATGTATATATATGAATACATATATGTATAACTATGTATATGTGTTTATATATATATGTGTGTGTATATATATATATATGAATACATATGTATATGAATACATATGTATATGAATACATATGTATATATGTAAATATATCCTTATATATATTGATATATATTTATATATATGTATATACATAAATACATATGTATATATATGTATACATATATATATATATGTAAATATATATGTATACATATGTATATGCATACATTTATATATGCATACATGTATATATGTATACATATATATGTATACATGCACATATACATGTATATATTATATGTATATGCATATATGTGTATGTATATATATATATATGTATGCATGTATATATATATATATATATATATATATATATGTATATCCAAGTGTAAATATCTGTATATATACGTATATCTGTGTATTTATATCTAAATATATATGTATACATGTCTATTTATGTATATGCATATATGTACATATACACATATACATATACTTATGTCTATATACATATATACATAAATATACATATACACATACATATATATATACACAAATACCGATATATATATATATATGCATATATATATATACATATATATACACACATGCATATATATACATATGCATGTATATATACATGTATATATACATATATATATATACATATAAATATATATATACCAGTACATACACATATATACATACATAACACATATATATATATACATATATGTACATATATACATGCATATACATTATATACATATACACATATATATATACATATCTATATATACATATATATATATACATTTACATATCTATCTATATCTATACATATATATATATATACATATCTATATATATACATATATATACACATATACATATCTCTTTATATATATCTATGTATAAATATACATATATATATATATATATACATTTTTATACATATATAAATTGGAAGAATATAAAATCAATGTTGATTTAAAAAAATCTAGTTGTCCCTGTGCTTGAAACAGCTTAAATGTTAAATATGAATTGAAGATTTGAGAAATGTTGTTATAATGGATCTAACAGTAAGTTGGTGCAGAAAACAGGAAAGAAATAAGATACAAAAAATTGATTGAAAAATGCAAAGACAATGGATGGGAAGTGGAATATTACTATATTAGAATAGGAGCAAGAGGTAACATTGCAAAAAGTTTTCTGTTCCAAGTCAAACATCAAATTGGATTAAATGAAAAAGAAGAAAGGTAAATGATATCAGAAATAGACAGCAGTGGAAAACGCTTCACTTTGGTTGTGTCTGAAAACTGATGATCCTAGCTGGAATGAAAGAGACATTTGATGTCTATTATAAGAGCAATGTCCACATGAGATCAGACAAAATATATACAACGAAAGAGTAATAGTCAGCACTAGATCAAATATTTGCAACTCCAGCATGGAGTGGTGCGACTCTACCAGTGTTATCGGTCGAAGATAAAGTTTTGAAACTGGCTGGTACGGTATCCTACTGATGATGCCATTGGCATAGATCCAAGAGTAAAGCTATGAAACACTACAGTGTACAGTACTTCTTCAATATTAATAGTGAGAATTTTATTCTTTTTTGCCACTTATGACAATCTTTTGAATTCCTTATAAAAATAAAAGATTCGACTTCTTTTCATGATGCAATTAGAAAGATGATACACATCTTTGGTTCAGTTTGATAACGATAACACACTAGTGAAAGTGTGTATTGCGATGAGTTCCAATAAAATCTTTGAATTTCATCAGCTTATATGTCTCAGTTAAATAGCTGAGATATCGCTCTGACTAATATTCTAACTATTCTCGTTATTTCATGAGACACTTTGAGCTGTTCTCGTACAAACATGGGAATGCCCCTCTCCTTCTGGGCCAGAGCACCGTGGTTCCTGTGGAGGACACCCAACCAACTGAGAGTGTGAATTGGGTGAACAAAAGCTATTCTAACCAGATGGAGCTATAAAACTAATTTAACCATATCCAAAAATGAAAAGGACCATATGATGCAGCACTGCATTGTCTGACCACTACTATCCAACCAGTACAGCTTTAAACATCTTGCAGTGTTCAATAATATTGAAAGGACTACATAAGGAAATGATAAACTGGCGTATGACCACATGCTCCAAAGACACACAAAGAATAAGCTGTTCAGATATTTAGTTTTATAACAAAGTTTATAGACTGTTTATACGATAACAAGATTTTAATATTCTTTAGGCTGATCTCATAAATTCAAAGAGAATATGTCAGCATACTGAAAAGAGTGCCATGGACGCTTACACAAATATAAACTAAACTTTGAAAGCTTTAATAGAATAGCATATCATGGAAGTTAAGCAAAACCGAGCCTGGAAAGAACTGTGATTACTGATTACTTAGTAATATTAGATTCTGTAAGCTTATCAAGATATGTACTAGACCAGGTGTAGCTGCCCTAACTGAAAAGTATATAAAAAAAGACAAGAATTGCAACATGAAAGTTATTTATCATATTTATTTATAGGCAATTTGAACACTACTGTGACATGTAATCTAAAATACCTTCGTTCATGGTTAGGTTGTTGACAATTGAAACTAAATTAAATGAAGGTGAAGAGGCGACTTGCAACCATGATTTAATGTAAAACCAAATTTATTAGTGTATGTTCATGTGTTTCCAGTCTAAGAATAATCATTACCAATTGTTTTATGATTATTACTATTATTAATAGGTAAGAGTTTTATATCGCTGAACATAAAAGTTAGTTACATAACAATTGATAATATTAAAACAATTTTTGCATCTGAATAAATAAATACATCTTAACTTATATTTTGTGGATTCTGATGTCAAAGGAAAATGGTTTGGTTTTATATTGTAAAATAGATTAATTTCTTAATTTCCAGGCACAAAATTAAAGATTGAAAAAATAAAACATAAAATCCAAGCTAGTAAACTTGCCTTCCATGTTTCTACAAAAATTGCTGATCCTCACATTCTTTATATTGAATGATGTAAACAGATTAGTCCATTGACAATCATCACAAATTCTTTTCAAATTAAAATTTATTATAGCCATTACAAGAATAAATGAATGTTCAAGTTTTCAGTTTGAATTAAAAAAGATAATCCAATTAATTCATGTTTTTGTGCTTTTAAAAGAATTTTTCAAACAAAAGAAAATACTTTCTCTCTACTATGTATAAACTTAAGCTTGGCCTTTTGGCTAAGATCAAAGTGTAGTATCTGTTCCGATGGATACTGCACCCCATAAACTGGTATTGTCTTGGCCTTCGGGGCTTGATTTATGCCTGTTTATGGGTCTGTCCTGTGCAGTTCTAGGAGGTCCACCCTCCCAGGCTTCGCCTCCCCTCTTTGGGGAGGAGTAAGTTTATTGCTTACTGCCTGAGGCGCCCCTACCGGGGAATGCCGACGGAACTGCCCAGGCAATTTTTAAACCACACTTTCCCGACCCGACCTTTGATCACATCTTACTTGTGGGAATAAGATAAAAACTGGCCTTGTACCTAACTCCTGGAGAGGAGTAAATCAATACTATGTATAACCTTAAAAATTACTATTAAAAATAACTGTTATTCTATTCTACACACTTTAGATGAAGATTGCTTACATGTGTATTTGAATGCATACGTTTACATCAGGAATCAATGAAAATAAAGACACTTCACATGTTTTATCTGAGTTTTCATGGGAAATTTTGATCAACATGTTTCTCAATAAAATATTATTACATGTGTAGTTTTTATACACAACTCTTTGTTTAAAAACGCAATACACACTTTATATGAATAAATGTTCTATGCATTGGAGGTTTCCATATGTAATATTGAACATGTCACCCACTATGTACCTTTTTATGAGTGCTTTGAAATCAGAAATGTTTGAAAATAGGTCTCCCTCTAGTATATATTTTTATGTAGGTGTGTAAATGCTGATTCCATGAAAAGAAAGATGTATATATTTCATATGAATGTTTTTTTAATTGAAATTTGAAAAATGCTGCAAAGAATCTAGACGGAATTGTGACCTAAACACGAGGGTGGATTGTTATCGTTCAGTCAGCATAGACTAGGCAATAGTTTTATTGTTATTACTATTTATTTAGTATCACTTAGAGTAGATTCTAAGTGATATTCTTCTAGAGATCGAAGGTTTAATGTTTTTTACAGGCAATAAACTTGAGGAATGTAGGTTACATTGTAGAAAATAACATCCAGAGGAATAATCATGTGAGTTTCTCTTTGATTTATGCTTCTGTCGGTTGCAATAAAAAGTGTTAAAATTCTGAGCTTTGGTATGCTTGATTTTCTTAATGGCATATCAACCATTTATGGGTTATTTGATGCTGAATAAAGTTGACAAATATAATTCTATAGGTAGGATAATTACTTATATTCTTAGAACACATTGCTCTCAGAATACATTTCTCTCAGAAAACATTACTCTCTGAAAATATACACTTCGGCATTGGTAATTTTCTTTGTTCTGAACATGAAGCCACCACCTTGTTGTATCTATTTGTGGAGAAAAATAAAAAGGAGAAATAAGGTTTGGATTTTTTGAAGAATCAGATTAAACAATACGTTGGGGATGAACTTATAGATACTGGGACATGATGTGAGCAGCCAATTGAACAGATCAGGTCTCTTCGACCTCCATCTTGCCGAATTAAAAGTCGACGTGAAAGAATGACTCATCCACCAGGATCTCATCTTAAGGCATGATGAGTCGCCATCCGCAACCTACAGGTGGCCCCGTTTTAAGGGGGGTATCCTTCTGCATGGGGTTGTAGTCGGCAAATTTGTAGCATTGCCAACAGGGCACAGCTCTGATATGTGATGACATACATTTATCTGACATAGTGTAATATTTTGTCTTCATGTCTTCATAATTATCAATTCCTAAATTTAGCAATGGTAAAAATGAAAACACATTCATATGGAGTTAAGTACCACAGACTTGTGTATACATAATTAATCATTGAAAGGAAATAACAAACTTTTACTAAAAAGAGAAACGGCCATTTTCACAGAAAACTGACACAGAACTTAACAAATAATTATTTTTAGTGGGATCTTTTAAAATAAATATTATGTATTCAAATCAGCATTATTAAAAATTATCCTCACACTTCATCCAAATGAAGGTCCTGTCCAGTGTGTGTTTGCATGTGTCTGTTCAAATTAAAATTCTTTGTAAATGATGAACCACACACTAAACAAGAAAATGGTTTCTCTCCAGTGTGTATTTTCATATGTGTTTTTAGATGATACTTCTGTGTAAATGACGATCCACAGGTTTCACATGAAAAAGGTTTCTCTCCACTATGGCTTTGCATGTGCCTTTTCAGAAGATTTTTATTTGCAAATTTTGATGCACACACTCCACAGGAATAAGGTTTTTCTCCAGTGTGCGTATGCATGTGTGCATTCAGAGGAGGTTTTGTTCTAAAAGATGAACCACAAATTATACAAGAATAAGGTTTTTCTCCAGTGTGTTTTCGCATGTGAGTCTTTAACATATAAGGAAGTGCAAATGAATAGCCACAAAAATCACACGAATATGGCTTCTCCCCAGGGTGAGATTCCATGTGTAATTTTAAATGTGATTTTGTTATAAATGTTGAGCTGCACACTTCACACGAAAAAGGATTCCCTCCAAAATGTGTTCGTACGTGCATTTTTAAATAAGATTTTGTTGAAAATGAGGAGCTACACACTTCACAAGTATAAGGTTTCTCTCCTGTATGTGTTCGAATGTGTTTTGTTAAACAATATTCAGTGGGAAATGCTGAACTGCACACTTGACAAGAAAACGGTTTTTCTCCAGTGTGAGTAGGTATGTGAATTTTTAATCCATATTTTGTTGTAAAAGCTGATCCACATATTTCACAAGAAAAAGGTTTCTCTCCCGTATGTCTTTGCATGTGTTCTTTTAGATGAGAACTCTGTGTGAAAGATTTGCCACACAATTTGCAAAGATAAGGTTTCTCTCCTGTGTGGCTTCGCATATGTGTTTTTAAATTACCCATCCTTGAAAATCTTGAACTGCATACTTCACAAGAAAAAGTTTTCTCTTCGGCTTGTGTTTGCATTATCGTTTGTGAGATTTAAGTTGCACTATTCATCTGCAAACTTTAAAAGACTTCTTTTTAGTAGTAGTTTTCTCTGCTCTTACAGTTCCCTGTGAATGTAAAAGAAAATTCATTTAATAATAATAATAATAATAATAATAAAAGTCTGTCCACCATGTTAAAATAAATGGTCTAATCCGATCGATGTACACTTTATAAAGTGTCACTGATTTTAGTTATTTGATGAAGTTAAAGAATATTTTCATTCAAAGCCAAAGGTTTGGCAATTCAACAAATGCAAAAGTCAAATGTTGGCAGAAAACCGTCGACATTTTGAAGAATATTTTTTGTTTTTAAACAAATTCTTATATAATAAATCATTATTTTAATGCACAACCATTTTAGTAAACAAATAAGTAAATTATAAAAATCCCATAATCAGACATACAACCCCTTAAATGGAAACAACCAAACAGATTTCGTTGCATTGATAAATTGCATATTTGCAAAAGTATTTGAAATTATTATGACACAATCGACTACTTCTCTGCTTCAAGAGCTCTGGATGCGGAATATAATATAGCCTATAACCGACATCAATTTAAAACTATGAAACAGCAACCAACACAAACAGTAGACTCTTTCATGTTACAATGCAGAAACCCCGCTAAAGCATGCAATTTCAGGTTGTTATTGCCAAATAAAAACCAAAAAATGCATAAGGCTTTTATCTACAGTATCTCTTCCTTCTCAATTGGACAACAACTTCTTCGGGAAATTCTCCATAACTTTTCAGGACACATACGAGATAGCAAGATCTCTCGAACAAACCAAAACTCAATATGTGTGCTGTAAACAGGACAATATGATTTATACCAAAATAATCTCTTCAGGAGAAAATGTAAATCTGCCTGCTACACAAATAAGGCCGAAGGAAATTTGTTTCTTTTTCATGAAGTCACATCATCTGTGTCACCTCTGTTCAGCTCTTGATTCAAACTGCAAATAGTGTTTGGAAAATCGATACTGTATCAGCAGTGTTAAATTAAGACTTTGAATTCCCTAATCTTGTGTGACTAGGAAGAGAAAAATACATTACATTGACTAAGTGTAGAATAAATGGGTCCATTGTCGAAGCCATGGTAGATTCTGGTAACATTAGGACTTTTAGTATTGTTACTGCAAAAAAATAAACTTTAAAATCATTCCAAGACAAAAAACAATATGATTGGCCGACCCTAACATGTATGCAAAAATTGTTGGAGAAGCTGAAGTTGATATCTTCCTAAACAATAGTATACACCTCAACATGATAGTGGAGGTAATTAAAAAGTTATTTGTCGACATTATCATAGAGAAAGACATTCTATGCAAATAAAACAAAGTAACCATCAAATTGGATGAACCATAGACATTTCCTCTTCTTCACTATTTTCTCATCTCTCTACAAACACACATCCTATTGCTGATAATGAATTTATAAAAATAGAGACTGTTAAACTGTTGAGGGGAAATATAATAAAACCCTTAATTTAACTTTAGCGAGTGCAATATTCAGTAACATCAAATGAAAATCAAAAAAAGAATGATAATCGATTACAGTGACACCAACAGATTCACAAAACTAGATGGTTATCCTATGCGTAATATATCTTAAATGGTTGAAAACATAGTGCGGTATAATATTTTCACTACCCTGGATCTTAAATCTGTTTACAATCAAATCTCTAGAAATAATTAACATCGCAAGTTTACAGTTTTTAAGGTAGACAATAATGGTAAATTATACCAGTTTACTCACCTGTCATTCAGTGTTATGAATGGAGAAATCATGTTCCAAAGAAGCATTGTCGACAGGGAGAAATTATCAGATACCTTTGGCTATGTAGATAACGTTACCATCTGTGAAAAAAAAGAAAATGACTATAATCTTTGAAGATTTTAGGAGTACATCAAGCTTAATGATAATAAAAGCATTGTTTTAGTCCGGTCCATATCTTTACTATCTAAAGCAATGAAATATCACTACAATTGGCTCAAACCTTTCTTGAGATGCTACCTCCTCTAAATTTGAAAGACGAATTAATGGAATGTTCTCTTATTACAGCAAATTCATTCAGAACTTTTCAGACAAAATACTAGTCTTAAACCACAATAACAAATGTCCATTATCTTCTTTCAAAGGCTAAAAAACGATTTTAAAGATTCTACACTAGTAAATGTTGATCTAGTAAAAGAATTTGTAGAAAAAAAACAGATGTTCATCATAATTGTTTAGCCACTACCGTCCTTTTGCGTTCTATTCAAAAATCTTGAATCCCAGTGAAATTAAGAACCATGCAGTTGAAAATAGGCAGCCACCATTGTCGAAGCTCTACGAAAGTGGCGCTACTTCTTACAATAATTACAGACCAAAAGAGAATTAGCTTCATATTTGATAACATCAGAAAATCAAAGAGGCAAAATCTTCCGTTGGCATATTAAACTAGCACAATTTAAATTTAGTATCGCCATGCACGGAAAATACTGTTGCATATCCGTTTTCCCACTCATTCTTTACAAGATCTTTGCTGTAAAGTATGTCACTCTAGTATTACTCGACTATTTCATTTTAGCAGAGAAAAAAATACTTCCTTACTCACTCAAGTAAATAAAAGGCATAACTAATTCATGCTCGTATTGCCAGTATCTAAAACCCAAATTCATTACAAGGAACAAGGGAATTTGCATAAAACAACACGACCTTTCCATCGATTAAACATAAATTTCAAGGGACCACTAGCTACATCCATACATGGTAACAAATACCTACTTACTATAATCAATGAATACTCCTGTTTTTCCTTTGCATTCCCATGTAAAGATATAATAAGAAAAACTGTAACTCAATGTCTGAAGTAACTATTTGTGATATTTGTTATGCCAGATATGATTCACACTGACTTTATCTCAGAGGAAACTATTGACTACTTCTACAGAAAAAGATATTATGACTTCAAAAACAAGTAGATACCAAGAGACAAATAGAAGGTCATACAAGTAACTTTGCATTCTATCAATATGAGGCTTTCCTTTCGGGAAAATATTCTACTTGATGCTCTAGATTCTATTTGATTGCTGCTTAGCATAGCTAAGAATGTGACCCTTCACAATAGATTATTTAAGTAAAGCCGTAAATCCACACATTGTACTTCTATATGGACAACCAGGCCAAGTATATGTCAGAAATCATACAAAGCCGAGTAAGTATGACTCTCCAATTAGACCTGCTACTTAAGTGAAAACCAATCCTCACTATACCAAGGCACACCTTCCTTCTGGCATTAAAACTGCCGTCAGTGTAAGAGATTTGCCCTTCAAAATAGATTAATGGTGATAATACTATAAGGATGTTTGTGGACCAAAAAGCCCTACAAGTATGCAACTTTCTGAAGAAGCAAACAACACTTGTGGAGAACCAGTCAAGAGTGAAGTTCCAGCCGAGCTACGATTACAATCTTACAGAATACAGAAAATTCCTGAAAGATACAAGGATTTTATTACTAAATAGGACATTATTAACTTTTTCTTACTATAAAACTTAAAGGGGAAAAATAGTGTAAATTATATTCTCCTCCTTCTCCTCCCTCAATGAACTTGTCAGTCGGTCTGCTGCTCGGCACGAATTCTATTTAATTGCATATCCTTCCCACTGTTGTTATTATAGTATTTGTATGGCATATAAAACCTTTACCAATGTATACTGGTATTTTATTACCCTCAGTCTCAGTGCAAGATGCATGGATTTTACGTGACTTTATCATATTTTCCAATTTTATTTTTATATACAAGACATTTGCCACTGACATGTGGTTAGATTTATAGGGTACATCCTAAATGGGAAATTGTGTAAGATATTTGTTCACATTACATTTAAATTTCTTCATGTTGGTATATTTGGGGAAACAAAAAGCAGGGAGAGAATTCCAAAAGCAAGCAATCCAAATATAAGAGCTATTAGAGTAGGAAGTTTTCCGGCATCTGGTAATCTCTCCAGTGAAGTGATGTTGCTGCTAATCAGGTTTGTTGGAAGTATTTATATTGAGGGGTTGTAAATGTAGTAAGTCCATAAAAAAACACCCGATTGGAGACAGGATATATTTATTTTTGTACCGCCGGTTTTATAGACTATTTATTAAAAATCTTAGACCTTTGATATTTATTAGAAATCATCTAGAGATTTTGATTTCATCATCCCTAAAACGTAGAATCTGATTTCCTTTTTGGGTGAACTAGCATAGGAGGCTAATGTGCATTAATACTTATTATATTACAACAACGAACAAATGAAACTTAAAAATTCAGTACAAAAAAATCGGGCAAGAATAATAAAAACAATTCAGTTTGTCTTTAAACTCACTCTTTTTAAAAACTATTTTCGGCTCTTGTATAGATCGAGTACACAGCCGAAATTTATTTTAGAATAGTTCCAATGGTGTAAGAAGGGACAGACAACTCTCTTTTTTTTAAGTACATACTTTCACGCCGTAAATATAATACCGGTCGTATTCCACGACAACTTTGGGTTTTTGGTGGCTATGAAAAGGACACTGAATCGGATTTTTTAGTGACGGTCCCGTCCAGAGAGGCCGCCACATTAATCCTAATAATAAAAAAATATCTGCGATAATTTAATATTTTAAACTATAACAAAAATAAAAAATCTGTTAATCCAAACAATACGACTGTTCGTTTTGCTGGTTTTGAAATGAAAAAATATACTGTTGATTTCCCCAAATTCTATTTTCTTCAATAAATGTTCTATCAACATACTGTTGATTTTCTCAAATTGTTATTTCTTCGAAAAATGTTCTAATAATTGAATTTGCATGACTTCTTATTTAAGAAATGGATATTTTCCATTTCGGAGACATTGCGTACTAAAAAAATTGAAACTCTTCTAAAATAAATTTCGCCGTGTACCCGATCTATACAAGATCCCTATTTCCCCCTTTGATCTGTTTTCATTGCACACAAAAAAAATAAAATGTTAATTAAATTAAAGATACTGCAGTACATTTTTTCCAAGAATCTGAATATTATTCTGCGATCAAATAAATAGTCAGAAAATCAATCATACATTCAAAATAATGTAACTTTAAAGATCTTTCTGTTTTCAAGAATATAAAAGTGTTATTTAACGTCAAATAAAACATCATCATGAATATATTAAAAATGCTACGTTAAAATAGGAATAGGACAACTAACCACGGAGAAGGGTAGCTCGAAAATATCACCAATAATAGTTGAATTTGTGGCTAGCAACTTTAGTTTTCAGTCAGTCGGAACTCTCTTACTTCGTAAAACAAACAAAGTTACTACACGGTGTCAACACGAAATTTATATCGTTTATAACTTTTTTGTTTACATTTGAGATTAAAAAATAATTATCATTTTTTTTTAATTGGACTGCTCATGAAAAAAATACATCATTCTAAGAGTGGGGAGACTTTAGTTTGAAAGAATATCAAATGCTGATATATTTTTTTTGTGGAGAATGAAAGTGTAGAGTGTTGGGATCGCCATTTTGTAGATGTGATTTCGAAGGAAAGGATAGTTGAGCATTGATTTACTGCACAGGACAGACCCATAGACAGGCGTAAATCAAGCCTCGAAGGCAAAGACAATACCAGTCTATGGAGTGCAGTATCCATCGGAACAGATACTACACTTTGATCTTAGCCAAAAGGCCAAGGATTTGGATAGTTGAGTATTGATTTACTCCTCTCCAGGAGTTAGGCGCAAGGCCAGTTTTATCTTACCCCCACAAGTAAGATGTGACCCAAGGTCGGGTCGGGAAAGTGGGGTTTAAAAATTGCCTGGGCAGTCCCCTCGGCCTTCCCCTGTAGGGGCGCCTCAGACAGTAAGCAATAAACTTTCTCCTCCCCAAAGAGGGGAGGCGAAGCCTGGGAGGGTGGACCTCCTAGAACTGCACAGGACAGACCCATAGACCGGCGTAAATCAAGCCCCGAAGGCCAAGAAAATACCAGTCTATGGGGTGCAGTATCCATCGGAACAGGTACTACACTTTGATCTTAGTTGAGTATTGATTTACTCCTCTCCAGGAGTTAGGCACATGGCCAGTTTTTATCTTACTCCCACAAGTAAGATGTGACCCAAGGTCGGGAAAGTGGGGTTTAAAAATTGCCTGGGCAGCCCCATCGGCATTCCCCGGTAGGGGCGCCTCAGACAGTAAGCAATAAACTTACTCCTCCCCAAAGAGGGGAGGCGAAGCCTGGGATGGTGGACCTCCTAGAACTGCACAGGGCAGACCCATAGATCGGCGTAAATCAAGCCCCGAAGACCAAGACAATACCAGTCTATGGGGTGCAGTATCCATCGGAACAGGTACTACACTTTGATCTTAGTTGAGTAGATCTTCACCCTTCTGGCCATGCTGGATATTAAGAAAACGGGTTATCAAGACAAACGGTAATTCGGAAGAACAATTGAGACCTAAAAAATAGAATTTGAGCGTTTAGCTTTTGTAAGTATGGATGTTCGAAAACAATAAGTTCGGTAAAAATCTAAATCTAGATCAATAATATTTTTTATGTAAAATGAAATAAATACATTACATAAATATTTTTTTACATAGAATCATTTTGTATTAATAAAAATTTAGTAAAATAAGTCTTGGAATTTTTTATGTTTATGTAACATATATATTTATTAAAGAAAATTTATGTTTACACTTTTTTCAAGTAATATTGAATAAAGAAATTAATTTTTATTAATATTAATTTGAAAGAAAAATTGTATTTAAATAAAGATTCCATGATGTAAACTTTATGTAAGCACCAAGAAAATGGTATGTAACGTAGCGGATGATAACGATTATTTAATTGAGGATAACGCTAAGCAAATGTGCAAATTGCAATAAGATGTTCGGTTCAATCTAAAGTGATTGTTCTTTGCTCGAAATAGAAGAAAATGTCTGTTCTCTTGCTGAAAGGAGAAAAATGTCTGTTCTTTTGCCGAAAAGAAGAAATTGCCTGTTCCTTTACTTAAAAAGGGGAAAATTGTCTATGCCTTTGCTGAAAAGAGGAAACTTGCCTGTTCTTCCACTGAAAAGAGAAAAATGTCTGTTCCTTTGCTGAAAAGAGAAAATATGTAGGTAACCAAGTAGCAAATATCATATTGAAAATATATCATTATAAATGGAAAATGTGATAATTCAAATAGTTCCTGAGTATCGGTGTCCAGAAAAGCCTGTTTCAATCTATTGACTCACAATCTCTTTTGTATCCCCAATGTCCAGATAAGTGGAGCCGAAGTAAGGTGATGTGAGTGTGTCTTTTACCTCATCTTTCTATATAAAAAACATGGGTCCATGAAGCAAAGTCTTTAGAAACTGCTTATTTAATGCTTTGATGCCGAGAGTTCATCAGCGGCAGATTGAGTCTGTCAATGTAGTGTTCTATATCAACGACAGGAAATCCGAGAGCGATGAACATTTGGGCATGTAATACTAGTAATGCTGTAAACCAGTTCTGCTATAGAATATACCAAATCTTCTTAAATAGTAGTGCGGCAGTCAAGAAGAACAATACATACATACTCAATCCATCGTCGATGATTAAAAGCTGTGCGTAAAGTGGCTTTCAACTAACGTTGAAAGTGTTTGATCATTCCAATAGAAACTGGGTGATAAGTAATTGTCTTTGTATGCTTAATACCCAGAATTTTGAACAGTTCTTGACATAGAAGGGAGTTCGAAATGCCTACCACAATCAGTAGTAATTCTTGCAGGGACACCATAACACAAAATCCATGCTACATGTTCAGCAGAAATATCACTCAATGGGATGGCTTTAGGCCAACGAGTAAAACGGTCAATACAGGTCAGCAGGTAAGAGTACCCTTGGCTGACCGTGCAAGGTCACACTAGGTCAATGTGGATATAGTTAAATAGTGCAGCAGGAGTACTGAGAGTTCTGAAAGGTATTTGTATATGCCTGTGCACATTAAATTTCTTGCAAGATAAACAGGAACGGGTCCAGGCAGTGATTTTGTAGCAGTCTGAAATACGACCTATTTCTTATGCATCGACTGTGGGCAAGTTGGTCTTAAACAAACCAATCGGCTCACAGGGTGTATTGATTTCAGCTAGTTCCTTGCAGACTATTTGCACCCCTGTTGAGCGGTGGAACGGATCGTCAGAGAGACCCTGGCCGTCAACCTAGAAGGAACTCTTCTTCACCTCTCTCCTGCCCACTAGATTTCCGAGCACCACTCCCCAGGCAGTAAAAGAACTTCGTTTCCTTCCACCGGACACCAGTTCTACCTTTTTTTATGCTATACCCCAACGGTATAGGATACCCAATAAAGATTTGTTTAATGTTAAAAGAAGCGTTGAGTTTTTCGTCGTATGACTACCGTCTACCGTGCTTATACTTACGACTACTAGCCTTAGCTTTTATAATTTTAAGTCTCATATTCGACCAGAAGAATCTAGATGAAATAAGTTTCCCTGTGGCATAAATTCCGAGGTGAGCCATGCCGTACAAATAAGAAAAGACAGTTTTGCTATACGTTTCAGGGAAAGAGGGGCAAGGTGAAACCAAGGAAGTTGCGCATGTGGCTACCGCCAGATTCGTTTGATTGGCTACATGGCA
>OY744525.1:101062374-101287374 GCA_963556195.1 Sepiola atlantica | reverse complement strand
TTCTATATATATATATATATATGTATATATATATTCTATATATATGTATATATATATTCTATATATGTATGTATATATATATATTCTATATATATATATGTATATATATTCTATATATATGTATATATATATTATATATATATAGGTATATACATATATTCTATATATATATATATATATTCGATATATATATTTCTATTTGCTGTATGATGGTATGTGAATCTGTGGTATTGGTTTGTGCCTAACTGTGCATTGAAATCACCACCGACAATAATTATGTTATGTTTTGTATGAATCTGATGAGTGATGAGAGATTGTCGTAATAATCTATTATCTCTTGCTCTTCAGCAATGTTGTTTGGGCTGTAGCATGATATGATGCTTGGAAAAGGATTCCCATTGAAGATCGCCACTATAACTCGTGGTGTTATTTTTTCGATGCTGTTCACTTATTTCATGGCACATAGGCTTAACAATATTCCCAGTCTACCGATTGTTGAGTTTCCTGCATTCTTTATAGCTGAAGCAGAAACACATGTCAATTTTTTTCCAAAATCATGGTATTTTTAATTCATATCATCGTTGTACGATTGATGTTCTTGCACATTTATCATATCTGTATGATATTTGATTGTGGTTGCGATGAGTTCTGTAATTGTATGTCGACAGATTAAGCGATTGTTTAGTTGCAAGGTTTTTGTTGTTGTTGTTGTTGCTGTGGTGCTCTGTAGCATATTTTTCGAAATCGTGAGCCAGAGTAGAAACTTTAGTACGTGACCCTTATTGACCCGCTCGATGATCGATGTGGTATGAATTTATAGTTTGAGTCATTTTTTGGTTTATCGTTAGCTTGGCATCATCTGTGTGCGATACTACTACAGTGGGTTACGGTAGTTCTCTGTCCAAACTGTTGGGTCTAATATGACTCCTTCCGTCCAACATCCAGTGACATAGACACCATTGATCCGTTAATAATGCATTCATTTTCTACCTATTCACATCCTGCCGCAAATCCAGGATTTCACCATTGCCTGCTAGGGTTGGCCGAGGTTCAGTCATTAACTGGCACTGCCGTGTCTGTTTGTCATGGTAGGACCTGCCAGTGAATAAAAATCTCGGACGACATAGCCACCGCACGACTCCGTTTTCACTTCTCCACCTTGTTGAGGCCAGCGGATGGATTGAGGCCAGCAGGATATATAATTGCTTATTCATGCAAATGCTTTTCTGTCAACTGGGCGCCAGTTGAGCCCTTATGCCAGTAAGTGTTCTTTTAATTCCAGAATTGATAAATATTACTTTAGTGAACAAAAAGTATTTATCTTTCAGGAGAGCAAGGAATGGGTGATGGCTCCAAGCAGGCAAAGCTCAACTAAAGCGAACACATTGAGGAAAGCACACAGTAATGAAGGAACGTTCATCAAAAGGAGTTTTGTTGCTGCTAAAAAGAAACCTGGGAAAACCTCAAGTGCGTAAACAACTTTCAAAAGTTGTGTATCAACAAATGATTTGAAGCAAAAATCTTTCAAACTTCTTGTCAGTAAACTTTATAAAAACGTTTCTCTATTTCCTATACAAAATGAATAAATATTGTTGAAACGTATTGCTAAAATAATAAACTTTCCGGAATAAACTGTTAAAGTCCTGTTGTGGAGAGGGGCTTACTTAACTAAAAATAAAGTTGTTGTAAAACAAGATTTCTTGAATTTTGTTTTAAATATGCAAAAGCGTCATCAACATAAATGTGTATGCATATTAAAATTCATTTTATCTGCATATCAAACGTGATTTTTGAAAAGCTATGCATATTAAAATTCATTTTATCTGCATATCAAACGTGATTTTTGAAAAGCTATGCATATTAAAATTCATTTTATCTGCAGATCAAACGTCATTTTTTAAAAGCTATGCATATTAAAATTCATTTTACCTGCAGATCAAACGTCATTTTTGAAAAGCTATGCATATTAAAATTCATTTTATCTGCAGTTCAAACGTGATTTTTGAAAAGCTATGCATATTAAAATTCATTTTTATCTCCATATCAAACGTCATTTTTTAAAAGCTATGCATATTTAAATTCATTTTTTCTGCAGATCAAACGTCATTTTTGAAAAGCTATGCATATTTAAATTAATTTTACCTGCAGATCAAACGTCATTTTTTAAAAGCTATGCATATTAAAATTCATTTTACCTGCAGATCAAACGTCATTTTTGAAAAGCTATGCATATTGAAATTCATTTATCTGCAGATCAAACGTCATTTTTGAAAAGCTATGCATATTAAAATTATTTTAACAAATACAGACATTTAAAATATCTATACTTTATAAAATTATATTTGAAAGATGTACACAGATCAAAATTATTTTCATTATCATACATTTTCAAAAATTTATTTTAATATGTGTACATTTGTACACATATTAAAATAAATTTTTGAAAATGTATGATAATGAAATTTTTTTTTAAAATATACTCAAAAAATCATTTAAATAACCGGGATGCATTTCAGTTGGACAACTTGTTCAGAGTTGGCATAAAATGTTAGTTAAGAGATTTACCATAGCAAGGAACAGGTAAGCCTTTGTTCTACTCTAACTGACAGACAAGATGGAACTTATCTGAACGTTTCACGTCAATCTTTTTCGTAACAATTATCTTATCTTTCGTAACAATTATCTTATCTTTCGTAACAATTATCTTATCTTTCGTAACAATTATCTTATCTTTCGTAACAATTATCTTATCTTTTGTAACAATTATCTTATCTTTCGTAACAATTATCTTATCTTTCGTAACAATTATCTTATCTTTCGTAACAATTATCTTATCTTTTGTAACAATTATCTTATCTTTCGTAACAATCATCTTATCTTTCGTAACAATTATCTTATCTTTCGTAACAATTATCTTATCTTTCGTAACAATTATCTTATCTTTCGTAACAATTATCTTATCTTTCGTAACAATTATCTTATCTTTCGTAACAATTATCTTATCTTTCGTAACAATTATCTTTCGTAACAATTATCTTATCTTTCGTAACAATTATCTTATCTTTCATAACAATTATCTTATCTTTCGTAACAATTATCTTATCTTTCGTAACAATTATCTTATCTTTCGTAACAATTATCTTATCTTTCATAACAATTATCTTATCTTTCGTAACAATTATCTTATCTTTCGTAACAATTATCTCCAGTCCTGACACAATAACGGTTTTGCTATATAGCCCCAAAATATTCTTTCTGTGATTTCTACATCCTTCAAGTAAGATATTCCTTCAGCAGCATACAAAAATGGAGTTGACAGAACCTTACTTACTTCTTGAAATCTATATTATGCTGGTTCCTTTCAGGATGGCTTTTCCAATCGACAATACCATGAGAACATATTTTTATTCTTACACGCAGATCTACTACCATTGCCTTACATCGTGATGTTTATTCATTTTAAAATCATTACTTTTTAGATTTTATTTGTGGTCAGACGATTGGATAGGATAAAACTCAGGATGAAGGACGTAAGTTGGGGTTAGTTGTGTCTGGCCGTATCTGGCTAAAATAGAATATTGAATGAGAAAAATGTCACAATCTTCCATAAATAAGACCAACATCTCCACTAAACTCTTATTAAAGCTACACAGCATATAACGACAATTGTTTGGTTGGCTGGCTTTTGTCGATAAATGAATGCTGTATTCTTGAGTTCCATTATTGTGGCGAAACAAAGAGAACGGGATAACATATCCGATCCAGAGGTGATCAAAACTGGATCTGATTTAAATCATATTTTTAGTACCAATCTTCGTTGGCGCATATTGATTTCGATTCTGCACTGTCGCATCTTATCTCCCATGCTGTTAGAAGTCTAGGCATTAGTGCACGTGTGCAAAGCCGAACAACAACTACATTTAGCTGTCTGACCGTATCTGAAAAAATCAACTATATTCCCACAAAAACAGTTCTAAAATCTATTTTCTATCAATATTTATTCCATAATTGCCGAATTTTCCTACTTTGCCAAAATTGCCGAATTTTCTGGGCACCGTTTTTTTTGTATCGACTGTCGATTTTAGAAGAGAAGCGATTTAGCAAACATATCATCTTTTAAGACCGACTTTAACCTTTCAAATGGATTGATAAAAAAAACATAGGCGAAAGAAAGCTTGGAAATATAAGTATCCTTTCAACTTTGATCACTTAATCAAAGAATACTTATAGAAATGAAATGTAGAAAATCAATTTCTACATTTTATTAATATAATTAAAAACGAATAACGCTTCATGAAAGAATAAGCAACACTTCTTTTATAACGACAAACATCGAACGGTTTATTCAAAGGAAAAGTGAAAAGTCTGCTGTCGCTCTGTTGATGAATTTATCTTCGGTTGAAGATAGCATCGTGGGATGTCGGTGACAACGGCAGAGGAGAAAATGAGGCGAGCTGTCTTGGCTGGTGCCAGGGAACCGTCTGCTGATCATCTGCAATCTCTAAAGAGGCTGAAGTAGTCCTTTAACGAACTAATGATATAAATACGCCCTGCGAGCTGATTAGCCAGCATTTGGCCAAACCACCCCACTGACACGCATTATGAAGTTAACTTCATTGATGGCTGCTAAACTCAATTCAGATGGCTATATTGATGATATATATCTCATATATATATATATTAAATTAAAATTAAACAAGTTCACATATATTGATAAAATGGACTTAAAATCAATATTGTTTAGAAACAAACTTGATAAAAGTTGGATAACATTTTAAAATCAACCGATTTTATTGTGAATCAAGTGAAAAATCGAACTTAGAAATAATGTTACCAATTTATTTTTTGAAATCCTACTTTAATTTTACAAAGTCAAACACAACTTTTTAATCCTGAATCACATCTGGTTGAGCCTGTAAAATGTGCTTCAACATTTTCCAATCATTTCGATTCACAGGTCTGAGTAATGGACAATATTTTCATTAAATTTTAAAATAAAAAATATAATTAAAATTACATGAAAAGATGTTTCAAAATGTGTAGAATGAGGAAAGCCAACCTGAATGGCAATTATATAACAATGGGTGAAATTTAAAAGAAACAAATGATAATATATTTTATTACAGAAAACAATTGATCGCATCAGCAGGAAAAAGAAAAGAAATGTTACTGTTCTTTTATTTAGAAGAGTTCTTCAAGGGAAATCACTCATAATTGAATCATTTTTCTAACACTCCATTTAAACTTGTAATCAACATAATTCTGGCACCAATAATTGTAATAAAATCACTGCTGATTATTTGGTAGCGTTGGCTTTGCCACATTTATAAGCAAATATTTACTGCAGAATTCTTTCTTCTTTAAAATAACGATTCTATTTCATTTTTCACAAACACACAAATAAGACCACCTATTTTTACCTCATTAAATCGGCACGGTTAGTTACAACTTCATGTAAATTAAACTTTAAATTCTAAAACTTCTGTCACCAATGATTCATAGGATTTTTGTTAAATTTTCTTCATATCTTTTTAACGTGAGTTTTCTGTAATAAGGTTCATTTCTTACTTTTAAAATTCTCATTAGTTAACTTGATGGCTGGTTCATTTTAATCATAATACGGTTAGCTTACATTTAGTTTTCTCGAAAAAAACACTTTATAAATTTCTTCTCTTTTAATGCCAATTTAACTGTTATTTTTCGGGTTTCTGCTGAATTCCAGGACAAGAATTGAACTGGTCTGGTGGAGTATCAAAATTGGTGTTGTTACTTCAAGTAGTATCACTTAGCTACACGGAGACTTTTCTTGGTTTTACACATTCTTTGACTGTCTAAAAAGGATTTCACCAATCACATCAGCTGGCTGAAGAAGTTGATTACAAATGTCAAGGCAGATATTGAGCTGGTAGCTTGCCCTCGGATTTTTGGTATTTATCGCTAAAATCAGGAATAGTGGAAATATGCCAAACATTCAGTTTCCAATCCATGCATTCAGTGTCAAGACTTCACTTTTACATGCAATGCAGGAGAACTCAGCTGGTGCCTACTAATACCACCCCAGGTGAATGCTGTTACAAGTACAATTAGCATTACTAGGTACAATTTAGAACTTGTTGAAAATTTTCACTTGGACGAGTGACCTAATAGATTCAATAGAATGTTAACATGGCACGGTCGATCTCATAGTATAGAAACGGATGAATTTTGCCCCAAACACACTGTTGTTATAAATCATATATTGCACAATATTATAATTGGAGTTAAGGACATGTTCAGGAGGTGATACGTGAAACCAAGGCATTGATTTACATAATTTACACCCTTAAGAGAGATAGTAAAATAATTTGGTACTGTATATAGCAAGTAACTACTCACTAATTAGAAGGTGTGGATGGTATCCTTACAAAACTTCCTCTTTTTTTCCAGTGTGTGTTTGTATATGTGCTTTTAAATTATCTTTCCTTGTAAATGATCTGTTGCATAATTTACAAGAATAAGGTTTCTCACCAGTGTGACTTCGCATATGTGCTTTTACATGAGATGTTGTTGTAAATGATAAGCCACACACTTCACAAGGATGAGGTTTCTCTCCAGTGTGAATTAGCATATGTGTCTTTAAATTATGTTTTCTTGTAAATGATAAGTCACATACTTCACAAGAATAAGGCTTCTCTCCAGTATGAATTTGTATGTGTCTCTTTAGATCAGATTTTGTTCTAAATGATGAGATGCACACTTCACAGGAATATGGTTTTTCCCCGGTGTGGATATTGATGTGTCTCTTTAGATCCGTTTTTGTTGTAAATGATGAAATACACAGTTCACAAGAATAAGGTTTCTCTCCAGTGTGGATTTGTATGTGTCTCTGTAAATCAGGTTTTGTTATAAATGATGAGCCACACACTTCACAAGAATTTGGTTTCTCCCCAGTGTGGATTTGTATGTGCCGCTTTAAATTCTGTTTTGTTGTAAATGATGAGCTACACACTTCACAAGAATAAGGTTTCTCTCCAGTGTGTCTTCGCATATGTATCTCTAAATGAAATTTTGTTATAAATGATGATCCACACACTTCACAACTATAAGGTTTCTCCCCAGAGTGTTTTGGCATGTTTTTTGTATGTGTCATTTAAAAAGAGATTTATTTGAAAAGCAACAAAATTCAAAAGAATATTATTTTTTTGTTCAGCCGGTATTTTTCGGGGACTGATAAGGTATACATTGAATAAGGTTGCTCTTTAAAAAAGAGTTTGTTGTCAATCATAAGTCACACATTTTACATGAAAAATCTTTTTACCCAGGTTGCATTTCAGTATTTGCAAAGAGGTTAGAAGTTGTTATAAATAAGGAGTCACATTGAAAGAGAATTCATAAGAATAACTTATTTCCTTTAGCATTGATTTATTTTTATTTCGAAATGAAATACTGGAAATTTTCTCCACTCATTTCAGATGAATAAGCTTTCTATTCCATAAGTGCATGGGTCATGTTTAAATTGTTTCATTGTTACTGTCCCTGTGAATGAATAAGAGATTGTATTAATAGATTAATCAAAATGTAAAGCAGAAATACATTAAAACCGAATATTTACCACAATATTTGTTTTAATAAAGGTTTTCATGATGGATCAGCACTTTTATTGTATGTCAAGTTTTGCTATATTTGGCAATACTTGAAGATTTTGCAGAGGTCCTGTAGATGACAAGCAATACTGAACTATCAAATGTGGCAACTTAATGCTACTCATTAGATTTGGCTTTATGGCTACCTGACCTTGCCGAATTGTCAAGGTTCATGATACCTGAGCAAAATTTCTTGGATCATTTGTTAACTGCACATTGTTATTTCCATAGCATTAGAGTCCAGTTCAAGATTATAAAGCATAAGTTATCAAATCTGTCACATCACATGTAAAGCAAAACAATGAACAATTGCTGAATTGCACATTCATGTGTAAATCACACATCATTTGAAACAATGCACAATATGCCAATGCAACAAATACTTTGATAATACTAATAAAAATTAGTATCATACACAATTGGAACTGCTTAAGGGACCTGATATATGAACCACAAACTTGCAAGTACCCAAATATTAAAAAAACGTTTGACTCCCACTTTTGAATAATAATTTGAGAATGGTATATTGAGAAATTAGAAACGAGAGCTACTTACCAAATGACTTAGATAATTATTGAAGAAAACAGGTTCAAAGAGATTAATTAAAAATAGTAGAAGATTCAATCTGAAAATTATCTTGCTGTGATTCAGTAAGATCCCCTAAAATTTATTGAAGTTAAATTTGGTCTAAACCGACACATGCTCTTTGCATTAATTTATTTGTGGAATCTGAAGTTTGAGACAGTTTATGTGGTTGTTATATTCTTTGCATTAATTTATTTGGAGAATCTGAAGTTTGAGACATTTTATGTGGTTGTTATATTCTTTGCATTAATTTATTTGTAGAATCTAAAGTTTGAGACATTTTATGTGGTTGTTATATTCTTTGCATGAATTTATGTGGAGAATCTGAAGTTTGAGACATTTTATGTTGTTGTTATATTCTTTGCATTAATTTATTTGTAGAATCTGAAGTTTGAGACATTTTATGTGGTTGTTATATTCTTTGCATGAATTTATTTGGAGAATCTAAAGTTTGAGACATTTTATGTAGTTGTTATATTCTTTGCATGAATTTATGTGGAGAATCTGAAGTTTGAGACATTTTATGTTGTTGTTATATTCTTTGCATTAATTTATTTGGAGAATCTGAAGTTTGAGACATTTTATGTTGTTGTTATATTCTTTGCATTAATTTATTTGGAGAATCTGAAGTTTGAGACATTTTATGTGGTTATTATATTCTTTGCATTAATTCATTTGCAGAATCTTAAGTTTGAGACATTTTATGTGTTTGTTATATTCTTTGCATGAATTTATGTGGAGAATCTGAAGTTTGAGACATTTTATGTTGTTGTTATATTCTTTGCATTAATTTATTTGGAGAATCTGAAGTTTGAGACATTTTATGTTGTTGTTATATTCTTTGCATTAATTTATTTGGAGAATCTGAAGTTTGAGACATTTTATGTTGTTGTTATATTCTTTGCATTAATTTATTTGCAGAATCTGAAGTTTGAGACATTTTATGTGGTTGTTATATTCTTTGCATTAATTTATTTGCAGAATCTGAAGTTTGAGACATTTTATGTGGTTGTTATATGGTTTGCATTAATTTATTTGGAGAATCTGAAGTTTGAGACATTTTATGTTGTTGTTATATTCTTTGCATTAATTTATTTGGAGAATCTGAAGTTTGAGACATTTTATGTGGTTGTTATATTCTTTGCATTAATTTATTTGGAGAATCTGAAGTTTGAGACATTTTATGTGGTTGTTATATTCTTTGCGTTAATTTATTTGGAGAATCTAAAGTTTGAGACATTTTATGTAGTTGTTATATTCTTTGCATGAATTTATGTGGAGAATCTGAAGTTTGAGACATTTTATGTTGTTGTTATATTCTTTGCATTAATTTATTTGGAGAATCTGAAGTTTGAGACATTTTATGTGGTTGTTATATTATTTGCGTTAATTTATTTTGAGAATCTAAAGTTTGAGACATTTTATGTGGTTGTTATATTCTTTGCATTAATTCATTTGCAGAATCTTAAGTTTGAGACATTTTATGTGTTTGTTATATTCTTTGCATTAATTTATTTGCAGAATCTGAAGTTTGAGACATTTTATGTGGTTGTTATATTCTTTGCGTTAATTTATTTTGAGAATCTAAAGTTTGAGACATTTTATGTGGTTGTTATATTCTTTGCATTAATTCATTTGCAGAATCTTAAGTTTGAGACATTTTATGTGTTTGTTATATTCTTTGCATTAATTTATTTGCAGAATCTGAAGTTTGAGACATTTTATGTGGTTGTTATATTCTTTGCATTAATTTATTTGCAGAATCTGAAGTTTGAGACATTTTATGTGGTTGTTATATTCTTTGCATTAATTTATTTGCAGAATCTAAAGTTTGAGACATTTTATGTGGTTGTTATATTCTTTGCATTCATTTATTTGGAGAATCTGAAGTTTTAGACATTTTATGTGGTTGTTATATTCTTTGCATTAATTTATTTGTAGAATCTAAAGTTTGAGACATTTTATGTTGTTGTTATATTCTTTGCATTAATTTATTTGTAGAATCTGAAGTTTGAGACATTGTATGTGTTTGTTATATTCTTTGCATTAATTTATTTGCAGAATCTGAAGTTTGAGACATTTTATGTGGTTGTTATATTCTTTGCGTTAATTTATTTGGAGAATCTAAAGTTTGAGACATTTTATGTTGTTGTTATATTCTTTGCATTAATTTATTTGTAGAATCTGAAGTTTGAGACATTGTATGTGTTTGTTATATTCTTTGCATTAATTTATTTGCAGAATCTGAAGTTTGAGACATTTTATGTGGTTGTTATATTCTTTGCATTGATTTATTTGGAGAATCTGAAGTTTTAGACATTTTATGTGGTTGTTATATTCTTTGCATTAATTCATTTGTAGAATCTGAAGTTTGAGACATTTTATGTGGTTGTTATATTCTTTGCATGAATTTATTTGGAGAATCTGAAGTTTGAGACATTTTATGTTGTTGTTATATTCTTTGCGTTAATTTATTTGGAGAATCTAAAGTTTGAGACATTTTATGTTGTTGTTATATTCTTTGCATTAATTTATTTGTAGAATCTGAAGTTTGAGACATTTTATGTGGTTGTTATATTCTTTGCGTTAATTTATTTGGAGAATCTAAAGTTTGAGACATTTTATGTGGTTGTTATATTCTTTGCATTAATTTATTTGTAGAATCTGAAGTTTGAGACATTTTATGTGGTTGTTATATTCTTTGCATTAATTTATTTGCAGAATCTTAAGTTTGAGACATTTTATGTGGTTGTTATATTCTTTGCGTTAATTTATTTTGAGAATCTAAAGTTTGAGACATTTTATGTGGTTGTTATATTCTTTGCATTAATTCATTTGCAGAATCTTAAGTTTGAGACATTTTATGTGTTTGTTATATTCTTTGCATTAATTTATTTGCAGAATCTGAAGTTTGAGACATTTTATGTGGTTGTTATATTCTTTGCATTAATTTATTTGCAGAATCTGAAGTTTGAGACATTTTATGTGGTTGTTATATTCTTTGCATTAATTTATTTGCAGAATCTAAAGTTTGAGACATTTTATGTGGTTGTTATATTCTTTGCATTGATTTATTTGGAGAATCTGAAGTTTTAGACATTTTATGTGGTTGTTATATTCTTTGCATTAATTTATTTGTAGAATCTAAAGTTTGAGACATTTTATGTTGTTGTTATATTCTTTGCATTAATTTATTTGTAGAATCTGAAGTTTGAGACATTGTATGTGTTTGTTATATTCTTTGCATTAATTTATTTGCAGAATCTGAAGTTTGAGACATTTTATGTGGTTGTTATATTCTTTGCGTTAATTTATTTGGAGAATCTAAAGTTTGAGACATTTTATGTGGTTGTTATATTCTTTGCATTAATTTATTTGCAGAATCTGAAGTTTGAGACATTTTATGTGGTTGTTATATTCTTTGCATTAATTTATTTGCAGAATCTAAAGTTTGAGACATTTTATGTGGTTGTTATATTCTTTGCATTGATTTATTTGGAGAATCTGAAGTTTTAGACATTTTATGTGGTTGTTATATTCTTTGCATTAATTCATTTGTAGAATCTGAAGTTTGAGACATTTTATGTGGTTGTTATATTCTTTGCATGAATTTATTTGGAGAATCTGAAGTTTGAGACATTTTATGTTGTTGTTATATTCTTTGCGTTAATTTATTTGGAGAATCTAAAGTTTGAGACATTTTATGTTGTTGTTATATTCTTTGCATTAATTTATTTGTAGAATCTGAAGTTTGAGACATTTTATGTGGTTGTTATATTCTTTGCGTTAATTTATTTGGAGAATCTAAAGTTTGAGACATTTTATGTGGTTGTTATATTCTTTGCATTAATTTATTTGTAGAATCTGAAGTTTGAGACATTTTATGTGGTTGTTATATTCTTTGCATTAATTTATTTGCAGAATCTTAAGTTTGAGACATTTTATGTGGTTGTTATATTCTTTGGATTAATTTATTTGGAGAATCTGAAGTTTGAGACATTTTATGTGGTTGTTATATTCTTTGCATTAATTTATTTGCAGAATCTAAAGTTTGAGACATTTTATGTGGTTGTTATATTCTTTGCATTAATTTATTTGCAGAATCTGAAGTTTGAGACATTTTATGTGGTTGTTATATTCTTTGCATTAATTTATTTGCAGAATCTAAAGTTTGAGACATTTTATGTGGTTGTTATATTCTTTGCATTAATTTATTTGGAGAATCTAAAGTTTGAGACATTTTATGTGGTTGTTATATTCTTTGCATTAATTTATTTGGAGAATCTGAAGTTTGAGACATTTTATGTGGTTGTTATATTCTTTGCATTAATTTATTTGCAGAATCTGAAGTTTGAGACATTTTATGTGGTTGTTATATTCTTTGCATTAATTTATTTGGAGAATCTAAAGTTTGAGACATTTTATGTGGTTGTTATATTCTTTGCATTAATTTATTTGGAGAATCTGAAGTTTGAGACATTTTATGTGGTTGTTATATTCTTTGCATTAATTTATTTGGATAATCTGAAGTTTGAGACATTTTATGTGGTTGTTATATTCTTTGCATTAATTTATTTGCAGAATCTAAAGTTTGAGACATTTTATGTGGTTGTTATATTCTTTGCATTAATTTATTTGGAGAATCTGAAGTTTGAGACATTTTATGTGGTTGTTATATTCTTTGCATTAATTTATTTGGAGAATCTGAAGTTTGAGACATTTTATGTGGTTGTTATATTCTTTGCATTAATTTATTTGCAGAATCTAAAGTTTGAGACATTTTATGTGGTTGTTATATTCTTTGCATTAATTTATTTGGAGAATCTGAAGTTTGAGACATTTTATGTTGTTGTTATATTCTTTGCATTAATTTATTTGGAGAATCTGAAGTTTGAGACATTTTATGTTGTTGTTATATTCTTTGCATTAATTTATTTGGAGAATCTGAAGTTTTAGACATTTTATGTGGTTGTTATATTCTTTGCATTAATTTATTTGGAGAATCTGAAGTTTGAGACATTTTATGTGGTTGTTATATTCTTTGCATTAATTTATTTGCAGAATCTGAAGTTTGAGACATTTTATGTGGTTGTTATATTCTTTGCATTAATTTATTTGGAGAATCTAAAGTTTGAGACATTTTATGTGGTTGTTATATTCTTTGCATTAATTTATTTGGAGAATCTGAAGTTTGAGACATTTTATGTGGTTGTTATATTCTTTGCATTAATTCATTTGCAGAATCTTAAGTTTGAGACATTTTATGTGGTTGTTATATTCTTTGCATTAATTTATTTGGAGAATCTGAAGTTTGAGACATTTTATGTGGTTGTTATATTCTTTGCATTAATTTATTTGCAGAATCTAAAGTTTGAGACATTTTATGTGGTTGTTATATTCTTTGCATTAATTTATTTACAGAATCTGAAGTTTGAGACATTTTATGTGGTTGTTATATTCTTTGCATTAATTTATTTGCAGAATCTAAAGTTTGAGACATTTTATGTGGTTGTTATATTCTTTGCATTAATTTATTTGGAGAATCTAAAGTTTGAGACATTTTATGTGGTTGTTATATTCTTTGCATTAATTTATTTGGAGAATCTGAAGTTTGAGACATTTTATGTGGTTGTTATATTCTTTGCATTAATTCATTTGCAGAATCTTAAGTTTGAGACATTTTATGTGGTTGTTATATTCTTTGCATTAATTTATTTGGAGAATCTGAAGTTTGAGACATTTTATGTGGTTGTTATATTCTTTGCATTAATTTATTTGCAGAATCTAAAGTTTGAGACATTTTATGTGGTTGTTATATTCTTTGCATTAATTTATTTACAGAATCTGAAGTTTGAGACATTTTATGTGGTTGTTATATTCTTTGCATTAATTTATTTGCAGAATCTAAAGTTTGAGACATTTTATGTGGTTGTTATATTCTTTGCATTAATTTATTTGGAGAATCTAAAGTTTGAGACATTTTATGTGGTTGTTATATTCTTTGCATTAATTTATTTGGAGAATCTGAAGTTTGAGACATTTTATGTTGTTGTTATATTCTTTGCATTAATTCATTTGCAGAATCTTAAGTTTGAGACATTTTATGTGGTTGTTATATTCTTTGCATTAATTTATTTGCAGAATCTGAAGTTTGAGACATTTTATGTGGTTGTTATATTCTTTGCGTTAATTTATTTGGAGAATCTGAAGTTTGAGACATTTTATGTGGTTGTTATATTCTTTGCATTAATTTATTTGCAGAATCTGAAGTTTGAGACATTTTATGTGGTTGTTATATTCTTTGCATTAATTTATTTGCAGAATCTAAAGTTTGAGACATTTTATGTGGTTGTTATATTCTTTGCATTAATTCATTTGCAGAATCTTAAGTTTGAGACATTTTATGTGGTTGTTATATTCTTTGCATTAATTTATTTGGAGAATCTGAAGTTTGAGACATTTTATGTGGTTGTTATATTCTTTGCATTAATTCATTTGCAGAATCTTAAGTTTGAGACATTTTATGTGGTTGTTATATTCTTTGCATTAATTTATTTGCAGAATCTGAAGTTTGAGACATTTTATGTGGTTGTTATATTCTTTGCGTTAATTTATTTGGAGAATCTAAAGTTTGAGACATTTTATGTGGTTGTTATATTCTTTGCATTAATTTATTTGCAGAATCTGAAGTTTGAGACATTTTATGTTGTTGTTATATTCTTTGCATTAATTTATTTGTAGAATCTGAAGTTTGAGACATTTTATGTGGTTGTTATATTCTTTGCATTAATTTATTTGGAGAATCTAAAGTTTAAGACATTTTATGTTGTTGTTATATTCTTTGCATTAATTTATTTGTAGAATCTAAAGTTTGAGACATTTTATGTTGTTGTTATATTCTTTTGCATTAATTTATTTGTAGAATCTGAAGTTTGAGACATTTTATGTGTTTGTTATATTCTTTGCATTAATTTATTTGCAGAATCTGAAGTTATAAAAAATGGAAGCCGACATCATGAAAATGAAATGTTTTACCCCATAGAAATTAAAAACTGATGACTTTTTTCATTTCAAAGAAATTAGGCTTCTCAAGTTTAGATAGATTATATAAAATATTCACTTCATGATTGTCAGAAAGATAAATAAAAGATGTTGTAGTTAGCTTGAATTATTGTGCATACTATGTAAGAAGTTGTGTTTGAATGCTATGACAATGTAGTTTGGTAGAAAACACTGTTGGATATGAGACAAGGTTATAAAAATAAATTACAATATTGAAAGAATTCGATAATTTTCGATAATTATTTTTTTATTTATCAATTTGCTGTGTCGAATCAGGATGGTATCAGTGATGTTATGTTCTTTGAATTTTCATGGTAGACCTCATCTTCAGAAAGAGAAGAAAAAAATCTGTGTAATCACTCGGTTGAGGTGTGTTTTTGCCAGAAAGCTGGAAGTTAATGAGTAACTGTTGCATGATAGTCGGAGAAAATAGTTAATTATTCTTGCAATAAATAGATAAGTTCTTGTCGAAATTTGAGCTGGCATATATTTTTTATAATATTTTACCAGTAATAATTCTATTATTGTTTGTGTTTCTATTCAAATGTAATTCTAATTTATTTTAATTATTGTAAGACCATGTGCGTATATATAATTTATGTAAGCCAGATGTAAGGGAAGTAACTCGTCACTAAATCAGTGTGAGTTATGAGTTACTTCCATTACATCTGGCTCACATAAATTATATATACGTACATGGTCTGACAATATTGTCATTTATTGTTTACCTTGTCTCGTATCCAACAGTGTTTTCTGCCAAACTGCATTATCATAGCCTTCAAATACAACTTCTTACAGAAAGATAAAAGTTGGAAGACATTTAGAATCAGTCTTATCCAATTCCAATTCTCTTCAAAAACTTAGATATCTCACTTCATCAGCCAACCCAACATCGAAATGATGAGCACAAAGTCCATTTTCTGGTTGCTACCCTTGATAATTGAATGGCTGCTACAAACTTGTAATAAAAGAAAGGTATTTTTGACCAATTATTGATTCATGCTTCCATCTCTTAAATCATGAAGATCAACAAATTCTATTTTAGCAAAAGTGGATGAGTTGAATGACCATACGCATTCTAATAACCCAATTGTTCTTTTTTCACAAGAGTTCAATTTTAAGAAAAATAATGACAAAAATATATTTCCATCTCTGATATTTAAATCTGATGAAAATTAATTTCAAATATAACAATGAATATCATTTTGCATTGTTTTTTTATGAAACTCAGGCTACTTGGAAATCATCCAAATGTAAAAAAATGATAAAAAGCAAGTGTCTCTTACCTGTAACTTTTGTTAAGTAATTACTATGTTTCAGTAAGGAAAGTTGCAACAAACTCTGTAATGTTTCTGTTTGAACAACCTTGCAGAGAAAAGAAAAAAAACGTCTCTTTAATCTATTAGTGTATTAAGGGGGGAGGGTTGATGATAGACAAATCTACAAATATAATCTGGTAAAAATAAATGTACAGAACAATATTATACAACATGTCAAAGTGTTAACCAGATTCTCCTAAGAGAAGGGTGAAATGGTTTATTTGTTATGATAAAATCGTTCCATAATATTTACTAATATCATTTTTTAATAGTTTGCCACTGGCAATGGACATCCTAAAATTGCCACTTATAAAAGTTTTTACCTATCGAATGAATCGATACATGAAATTATGACTATAAAAGGTTTATGAAGTCCAATTTTAGTAAAAAAGAAAATATCCACTTCATCATAGACGCCGTATCTGAATTCGGAAATTTTGAATCGGTGTTAATTTTAAAAAAATCCCCCATTATATTTTAGGCCGGATTTTTTGCTGTTGGCAAAAAATAATTTGTTTTCAACAATTTGTTTAATTATTAACAAATAATAAAATCAAACTGATTTTTATAATTGGAATGTTTTTTTGTTTTATTGGATTATTTTTTAAAATAATTTAATTATTAAGCAAATATAATAATATTACAAAGTAACAAACACTTATTAACAAATAATACATTCAAACTATTTTTTTATATGATAAAAATAAAAATTCCGCCAAAAGCTATGTGGGCTAAAATAATTGGGATTATTGGGCGATTAACACCGGTTCACAAATTTTTGATTTCATATATGGCAGCCATGATGAAGTGGGTACTTTCTTTTTACAGTATATTTTATTAGAACCAGTTGCATAACGCCATTATTAGCGACATAAAATATTTTTAAATAAATATCGTTGGGAAATTATTAAAAAGTAATTTATTTTGCTTTACCTATTTATTTGTGACCTATTTGCGTTAAAATTAATACTTAAAAGAAGTTTAAAGCCATCTATTTTACCGTAAATTGTGACCGAATAAAATAAGCTGCGTTCAGTAATTTTGATTCTGGAAAGGAAGTAAGTATATAACCAGATTGTTTTACGGTAAAGTAAATTGCCTTCAACTTCTTTTAAATATAATTATTTTTAACACAACATAAATTCTTTTTAACTAATATTGTGGCTAATATTACCCATCACGGATATCAACATCAATTCTGCAAAAGTGTCTTATTTTATTTTTATTTTATAAAAAAATATTCTAACTCTCTAAGATGATTAATTACGAGTATCGCAATGTTGTTTGTGTGTGTATCAAACTCCCGCAACACATAATTGTTATTTGACACGGCAACGAAAATAAGGTTCACAAAAAATAGCGAACGTTTTGTGCTGCAGTAGTTTGAACATGGCAACACAGGTAATCTCATAATAGAATACCCGAAACAGGGTATCTTTAAGAATGATCAGTACAGTCGCGGACGGGGTCCAAAAAACTAACGAGAACGGGGTTATAAAAATAAATATGCAACAAGTGAGTTTAACCTACGTCGAGAAGAGATATTTGTCTACTTACCTATGATATTTGTTTGTATTTTTACGTACTATAAATGGGTTTTTATTAGATGTAAAAAAAAATTTCTTGTTCATTTTTTACTCGTACTTTTTTCTAGACAAGATGGCGTCTTCTGCTCACTTCCTTACGAGCAAGCGCCATTTTGCTTTTGCTATGTTCGTGTGACAAAACTATTGATTTCTAATCAATAGCAGTTGAAACGGTTTAAAAATACAAATATCACAGGTCAGTTTTAAATTAACTTTTATCGACGACAGTTACTTTTATTTGTTGTATATTTGTTTTTTTTAGCGTTTTCAGCGTACTGATCATTCTTAAAGATACTCACTTGATTTAAGGAGCTAAAAATATACGACTTCAAGGTTAAAAACTTGCCAACGATAAGTGTTAGATGGATAGATTCTGTTATAATATATTTTAACAAAACAGAGTTATCCCCCTGACCACGAGATTAACGTTCTGCTTTGTAACCTGAACGTGAGTTGAATAAATGAGGTCATCCATCTTGGATCTGAAACGATATACACGTGCTTTGCTTCGGTCTTTATTCAATACAATAACATGCTGTGAGAAGTCGGATATTAATAAAACCGAAAGCAGAATTATATAGCATGAAGTATATTTTTGTTTGTCTGACATCCGCCTGTAGGAGTACAGGCGGATGTCAGACAAACAAAAATATCTGAGCCAGAAACAGCAGAAAACCACCCAAGACGTACATGCCCCACCATTCTAGCAGAATGCCACAACTGTAAAATAGTCAGCCATTACGCACAGTGTTGCAGGTCGAAGAAAGTCTACGAGGTACACTACGACGAGGATTACTCTTATAGCAGCGACGACAAGATCACCCTGGGTCTATTGACGATAGCTGAAATTAGACACAGCAGACCATGAAATTCCAAATCGATTCTAGAGCTGATGTCACCGCAATCCCAGAACGCATTTATAGAAGAATGCATTTACCAGCAATAGCTGCAGCAAGGGAGAAGCTACATGGTCCACGTCACAACTTCCTACAAGTGACGGGGAAACTAAAGGCAACCATCCAAGAAAATGAAGGGCGATCGACAACACAATATATATATATATGTCATTCCCAACTTGGAGGAACCACTATTAGGAAGACCAGCTATTGAAGCACTTGAAATAGTGACTCTGCTGTACATAGCATCAGAGATACTGATGTACAACCATTTGACCCGAGGAAGAAGATGAGAGACCTGTTTCAGGGCCTCGTGCATTCAGGGAAAGCTACACCATACCCCTACGTGAGGATGCTAAACCTTACTCCATCTAACACCATGTCGCATACCCTTACCATTAATAAAGGAGACACAGAGAGAACTCAAGCGGATGGAAGATATAGGGGTAATAAGCAGGTTTTAAGAGCGCATGGAATAGTGCTCCCCCATTGTAGTGGTGTGAAAGGACAACGGAACAGTCAGAATATGTGTTGCCCTGACAAAACTAAAAACACATGTCAAAAGAGAAGTGCCTATGTTACTGACAGTCGACTATGTGCTAGCCCAATCGGAATAAACCAAAGTCATAACCAAGTTAGACGCAAACAATGGATATTGGCAAATCTCATTGTTACAAGAGTCCCGCAGACTGACAACATTCATTACCCCATTAGGCAGATTCCAATTCAATCGATTACCATTTGGAATCACGTCAGCCAGCAAGATGTTTCAGAGGCGGATGTCAGCCACACTGGAACAGCAAGAAGGGGCGATATTTATGCTGGACGATATACTGGTATATGGGAGGAGCCAAAGTGAGAATGACGCACGGTTAAAAGCCACATTAAAGAGAATTTGAGCAGTCAGAGTTACCAAAAATCCACAAAAATGTGAAATATCAAAAACATCACTAAGGTCCTTAGGACATAGCCTCAGCACTGACAGCCTAAGGCCCAACCCAGACAGGGTTTCTGGAGTCTACAACTTCCCAGCGTCAAACAATATAACAGAAACTCGCAGATTTCTGGGAATGGTGAACCAAATGGGGAAGTTCATCCCAAACCTAGCAGAAATGACAAAGCTGCTTAGTTAGCCAGAAAAACATGTTTGTATGGGAAAGCGAACAAAAAAGCCTTAAACTCCATAAAAGAAGTTTTGTGTTCAGCACCAGTTCTGTCATTGTACAATCCAACAAAAAGAACAGTAGTATCCACAGATGCTTCATCTTATGGCCTTGGATCAGTACTCCTACAGCAGCAGGAAGATACAAGATTGCACCCGGTAGCATCTGCATCAAGAGCCATGTCGGAAACAGAAACCCGATACGCTCAGATAGAGAAGGAAGCCCTAGCCATAACCTGGGGATGTGAATGATTCTCGAACTACCTCATAGGGTTGGAATTCACAATCGAGACAGACCATAAACTGCTCGAATTCTCTTCAATGTGGCTTTTAAACATGTGTCATGCTCACTTTGGCTCCTCCCATGTACTAGTATATCATATGTACCAGCATACATATCACCCCTTCCTGCTGTTCCAGTATGGCTGAAAGATATTGCTGGCTAACGTGATTCCAAATGGTAGCCAATTCAATCGAAATCTGCCAAATGGAGTAATGAAGGTTGTCAGTCTGCATGACTCCTGTGACAATGGGATTAACCAGTATCCACTGTTTGCGTCTAACTTAATCATGACTTTGGCTCCATCCAATTGGGCTAGCACATAGTCGACTGTCGGTAACATAGGCACTTCTCTTTTGACATGTGTGTTTAGTTTTGTCAGGTCAGCACATATTCTGACCATTCTGTTGTCCTTTGGCACCACTACTATGGGGGAGCACCATTCTGTGGGCTTTTCAACCCTGCTTATTACCTCTATCTCTTCCATCCACTTGAGTTCTCTCTGTGTCTCTTCTATTAATGGTAACGGTATGCGACGTGGTGTTGAGATATAGTAGGGTTTAGCATCTTCGCATAGAGGTATGATGTAGCTTTCTCTGAATATGCCGAGGCCCTGAGACTGGTCTCTCATCTCCTTCCTCGGGTCAAACTGTCGCGCATCAGAGATACTGACTTGGACCCTTTCAGGTTTCTCTTTGAGGCCGGACACAATTCTGTAGCGGGTAAATCTCCTTATCCACTTTGGTCATTGTCCTGGTTGATCGAATGAGAAAGGCCCTGGCATCGACACGTTGCTGTTCATTTTGTTTTGTTTTAATTCCGTTTTTTGTTTGTCTGACGTCCGCTTGTACTCCTTACTTTATCCTCTATTATTCTGCTTTCAGTTTTATTAAAATCCCACTTCTGACACCATGTTATGGTATGGAATAATAACCGAAGCAAAACATGTGTTTTAGGTTTAGGATCCAAGATGGCTGACCCGCGTTTATTCACATCTCGTTCATGTTACAGAGCGAACGTTTTGTTCTGTTAGTTACAGTAGAAATACCCATTGACTTAAAACCGGAGAATAACCGAAACGAAATTGACCGCAAAAGTTCAAAAGTACCGACTATTCTGAACAAGCAGCCGATTTTAATAATTGAAAAATTGAAATCAATAATTTTAATTTCAAGATTAAATGGAAAAATTGACGGCTCTTGTAGAAATCGAATACACGAGCAAAATTTATTTTAGAAGAGTTTCAATCGTGTAAGGGGCGGATAACTCTCTTTTTTTAGTACGAAAATGGAAAATATCCATTTTTAAAATAAGAAGTCATGCAAATTCAATTAATAGAACATTTTTCGAAGAAATAACAATTTGAGAAAATCAACAGTATATTGATAGAACATTTATTGAAGAAAATAGAATTTGGGAAAATCAACAGTATATTTTTTCAATTTTTCTGGGTTTTTTTTTCTTCACTTGATTTTGTTTTTTTACCATAAATTTTATTTAGAGGTGTCATTTCCATTGCCACTCAGCAGGTGCATCTCTCGGTGGAAGAAAGGAGTCTCCGTGCTTGCAAAAAAGCCACCACTTTTTGTTGAGTACTTGTTAAATATAATAATTCGCGCATATTCAAGGCATTCAAGTCGATTACGTCCATTTTCGGAGAAGCTAGAAATTATGTACTTAAAAAAAGAGTTGTCCACCACTTCTTACACGATTGGAACTCTTCTAAAATAAATTTCGCTCGTGTATTCGATCTCTACAAGAGCCAAATTGACATCCGTAAAATGATAACGTGTAAGACTATCATTTAGTCATATTTTTTAGTCAACTTAAACTTGGGGTCATTAAAATGAACAAATGCAAAAAAAAAGAAGAAAAAAAATCACGTGTGTCTCTTACCTTGTTTTTCAATAACGGAGGTTGAAACAAATTATATAATATTGCTGCTTTAACAACCTTGTAGACAAAAGAAAGAAAACGGCTCCTTAGTCCAAAATAGAGGGAGGGGGCTACAAGCTCAGTGTATTTCGATAACAATCAAATAGATATGATTTTAAAACTTATAAAGGAATTCATTAGTGCCAGCGACATATTACGTTATGTCTGCATCAAACTAAGGTAGCACAAAATGACCATTATATTTTACGTGATATTTTAGGTGATATCCGCATAGAAAATAAGCTTCATGAATCACCCAACATGTTTAAATAATGAATGTTCTGTGCTGCCGTAGTTTAAACAACATTGCGACACGCATAATCTTATGGAGTTTAAACATGAAAAAATATTTTAAATAAAACTTTCAGAGGATTATTAAAAATAAAAGTAAATCGGTAAACGTGTAGATTAGAGTGTGGCAAAGAATTTTCGAAAAAGGCGATATAAAATGGTGCACTTCTTTAGTTTAGCTGTGAATCAGAATTTATTTGTTTCAAAAAGGCGATATAAAATGGTGCACTTCTTTAGTTTAGCTGTGAATCAGAATTTATTTGTTTCGAAAAAGGCGATATAAAATGGTGCACTTCTTTAGTTTAGCTGTGAATCAGAATTTATTTGTTTCGAAAAAGGCGATATAAAATGGTGCACTTCTTTAGTTTAGCTGTGAATCAGAATTTATTTGTTTCGAAAAAGGCGATATAAAACGGTGCACTTCTTTAGTTTAGCTGTGAATCAGAATTTATTTGTTTCGAAAAGGCGATATAAAATGGTGCACTTCTTTAGTTTAGCTGTGAATCAGAATTTATTTGTTTCGAAAAGGCGATATAAAATGGTGCACTTCTTTAGTTTAGCTGTGAATCAGAATTTATTTGTTTCGAAAAAGGCGATATAAAATGGTGCACTTCTTTAGTTTAGCTTTGAATCAGAATTTATTTGTTTCAAAAAGGCGATATAAAATGGTGCACTTCTTTAGTTTAGCTGTGAATCAGAATTTATTTGTTTCAAAAAGGCGATATAAAATGGTGCACTTCTTTAGTTTAGCTGTGAATCAGAATTTATTTGTTTCGAAAAAGGCGATATAAAATGGTGCACTTCTTTAGTTTAGCTGTGAATCAGAATTTATTTGTTTCAAAAAAGGCGATATAAAATGGTGCACTTCTTTAGTTTAGCTGTGAATCAGAATTTATTTGTTTACAAAAAGGCGATATAAAATGGTGCACTTTTTTAGTTTAGCTGTGAATCAGAATTTATTTGTTTCAAAAAGGCGATATAAAATGGTGCACTTCTTTAGTTTAGCTGTGAATCAGAATTTATTTGTTTCGAAAAAGGCGATATAAAATGGTGCACTTCTTTAGTTTAGCTGTGAATCAGAATTTATTTGTTTCATAAAAGCGATATAAAATGGTGCACTTCTTTAGTTTAGCTGTGAATCAGAATTTATTTGTTTCAAAAAGGCTATATAAAATGGTGCACTTCTTTAGTTTAGCTGTGAATCAGAATTTATTTGTTTCGAAAAAGGCGATATAAAATGGTGCACTTCTTTAGTTTAGCTGTGAATCAGAATTTATTTGTTTCAAAAAGGCGATATAAAATGGTGCACTTCTTTAGTTTGGCTGTGAATCAGAATTTGTTTCGAAAAAGGCGATATAAAATGGTGCACTTCTTTAGTTTAGCTGTGAATCAGAATTTATTTGTTTCGAAAAAGGCGATATAAAATGGTGCACTTCTTTAGTTTAGCTGTGAATCAGAATTTATTTGTTTCAAAAAAGGCGATATAAAATGGTGCACTTCTTTATTTTAGCTGTGAATCAGAATTTATTTGTTTCAAAAAGGCGATATAAAACGGTGCACTTCTTTAGTTTAGCTGTGAATCAGAATTTATTTGTTTCGAAAAAGGCGATAAAAAATGGTGCACTTCTTTAGTTTAGCTGTGAATCAGAATTTATTTGTTTCGAAAAAGGCGATATAAAATGGTGCACTTCTTTAGTTTAGCTGTGAATCAGAATTTATTTGTTTCAAAAAGGCGATATAAAATGGTGCACTTCTATAGTTTAGCTGTGAATCAGAATTTATTTGTTTCGAAAAAGGCGATATAAAATGGTGCACTTCTATAGTTTAGCTGTTAATCAGAATTTATTTGTTTCGAAAAAGGCGATATAAAATGGTGCACTTCTTTAGTTTAGCTGTGAATCAGAATTTATTTGTTTCGAAAAAGGCGATATAAAATGGTGCACTTCTTTAGTTTAGCTGTGAATCAGATTTTATTTGTTTCGAAAAAGGCGATATAAAATGGTGCACTTCTTTAGTTTAGTTGTGAATCAGAATTTATTTGTTTCGAAAAAGGCGATATAAAATGGTGCACTTCTTTACTTTAGCTGTGAATCAGAATTTATTTGTTTCGAATAAGGCGATATAAAATGGTGCACTTCTATAGTTTAGCTGTGAATCAGAATTTATTTGTTTCGAAAAAGGCGATATAAAATGGTGCACTTCTTTAGTTTAGCTGTGAATCAGAATTTATTTGTTTAAAAAAGGCGATATAAAATGGTGCACTTCTTTAGTTTAGCTGTGAATCAGAATTTATTTGTTTCAAAAAGGCGATATAAAATGGTGCACTTCTTTAGTTTAGCTGTGAATCAGAATTTATTTGTTTCAAAAAAGGCGATACAAAATGGTGCACTTCTTTAGTTTAGCTGTGAATCAGAATTTATTTGTTTCAAAAAGGCGATATAAAATGGTGCACTTCTTTAGTTTGGCTGTGAATCAGAATTTGTTTCGAAAAAGGCGATATAAAATGGTGCACTTCTTTAGTTTAGCTGTGAATCAGAATTTATTTGTTTCGAAAAAGGCGATATAAAATGGTGCACTTCTTTAGTTTAGCTGTGAATCAGAATTTATTTGTTTCAAAAAAGGCGATATAAAATGGTGCACTTCTTTATTTTAGCTGTGAATCAGAATTTATTTGTTTCAAAAAGGCGATATAAAACGGTGCACTTCTTTAGTTTAGCTGTGAATCAGAATTTATTTGTTTCGAAAAAGGCAATATAAAATGGTGCACTTCTTTAGTTTAGCTGTGAATCAGAATTTATTTGTTTCGAAAAAGGCGATATAAAATGGTGCACTTCTTTAGTTTAGCTGTGAATCAGAATTTATTTGTTTCATAAAAGCGATATAAAATGGTGCACTTCTTTAGTTTAGCTGTGAATCAGAATTTATTTGTTTCAAAAAGGCTATATAAAATGGTGCACTTCTTTAGTTTAGCTGTGAATCAGAATTTATTTGTTTCGAAAAAAACGATATAAAATGGTGCACTTCTTTAGTTTAGCTGTGAATAAGAATTTATTTGTTTCAAAAAGGCGATATAAAATGGTGCACTTCTTTAGTTTAGCTGTGAATCAGAATTTATTTGTTTCAAAAAAGGCGATACAAAATGGTGCACTTCTTTAGTTTAGCTGTGAATCAGAATTTATTTGTTTCAAAAAGGCGATATAAAATGGGGCACTTCTTTAGTTTGGCTGTGAATCAGAATTTGTTTCGAAAAAGGCGATATAAAATGGTGCACTTCTTTAGTTTAGCTGTGAATCAGAATTTATTTGTTTCGAAAAAGGCGATATAAAATGGTGCACTTCTTTAGTTTAGCTGTGAATCAGAATTTATTTGTTTCAAAAAAGGCGATATAAAATGGTGCACTTCTTTATTTTAGCTGTGAATCAGAATTTATTTGTTTCAAAAAGGCGATATAAAACGGTGCACTTCTTTAGTTTAGCTGTGAATCAGAATTTATTTGTTTCGAAAAAGGCGATATAAAATGGTGCACTTCTTTAGTTTAGCTGTGAATCAGAATTTATTTGTTTCGAAAAAGGTGATATAAAATGGTGCACTTCTTTAGTTTAGCTGTGAATCAGAATTTATTTGTTTCGAAAAAGGCGATATAAAATGGTGCACTTCTATAGTTTAGCTGTGAATCAGAATTTATTTGTTTCGAAAAAGGCGATATAAAATGGTGCACTTCTATAGTTTAGCTGTTAATCAGAATTTATTTGTTTCAAAAAAGCGATATAAAATGGTGCACTTCTTTAGTTTAGCTGTGAATCAGAATTTATTTGTTTCGAAAAAGGCGATATAAAATGGTGCACTTCTTTAGTTTAGCTGTGAATCAGAATTTATTTGTATCGAAAAAGGCGATATAAAATGGTGCACTTCTTTAGTTTAGTTGTGAATCAGAATTTATTTGTTTCGAAAAAGGCGATATAAAATGGTGCACTTCTTTAGTTTAGCTTTGAATCAGAATTTAATTGTTTCAAAAAGGCGATATAAAATGGTGCACTTCTTTAGTTTAGCTGTGAATCAGAATTTATTTGTTTCAAAAAGGCGATATAAAATGGTGCACTTCTTTAGTTTAGCTGTGAATCAGAATTTATTTGTTTCGAAAAAGGCGATATAAAATGGTGCACTTCTTTAGTTTAGCTGTGAATCAGAATTTATTTGTTTCAAAAAAGGCGATATAAAATGGTGCACTTCTTTAGTTTAGCTGTGAATCAGAATTTATTTGTTTCAAAAAGGCGATATAAAACGGTGCACTTCTTTAGTTTAGCTGTGAATCAGAATTTATTTGTTTCGAAAAAGGCAATATAAAATGGTGCACTTCTTTAGTTTAGCTGTGAATCAGAATTTATTTGTTTCGAAAAAGGCGATATAAAATGGTGCACTTCTTTAGTTTAGCTGTGAATCAGAATTTATTTGTTTCATAAAAGCGATATAAAATGGTGCACTTCTTTAGTTTAGCTGTGAATCAGAATTTATTTGTTTCAAAAAGGCTATATAAAATGGTGCACTTCTTTAGTTTAGCTGTGAATCAGAATTTATTTGTTTCGAAAAAAACGATATAAAATGGTGCACTTCTTTAGTTTAGCTGTGAATCAGAATTTATTTGTTTCAAAAAGGCGATATAAAATGGTGCACTTCTTTAGTTTAGCTGTGAATCAGAATTTATTTGTTTCAAAAAAGGCGATACAAAATGGTGCACTTCTTTAGTTTAGCTGTGAATCAGAATTTATTTGTTTCAAAAAGGCGATATAAAATGGTGCACTTCTTTAGTTTGGCTGTGAATCAGAATTTGTTTCGAAAAAGGCGATATAAAATGGTGCACTTCTTTAGTTTAGCTGTGAATCAGAATTTATTTGTTTCGAAAAAGGCGATATAAAATGGTGCACTTCTTTAGTTTAGCTGTGAATCAGAATTTATTTGTTTCAAAAAAGGCGATATAAAATGGTGCACTTCTTTATTTTAGCTGTGAATCAGAATTTATTTGTTTCAAAAAGGCGATATAAAACGGTGCACTTCTTTAGTTTAGCTGTGAATCAGAATTTATTTGTTTCGAAAAAGGCGATATAAAATGGTGCACTTCTTTAGTTTAGCTGTGAATCAGAATTTATTTGTTTCGAAAAAGGCGATATAAAATGGTGCACTTCTTTAGTTTAGCTGTGAATCAGAATTTATTTGTTTCGAAAAAGGCGATATAAAATGGTGCACTTCTATAGTTTAGCTGTGAATCAGAATTTATTTGTTTCGAAAAAGGCGATATAAAATGGTGCACTTCTATAGTTTAGCTGTTAATCAGAATTTATTTGTTTCGAAAAAGGCGATATAAAATGGTGCACTTCTTTAGTTTAGCTGTGAATCAGAATTTATTTGTTTCGAAAAAGGCGATATAAAATGGTGCACTTCTTTAGTTTAGCTGTGAATCAGAATTTATTTGTTTCGAAAAAGGCGATATAAAATGGTGCACTTCTTTAGTTTAGTTGTGAATCAGAATTTATTTGTTTCGAAAAAGGCGATATAAAATGGTGCACTTCTTTACTTTAGCTGTGAATCAGAATTTATTTGTTTCGAAAAAGGCGATATAAAATGGTGCACTTCTATAGTTTAGCTGTGAATCAGAATTTATTTGTTTCGAAAAAGGCGATATAAAATGGTGCACTTCTTTAGTTTAGCTGTGAATCAGAATTTATTTGTTTAAAAAAGGCGATATAAAATGGTGCACTTCTTTAGTTTAGCTGTGAATCAGAATTTATTTGTTTCAAAAAGGCGATATAAAATGGTGCACTTCTTTAGTTTAGCTGTGAATCAGAATTTATTTGTTTCAAAAAAGGCGATACAAAATGGTGCACTTCTTTAGTTTAGCTGTGAATCAGAATTTATTTGTTTCAAAAAGGCGATATAAAATGGTGCACTTCTTTAGTTTGGCTGTGAATCAGAATTTGTTTCGAAAAAGGCGATATAAAATGGTGCACTTCTTTAGTTTAGCTGTGAATCAAAATTTATTTGTTTCGAAAAAGGCGATATAAAATGGTGCACTTCTTTAGTTTAGCTGTGAATCAGAATTTATTTGTTTCAAAAAAGGCGATATAAAATGGTGCACTTCTTTATTTTAGCTGTGAATCAGAATTTATTTGTTTCAAAAAGGCGATATAAAACGGTGCACTTCTTTAGTTTAGCTGTGAATCAGAATTTATTTGTTTCGAAAAAGGCGATATAAAATGGTGCACTTCTTTAGTTTAGCTGTGAATCAGAATTTATTTGTTTCGAAAAAGGCGATATAAAATGGTGCACTTCTTTAGTTTAGCTGTGAATCAGAATTTATTTGTTTCGAAAAAGGCGATATAAAATGGTGCACTTCTATAGTTTAGCTGTGAATCAGAATTTATTTGTTTCGAAAAAGGCGATATAAAATGGTGCACTTCTATAGTTTAGCTGTTAATCAGAATTTATTTGTTTCGAAAAAGGCGATATAAAATGGTGCACTTCTTTAGTTTAGCTGTGAATCAGAATTTATTTGTTTCGAAAAAGGCGATATAAAATGGTGCACTTCTTTAGTTTAGCTGTGAATCAGAATTTATTTGTTTCGAAAAAGGCGATATAAAATGGTGCACTTCTTTAGTTTAGTTGTGAATCAGAATTTATTTGTTTCGAAAAAGGCGATATAAAATGGTGCACTTCTTTACTTTAGCTGTGAATCAGAATTTATTTGTTTCGAAAAAGGCGATATAAAATGGTGCACTTCTATAGTTTAGCTGTGAATCAGAATTTATTTGTTTCGAAAAAGGCGATATAAAATGGTGCACTTCTTTAGTTTAGCTGTGAATCAGAATTTATTTGTTTAAAAAAGGCGATATAAAATGGTGCACTTCTTTAGTTTAGCTGTGAATCAGAATTTATTTGTTTCAAAAAGGCGATATAAAATGGTGCACTTCTTTAGTTTAGCTGTGAATCAGAATTTATTTGTTTCAAAAAAGGCGATATAAAATGGTGCACTTCTTTATTTTAGCTGTGAATCAGAATTTATTTGTTTCAAAAAGGCGATATAAAATGGTGGTCTTCTTTAGTTTAGCTGTGAATCAGAATTTATTTGTTTTCAATTTTGAAAACATGGGCAGACAATTAACTGGAAGTAATATAGAATTTAATTTGACTTAATCAATAAAGAGAACAATAATAACAGCGAACAGTGTTTTTTATTTAATAATGTAAAATTTTATACGATCATTGTTTTTTGTATAATTGAAAACTTTGTTAAAACGAAGATTTTGTCTGATTTGTTTATCAAACAAACAGTCAACATTAATTTGTTTTGTATAATTGAAAACTTTATGAAACGAAAAGTTATCATTTAAAAATAATCTGAAGTCTGAATTATTTCCGTTTTGGGGGGTTAGGAGTAAATGTAACTCTTCAAAATTGATTTCTGGTTCACAGCTAAACTAAAGAAGTGCTTAAAATTGTGTATAGTGTAGGAAAAAGAAAGAAAGTGATACATACCGTTTGCTGGTGCTGGCCTTCAAGGGGGGTGGCGATAAGACCAACATGAGCAGAGATAAAGAGGTGATATTTATACATGTTAAAATGGGGGTGGCAGGTTGTTACAAGCCTATAAATAGAGGTTCTACCTCTCACCGGAGTTGATGAGAGTTGAAGTGTTATTGTGTTCCAGAGCTTGGTGGTGACCAGAATTAGTACTTTATTCCACTCACTATAGACCAGACACTGGATCGTTACTCCTGCAGATAAATCCGTTCTCTGCCCCATTACATATTGTTACCGGACCTATTGGTTAGGTCGCTAAGGGAGCAATTATTTTTGCAACCCACCCCCAACTGCTGCCTCGGCCCCTTTCAGGGTATTGACTTTGAATTGGATTTTTTCTTACATTTGGATTTATTCCCACAATAGGCGATAAAAATTGTTTTCTTTTTAAAGAATGTTACATGCTGAACGTTTTGAAGTTAAAATAAATTTAGTGTTGCGCATGAAATCTGAGGAAAACACTTTTTAAATGAGTAAATATTCTAATATCAGTTTATTTTCTAGATTACGACATATTTGATAGAATCAAGGGGGAGAGAACTCTAGTTTCAAGTTTCAACCACGTGATATGTAAAAATGGATTTCACTATTGTAATTATTCTAAAATAAAGTTTAGCAAAAGTATACGTAAAAGGATAATTTAGGAATAAAACAATCACACCGCATTCGGCACCAATAAAAAAAAAAAATGATTTTGAAAAAAAAAAAAAAATGATAACACAGAAGAAGGAAAAATAGAAAAAATACGTAAATAGAAGGGAAAAAAAAATAAAACACGGGAAATAAAGTTTTTGAATTAAATGACAGTTTTACACTGTGTAAAATGCGGCAATTTGTTTGAAAACAGTTCCTTTTACGTATACATGTTTAAAAAACTTTATTTTAGAACAATTACAATAGTAAAATCCATTTTAAGATACATCGGGGTTGAAACTTGAAACTAGAGTTCTCTCCCCCTTATTTGACTCTCCTCAAATTAAAGATACAATTTTTTTCGGACCTACAGTCCAGAAGCACCAAGTAATAGCTAAGAAGCGGAAAGAGAAGTACGTTCATTGAAAAACAGTAAAGTCTGGGCATTTTTAAAGACAGGTAACAACGAAAAAGGGGTAAACACACACAAATAGGCAACAAATATATGTTACGAAAGGCAAAATAAGGGTTTCTTCTACTAACCTGGACAAGTTCATTTGTGTTTTAACTTATTTTAAAGCATTTTTTTTTGTTAAAAACGTACCTGGTGTCGTATAAAAAAATGGTTACTTCCCTTTCTTCCTGAGTGGTTCTCTTCTTGTCCCTCTTATTCTGAAAAAGCTCTTTTGATTGGCCAAGACTATTTTCTTTGACCACAACAGACACTTAATTTTGACTGACTGATTAAAAAGCAACCTTAATCTTCCTCTTTTAAAATATGATCCAGTCCTGACAACAAGTAAGGGATATTTCTCCTTAATTTGAGTATGATAATTGGAACCTGAGCAATTCAGAAGGCCGTCTAATTTTCTTGGACGTTAAAGAACTTTTTATTATTAGTTGGACTTAAAGCCGCAAACTCAATTAGTTTTGCAAGACTTTTCTGCATTATTATTTATTTTCTCTATCTCTATCTTCAGTGTCTTCAATCTTTCTTTCAGCATTTTCCGACTTCGGCAAGTGAAACTGAACCGTCTCTTGCTAAAACATTATAGTCCACCTGTTCAGTAAGAACGAAAAACAAAAATGGCTGTTCATGAGCCCTACACAGGGTCCCTTGATAATCGGTGAAAAATATAAAAATAAACAAAATAGTGTTAGAAACACATCCAGTAAATGTCACAAATCGTGGGAAAATGTAATGTTCTATCAGTATTTTGCTTAATTTTCGTTTTTTGAGCGATTATCGAAATTGTGTAATTTCAGCTATTTTTTTCGTTCTAACTGAACAGGTTGACATCAGGTTTGTTTTGAACAAAAAACTCTTTAAAATAAGTTAAAACACAAATAAACTTATCCAGGTTAGTAGAAGAGTAACTTATCCTCATTTCATAACATTTATTTGTTGCTTATTTGTTTTTGTTTTAATCCTTTTCGTTCTGTTAGCTATTGTTAAAAATGCCCAAGTCTTTTAGTGACTTATATAAAAAAATAATTGGTGCTTCTTCATGGTTACGCCTTGATTGAATATGGATGTCATAAAAAATAGCAAGAAACCTTTATGATGTAACATTGTTCACCAAAAAAATGCAAAACTTCATCTCGTACTTTTGTTTTTATGAAATAAATTCAACTTTTACTCATACGCAGAATATCGCCCCCATTATCATGATATTCAAGAGTTATAATTTATTTTTTCACGTTTAAACAAAACACAAAGGTTGATGTTGTGTTGTCGCCAGTCGAGGATGGCTTGGATTAAAAACAAGCAGAGACAAAGAGTAAATGTATACATACTTTATTTACAAGTGGGGACAGGAAATGGGGACAGTCTAAGGGCAGATAATTACTGGATGCTCCAAAGGTAAACTGATACAACATCTCTCTTCTTTAAGGTAAACAAAGGGTATGATTTTTTTTTCAAGCTTTACAAATCCAGTCTTTGTGGTATTTTTCGGGGACGTCCAGAGCGCCGTGGTTCCAAACATGGCTCAGCAATTTTATTTGATTGCAGTTGTGAGTGGAGCTTCTGCATTGTGCACTGGTGTAGGGTTTGTAGGTGCTGATGGGCTGCCCGTACAGTGGATGAAGGGATCGCACCATTGTTACTCGTTAATGGGTGATGCATTAGTATCAACTGTTAGTGGGTGGTTGTGTCTGTTGTCATATAAACTTTCGGTCAACTCTGCTCTTGCAAGCCTTAGGAACTCTCTGTTCCTTTGATGAATACTGCCATCTACAGATTCTACAAGGTATGACCTTGGCTCTGCAGTGGTTTGTGTGACTGTTCCGGGGTTCAACAACTTGGTTTTCTCATTTTGAACATGGACTTGTTTATCTGCATGAAATGGTTCATGGCGGCGATTATTCCATTAATCATACCAGTGCTTTGTCTTGTCTTTGTTCCATTTCATTATGTCTCTAGTTTTCTTATCTCTGAGCTGTTGCTTAGAGACTTGTGGTGTTTTGATAGGCCTCCTGTTAAAGAGTTCTGCTGGGGATTTAAGGTTGGTTTAAAACGGTGTAGCTCTATAGAGCTACACCGCTTTAAATCATCGCCAAATGGCAATCATTGCCAGTTTCTTGGGCCTTCTGAAGTAGTTTCTTGCATACGCCAACCATTCTTTCTGCTACACCATTGGATTGAGGGTAATGTGGTGATGATGTTGTGTGCTTGAAGTTGAACTTCTTTGCCAAGTTGGCAAATTCTGCACTTGTGTACGTAGGCTCATTGTCACTATAGACCACGTCAGGAACACATCGTTCCTCAAATCTTTATTTCATCTGCCTTATCACTGCAGCTGATGTTGTTGACTGCAGGTGTTGTACAAATAGACTGCGTCTATTTTGGTCCGCCACTAAAAGGTATTTATCTCTTTCCATTGTAAAGAGATCTGTGCTGATATACTGCCATAGGTAAGAATGGGTTTCATGCTGAAGCTATGTTTCTGATGAGGAACTTGGTTGATACTTCTGACATGTAAGGCATCTTGCAACCATGGCCTTAATGTCCTTACTTATTCCTACCCAGTAGACGGCAGTTCTGGCTACCACCTGGGTTTTTCTACTCCCTGATGTGACAAGTGCAGTTGTTGCATAACATCTGGTTTGAGTGAAGTGGGTATGATGATTTTGTTGCCTTTGTCTTGGATCCCAACTTCTTCCCTAAAATTCCAGTATGGGAGTAAGCAACTGGAGCGATCAGATGGCCATCCGGTTATCACACTGTTGATGAGCTCTCTTAGAGTTGAATCCTTCATGGTCTCCAGCTTAATGTTTTGTAGGCACATTGGTGATGCACTTAGGTGAGTGTTCATTATGTGGATGTGGAGGTCGATGCCTTCAACGTAATTGCGTGGTCTGGGTGACACTCTTGACAAAAAGTCAGCTATTGGAACTGCTCTGAAAAACGAAGTGGTCGCTAATCTCCTGCCCTTCCACAGAAGGAGGTAATTTACTTTCACGTTGTCGTCCACATCACAAAGTGGTCTGCCAAAAATAATGTGGCCTGACATAAAAAAAAAATGTCCATTTCTTTCCACAAGTCTGGACTGGACCAGTCTATCCTTGGTGCTAATGTATTGGGGTGTTCATGATGAAAAATTAACAAAACAGTAGAGTCAAATTCCTCTTACCTCGACATATAGATGTGAGCACGTGGAGTTTTCCTCGAGACGAGTGTAATGCTGACAAATAAAACGTGATTGTCACTGAAAAACATTTTTGTCCTTTCTTCACACTTCTGACACAATGTTATCCTGTCGCCGGTAGAGGGTGGCTTGGATTAAAAACAAGCAGAGACCGAGAGTAAACGTATACAAACTTTATTTACATGGGACGCCATTACAAGTGGGGACAGTCTAAGGGCAGATAATTACTAGAAGTTACAAAGGTAAACATACATCGTATGCAATGACATACTGATACAATAGTTGATTTCTATCCAAAGGTTTAAATTATCTCCCTTGACTTTCATAATGATGCCGATGAAAGCAGTGATATTTCAGGTACGTCTTAAACCTGAATTTATTTTAATTCATTTTAAACAGTTAAGTTTAATTAGACTTTTATAAATTTATTTAGTAGTTTTAAACATTATCAAAAAATAACAAAACTTAAACAATTCTATATTTTTATTGTCATTATGAAACAAAGATTCCAGGTTCTTTTCATATCGTATATAAGACCATTGTATTTAGTTATCTCATCTCTTTCAGCTCTGTTTAAGCTAAACATAATTTAGGACACAGACTTTTACTAGGGTTGCTACTCTCTTCCTCTTGTCTCATACTACTATGGCAGGTTTCACAGCTCCGTTTCTAAGTATGTATCTTTCGGATTGTATAGGCATAGTGGATAGAGTACGACTTATTTCCAACAGTTCTCCCTGGTATATGTTTAAAGGACTTTCTGCTACACTGGATATTCAATTTTTTACAGATGGTGCAGTTGTGTCACATTGAGAACCTTAGAACTGGATGTCAGGTGACTTACACTCTCTACTTCTCTTTAGTAGAACCTGCACTTGTCGTTGCTAAGACCATTCATTTTCTTAAAAGCATTGGTCATCAAGCCTTGATATTAGCCGGTCATTGTAATCCTCTCCTGATCCTAGTGGAGCGAACCTCTTTTGAGCCAGTCTACAGAGACTTCCTTATCTATATATTCCTCGGATAGTTCTTCCAGAAAATAATCGGAAGTTGTTGGATGACCCATTCGTCCAGTTGTTTTCTATGGAAGGTATTGGTGTATTTCCGTTGGCTCTTTTTGTTTATTTCCGTAGCATGTTTGTTTGGTGTTTCTGTCTCATTTGTGAGACAGTCTTGTCAAAAATGTTTGGTCAGTTTTGTGATGAAGTTTGCTTTACTGGTTCGATGTTTATGTTTAATTTCTGAGAGATCCATACCTCCTGCTCATCTGGACAGATACATTCTTGGTAGACATTATTCTGTACAGTGCCAACAATTTTCGTGTTTTTTGTTAATATCTTTTTGTTGTCAGTCTATAAAGCCAAAGCTATATAATATCAGTGGCATGGCAAGTTTGTTAATTGCAGTGACTTTGTTTTTGTTTGTAAACTGTTTTGCAGATTTTTCTTATACGCCACACGTATTCTCTCCAATTTCTTTCTCTCATCTTGGCGTGTTGAATTGAATCATTTACTACAATGCCAAATAAGTTGTATCCTTCTTGCTCTTCTATGTCTTTCATTTCATGTATCTATGTTCTCTGCATAGATCTTCTTTCCAGCTTTGAGGGAGAACTTGGCACATTTGTCTAGGTCAAACTTCATCCCCAGTATGTAAAACCTGCAAGCGTTGACTTAAGTCAGTGTCTGAAGAGTAGGTGGTTGACTTTTTTTTATCTTCTTGCAGCCTTGACTTAAATTGTAGGCACTCTGACAGTTATTCTGTAGCTTACTGCGGGCACTTATCACCATTCAAAAGAATAAAGGGCATAAGCTCTCTCATTGGAAGGTTCATCTTCGGATCTTTACATCAAGGATTGTAATTGTTTTATTGGTGTGGCTTAATGACATGGGTGTTTGCTACATTTTTAAATGAATAGTCATGGTGTTTTTATTACCGGATGGATCTAGTATAATTCAAGGTTATTTAGTAGCCACAAGTGGAGCACACTATCATATGCCTTTTGGTAATCTATCCATGCCATGCTTAGATTAACAACTGGTCCCTGTTGCCCCCTACCCCTTCACTCTGCTTGTTCTTTTTTAATGTATAATGATGGTGTCTGCAACCAGGCCAGTGAAGTGCTTGTAGGTGGTAGTGAGACAGCAAATTAGTCTGTATTTATTAGGGTGGTGTGTCTCTCTCGTTTTGGGTATGAGGTTGTATCGCCTTTTAGAAGCAATGCTGATGTGACCTTCTGACTCCTCCACAATCTGGTGACACAGCCACTATAATGGCGATGAAGTACTGTTAGTTACTTTAGCAAGCAATTGGATAGGTTGTCTATTCCAGGTTTTTTGTAATTCTGGAATCGTTCCAGCATTCTCTTTATAATTCCAGCTGTTATTTATGGGTTTGGCATTTCAGGCTTGGCCTGATTATTTTCAACTATATCCAAAATTCACTTGATTATATGGTCCCTCATTCTGAAACAGAGACCTCAGTAGTCTTATAGCTCTTGTTTTTCGGGTGGATTTTTACAATTATTGTTTCTCTTATGAGGTTCTCCCATTTGTTTTGAATTGTTTACTCTCCATTTTTGCTTTGTTTTTATTATCTTGTTTTTTAAATTCCTTTCGCAAGTCTGGTATCTTGCCTTCCAGCTCCTTCACAATGTCTTTAATTCCTTTTATATTTGTCTGATATTAGAACTGAGTTTGCAGATGGTGTCATTTAGCCAAACCTACACTGTGGGGGGTGCAAGAAATTGTTTGATATGGGACAATTTTTTCTGTATAGGTTAATTTACTTTTGCAAATGTAGTTTCTGTTATATCGTTAAAATATCAATAAGTAAATAAGAAACCCTAGACAGGAATTGAAAGGAATAGGAATTGTATTAAAGAATACATAATTACAATAAGTTGGTCGCCATTACCGGCTCTAGGCAGACGTCCTAAGCGGTTCAGTAAGCGGTTCTCCCTGGTAAGGGAAACAGTGTTGACTTCATAGTGACCTGACGAATCCATCCTGTTATTATGGGTGAATCCGAATCAGCACCCCTGACCCCTTAAGATTTATTTTTTCCTGGAAATATATCTTTTCCTTTTTAGGTCAATCTATAGACGTTCTGTTGAATTTCCTTTCTTTTTGTTGAACGTCTTACTTCAGTAACAGGAGTAGTAGTAAGGTTTTCAGGAATCGGTACATCAAACACATTGTAAAGTACCTCCATAGGTTCCTCATATGAGGTTTGTTTTTCCATGTATCTGCATCTCAACTAATTTACATGACCCCGAACCATGTATATTAGGCGTCTGAGTCTCCTGGTGAAAATACCGTCTTGCCAGAACATTTTACCCTTTCTGTCATTTTTAAAAAACACTTTTTCACCAACATTAAAATGTCTGGTCTTACCATCCGTGTTTGTAAAATGTTTTTTCTTCACTGACAATTTGTTAAAAATGGTTTTAATTTTTCTTGCAAACATCATATCCGCCAGTGACATGTTTGCAGCAATGTTTCTGTAAATCCTTAAACATTGTTGGATTTTCCACTCATCGGTGACTTCCTCTCCAGCTTTTCTTAAAGCCCCTTTGAAGGTATCTACAAACCTTTCTGTCTGCTCGTTACTTCTCGGGTGGTAAACAGGTGTAGTAATATGTTTTACCCCAAAGTTTTTGCAAAACATGTGTACTCTCCTGAGGTGAATTGGGTCCCATTATCTGCGACAATTTCATCAGGTAATCCAAACCTGGCAAACAGTTCATGCAAAAAATTTATTGTTATGGCAGATGTTGGCTAATTGCATATAAGAATCTCTGGACATTTTGTTAAACTGTCCACCACAATCAAATAATATGCACCATTTAGCGGTCCAGCAAAATCTAGATGTAGTCTAGACCATGACGTGTCCACTTTCAGCCATGATGCTGTCATTATTGGTTGGTGCTTTAGCTGCTAAAGCGCAATGTCTACAGATCTTAACTGTCCTCTTAATGTCCTGGACAAAAAACATATGAATGCATAAGCGATTTTATTTTGCACATTCGTGGGTGACCACAGTGAAAATTCTTTAACAGTCTCTTTTGTAATGCCACTGGGAGCACGATGCGCTCGGCATCCATTAAAATTCCGTAGCAAATTGAATAGTTATTGCTTACTGGCGAATTTATATTTCTCCTGTGTTTGCACTTCACTTTATCCATCATGTTTTTAATAAAATTATCACTTTTAGATTTTATTTGTATTTCTTGTGCAGTCACTGGGAGTTCGCGTAAGGTGCTAACCAGTACTTCTTTTATTTCACTTTCAGCTTTGAGTGATGCGATTACCGTATCTTTAATTAGTTCACAATATTTCAGAATTAATCAGGACAAGCCGTCCGCATGGACAAACATCTTTGAAGAAATATATTCCATTTTGAAATCATAATTTAGCAGAATAGTGCCCATCGCTGTAATCTATTTGCTGTATGAACTGGGATTCCTTTTTTTGATCCAAAAATCGAAAGTAATGGACGATGACCCGTCTGTAAAGTAAATTTATGGCCCTGGATGAATTTGTGAAATTTTTTAATCCCGAAAATGATAGATAAACTTTCCTTCTCGATCTGGCTATAGTTTTTCTCAGTCGAGATTAAACCTCTGCTCACATGAGCAATGGCTTTTGTATCCCCTAAATTGTCTTTATGGAGTAGTACGGCTCCGATGCCATAATTACCTGCATCAGTAGCCAAAAGTATTTCTAATTTCGGGGCATAATGTGTTAAAACAAGTTCTGATGTAAGCACATCCTTAATCTTTTGAAAAGCCTTCTGGCAATTTTCTGTCCATTGCCATTATTTATCTTTTTTAACAATTCGTTCAACGGGAAACGTAAATCATGCATATTATTTATATATATCTGATAATAATTAGCAAGATCTAGAAATGCTTGCAATTCAGCAACATTTGTTGGGGTGGGCATATTTTTAATTGCACTAGGCCTTTCTGGGTCGGGTCTTTTGCCTTTTGCATCTACAATTTGTCCTAAATATTTTATTTTGGACATCAAAAATTTGCATTTATCCTTGCTGAGCGTAAACCCATATTCAGCAATTTAAAAAAAAATCATCTTTCACATGTTCAATTGTTCATCGCTTTGATGATCGAAACATATGTCAAAACCATGGTCTTCAAGGTCGAATGGAAGCGCTTCAGGTGTATATATATATAAAAGATTAAAATCTAATGTGGGAAAAGTGGTTTAATCACTATATTTAGCTGATGAGCAAAGAACACATTTAAATTAAAAATATTAGTTTATGAGAGAAAGTGAGGTTTTAACTTACAGTTTATCGGTGGGCAATTCAGAAGAAAATATTCACATTAGAATCAAATAATTTAGAATGTATAAATTTCTTTCCATATGAGAATGTTTGTAGAAAAATGACTAAAAGTCAATAGTAAAGTAGAAAGTAAGTCCGATCAATATCAAGCACAGGGGTTTAAGTTCTTGATAACAGGTTCGGCGCTATACAATCTTTAGTCAGAACCACCGATGAGGATATCGGGTAATAAACGCAGGATATCTTTACAAATTATCTTTTATTTTATTTTAATGCAGGTAGCTGAGAGAGATCAAGAAGGTTTGTGTAAGGATTGCCATTGTCTGTTTTTAGTGCTAATATCTGTACTTCGCGACAGCTTGGTCTTCCAGGAATTGGGTCTAGGTACCTTTTTAAAGATTATTTTCGTTAGACCAGTTGTTTTTACAACAACCGGTATGATGTTTATTTTTCCCGGGACCATGTTGTTTTCAAGTCATTTTTGAGGTCCTGTTTTTTGGTAATATTTTACACTCGGCTCTATTTACACCATAGTCATTTGGAATAGTTACATTAATGATGAGAACAGTCTTTTCAGGTTTGTTCTATACGACAATGTCTAGTTTGATGGCCTTGTTGTTTATGTATCTGTTTGCCTGTGTGTCTTTGTCATAGAAATCTGTCACTTTTCCATTTATGTTATGAATGAAGGTTTTCCCCCAAGTGTTGGGCCATTTCATTTTACTTCAGTCGAAGTTCTCAGAAATGTAGGACCCTGTGCCGGGGCTAACACTTGATCTCTATATGAGACACATAGATATTTAAATATTCCATTAAGTTCTCCTTTATCTGTCAAACGTTGAGTTAGTAAAGAAGTTAAGAACATTAATTTTTCCCTTTGACCAGTTAAATAGGGATTGTGTGTAAATACTTTTTTAATGTTCTTTTTCATTAGGCCAGTTGTGCTTACCACAACCGGTATAATGGTGATTTCCTTCAGAGACCATGTTGCTTATAGGTCATTCTTGGGGTCCTGATATTTGGTGATCTTCTCGTGTTCGGCTCTATTGAGGCCATACTCATTGCGCTTACCTTCAGAGACCATGTTGCTTTTAGGTCATTCTTGAGGTCCTGATATGTGGTGATCTTCTCGCGTTCGAGCCTATTAAGGCCATACTCATTGCCCTTACCTTCAGAGACCATGTTGCTTTTAGGTCATTCTTGGGGTCCTGATATTTGGTGATCTTCTCGTGTTCGGCTCTATTGAGGCCATACTCATTGCGCTTACCTTCAGAGACCATGTTGCTTTTAGGTCATTCTTGAGGTCCTGATATTTGGTGATCTTCTCGTGTTCGGCTTTATTGAGGCCATACTCATTGCGCTTACTTTCAGAGACCATGTTGCTTTTAGGTCATTCTTGAGGTCTTGATATTTGGTGATCTTCTCGTGTTCGGCTTTATTGAGGCCATACTCAGTGTGCTTACTTTCAGAGACCATGTTGCTTTTAGATCATTCTTGAGGTCCTGATATTTGGTGATCTTCTCGTGTTCGGCTTTATTGAGGCCATACTCATTGCGCTTACTTTCTGAGACCATGTTGCTTTTAGGTCATTCTTGAGGTCCTGATATTTGGTGATCTGTTCGTGTTCGGCTCTATTGAGGCCATAGTCATTGCGCTTACCTTCAGAGACCATGTTGCTTTTAGGTCATTCTTGAGGTCCTGATATTTGGTGATCTTATCGTGTTCGGCTTTATTGAGGCCATACTCATTGCGCTTACTTTCAGAGACCATGTTGCTTTTAGGTCATTCTTGAGGTCCTGATATTTGGTGATCTTCTCGTGTTCGGCTTTATTGAGGCCATACTCATTGCACTTACTTTCAGAGACCATGTTGCTTTTAGGTCATTCTTGAGGTCCTGATATTTGGTGATCTTCTCGTGTTCGGCTTTATTGAGGCCATACTCATTGCGCTTACTTTCAGAGACCATGTTGCTTTTAGGTCATTCTTGAGGTCCTGATATTTGGTGATCTTCTCGTGTTCGGCTCTATTGAGGCCATACTAATTGCGCTTACCTTCAGAGACCATGTTGCTTTTAGGTCATTCTTGAGGTCCTGATATTTGGTGATCTTCTCGTGTTCGGCTCTATTGAGGCCATACTAATTGCGCTTACCTTCAGAGACCATGTTGCTTTTAGGTCATTCTTGAGGTCCTGATATTTGGTGATCTTCTCGTGTTCGGCTCTATTGAGGCCATACTAATTGCGCTTACCTTCAGAGACCATGTTGCTTTTAGGTCATTCTTGAGGTCCTGATATTTGGTGATCTTCTCGTGTTCGGCTTTATTGAGGCCATACTCATTGCGCTTACTTTCAGAGACCATGTTGCTTTTAGGTCATTCTTGAGGTCCTGATATTTGGTGATCTTCTCGTGTTCGGCTCTATTGAGGCCATACTAATTGCGCTTACCTTCAGAGACCATGTTGCTTTTAGGTCATTCTTGAGGTCCTGATATTTGGTGATCTTCTCGTGTTCGGCTCTATTGAGGCCATACTAATTGCGCTTACCTTCAGAGACCATGTTGCTTTTAGGTCATTCTTGAGGTCCTGATATTTGGTGATCTTCTCGTGTTCGGCTTTATTGAGGCCATACTCATTGCGCTTACCTTCAGAGACCATGTTGCTTTTAGGCCATTCTTGAGGTCCTGATATTTGGTGATCTTCTCGTGTTCGGCTCTATTGAGGCCACTCATTCGAGACAGTTACATCTATAATAAGAGCAGTCCTTTCAGGTTTGTTCCAGTTAACACTGTCTTTCTATTTTTTTCCTTTTATTTCAGTTAGTTGTAAGATCAAGGGGCTTTCCTGTAGCCAACACTTGATTTTTTTGTTGTTTCATTTTACTTCAATTGAAGTTCTCAGAAATTAAGGGGCCCCTTTCCTTTTTATGAGATACATAGATATTCGAATATTCCATTAATGTTCTCCTTTACCTGTCAAACATTGAGTTAGTAAAGAAGTTAAGAATATTAATTTTCCTCTCAAATTGACCCGTGAACTATGTTATGGTATATCTTTATTGTGGTCTCTTGGTCTTACCAGATTCCAGGACAAAAAATCATATAGTCTGGTGCAATATCCAGCTAAGTGCTGTTACTTCAGGTAACATTACTTGGAAAAGTGCACTGTATGAGCCAGTGTATAGCTGTGTCAGTGGATCTTATTTGGGCTCTGAATACTATGTTATTTTGAATGTTTAGTCAGGGTTTACTTGTAGGGGAAGTACCTTTATGTCAGGTTATCCTGACAAACCCTTGTACAGAGAGATCGAAGACATTCTAGGATGGTATCTAGTAGGTAATTTAAACTCCTGATTTCAGTGAGGATTCTCATATGTATTCTTGAATTAGATTTTGATTTACATAATAAGCAACACACTTAAGCAGTATACCAAGTGCAAGATAGATCCAAACACTTAAACGCTTAAACGAACGGTTAGAATCGTAAAAAGATCTCTCAGTTGGAGTTTCTAAAATAGCAGATGAATGTCTGGTATCCAGAAGGATGCCCCATCTCCAGCAAAAACAAAAGGATAAGAAAATAAAAAAACAAGAATAAGATTTATCTTTTTTTTTTCATTTTACTTTGGTTAGTTCTTAGAAATCAATGGGCTGCATCCTGGGTCGAACACTTTATTTCTTTTAGATATCCGAGTGTTCAGTTAAGATTATCCTAACCTCTCAAAGCTTCAGTTAGGGTTAGCCAGTAAAGAATATTACTTTCCATCCCTACAACTGACCATATAACGAGGGTATAGTTCATTGCTCTTCTGATCGCTTGTTCTGGCCGGATTCGAAGACAATTCATCTGGTCTGATTGGATATCAATCTTAGTGATATTACATGAGATAACATTACTAGAGGGTGCACCATCCCCTGTATGAGCAAGTGTTTAGCCATGCTTAGGGGATCTTATTTGTGCTGCGAATACTATGTTATTTTTAATATTTTGTCAGGGTTTACTTGTAGGGCGAAGTATCCTCATGTCAGATTATCCTGATAAACCCCTGTACAGAGAAACCTTAGACACTTGAGGATGGTTTCTAGTAGGTAACTCTATCCCTCTTTTTTTCATTTTACTTCAGTAAGTTCTAAAAAAATAAAGAGTTCCTTTCCTGTTGTTAAAACTTGATTTCTATATAAGATATATAGATATTCGAATGTTCATTTAGGATTTTCCCTACAACTCAAAGCTTAAATATTCAATTAATAAAGCAGTTGACTACTTAAGTATGTTATAGCTGATCTTTCTTGTGGTCTTTTCTTGTTCTTGCATGGTTCTAAGACAATAATTCATTCGGTCTAGTGGAGTATCCAGCTTAGTGCTGGTACTTGAGGTAGCATTATAAAAACTAGGTGCACTTTTTCTCGTTAAGCCATGCTGCTGAGGGAATCTTATTTGGGTTTGAAATACAATACGATTTTTAATATTTGGTCAATCTATCCTAAAAAAAACCTGCACAGAGAGAGTGAAGACACTTCAAGATGGTGTCTAGTAGGAATTCAAACTCTCTTCAAGTATTCAAACTCTCTTTTTTAGGGGGCCTTGATTTTGCTGAGTTAAATTTATATCCTTATGCGCTTTTTTAAGGATAGATGTTGTCAGTTTTACGACGGTTATCTGTACTTCCCTACACTTTGGTCTTCCAGGGATTGTATCTAAATATTTTGTTGGATTTTTTCATTAGACCAGTTGCTGCTACCACAAGCGATTTATTTGTTTCACGTTCTTTTATGTTATTCTTGAGGTCCTGATATTTGGTGATTTTTTCTGTGTTCAGCTTTATTGAGGTCATCAATGATGAGAGCAGTCCTTTGAGGTTTGTTCAATATGACAGTGTCTGGTTTGATAGCCTTGTATTTTATGTATCTGCCCATCTGTATATCTGTGTCATAGAACACTGTGATGTCCCCAATCAAAGGGACATAACTCTATGAGTTAGCTACCCTTAGGTATGTGCGCTCTTCAATAAATATATGTTTGGACGGCAGTCTATCTGCGACCAAGCTGTTGTTAACACGTCACCTTCTGAGTTGTTGTTCTTTCATATTGTTTGATACCCGCGAGACGGGAAGCCCCGACATTATACTGGCGACGAGAATATCGTGACGAGCTCACGTTACATTTCGGAATTTAATACAAAAATAAATCTTTTTTTTTTTTCCGGAATTAATACAAAAAAAAAAAAAAATGGCCAGCGTTGGATTACCAGTTTTTCCAAGTTTCAGCGTACATGCGGACCAAAACACGACTACCGTTCGCTGGAAAAAATGGATAGACAGGTTAGAAAATTTATTTATTGCTATGGACATTTGCAACGACAAAAAGAAGAAAGCAACACTTCTTCACTACGCAGGAGACGAAATCTTTGATATCTTCCATGACTTCACGGACCAGCAAAAGGGCATAGGTGCAACAAACATTTTGGACGACGGCTCTATAGTTTCGGGCGAGTATGAAACTGTGAAAAAATCGATAACGGATCATTTCACGCCGCAGAAAAACACGTCATATGAACTTTTTAAATTTCGACAGGCTATGCAAAACATGGACGAAAGTCTAGATCAGTACCATGCCCGACTACGGACTCTAGCCACCACGTGCGAGTTTGAAGATAAAGACAGAGAGATCCTAGCCCAAATTTTGCAGGGGTGCACATCCTCTAAAGTCAGAAGGAAGGCGCTAAGAGACAACTCTACGCTGAAACAAGTCCTGGACGAAGCTAGGGCAATAGAACTTGCTGATACGCGTGCTGCAGACATGGAACGAAATGAACTGCAAGCTATTTACAGCAACGAGAACCGCACGCGTCTCACATGTAGAAATAATGAAAATTTCAACGTCAACGACAGTAAAGACATTTGTTGTGGACACTCACGGCAAAATAGTCGCCATGACACCTCGAACAACAGACCACGAGGTGGACAAAAAAAAAGATGGCGGACAGCAAACATGTCACTATTGTGGATATTCTGCTACACACCCGACTTGTCCAGCCCGAGGAAAAGAATGCATGAATTGTCACAAAAAAAAACACTTTGCAAGAGCATGTAAAGCAAAGCCGGTAAGAGTAATTCGTTTCACCAATCCTCCTCCGATATCTCCCTATACGTCCAGTGACGAATCTATTTACTCGGTAAAATCTACACGTTCAACTAAGACACCAGGAGTCACCGCCCTTGTCAATAATCCGAATAAGACACCAAAAGTTACCGCCCTTGTGAATAATTCCCCTGTAATGTTTGTGGTAGACACGGGAGCTAGCGTAAACATAATTGCTGGACACGTATATGATGATTTAAAACACAAACCACGTATAAACAAAACAACGACCCGGATATTTGCATACAGGTCAAAACATGCCATACCCATCCGAGGATTTATCAATGCGTGCATAAAATTTCGGGATAAATCCTGTAAGGCTAAAATATTTGTGGTCGACAGCGAAAATACTTCAGTTGGACTGCAGAACCTCTTGAGCAGTAATTCTGCTGAAGCATTGGGAATGATAACGTTTAACTTCACGTTCCATGTGACGGTCCCAATTCAAGACGAGTTCCATGCACTGTTTGATGGAAAGATGGGGAAAATTTCTGGAGTTACCATTAAGCTCCACATTGACTCATCGGTTTTCCCCGTAACTCAGCGACACCACAGGATACCCTTCCATGTGAGAAAAGATGTGAAGACAGAACTCAAACGTCTCATGGAAACGGATGTGATTGAGGAAGTCACGGGACCTACCCCATGGGTTAGCCCGATTGTCGTAGTTCCCAAGAAAAATGGTAGCGTACGAATTTGCATCGATATGAGAAGCCATTCAACGGAGTAAACATCCAATGCCAACCGTAGACGACCTAATAGCGGACTTAAATGGGTGTACAGTTTTCAGCAAACTAGACCTCTCTAATGCGTATCATCAATTAGAACTGGAAGAGCCCAGCAGATATATAACGACATTTGCCACGCATGAAGGTTTATTTCGTTACAAGCGACTAAGTTTTGGTGTGAATGCATCCTCAGAACTATTTCAAAAAGCTATATCAGACCTCCTCGGAGACATCCCTGGAGTGAAAAACGTATCAGATGATATAATAATATATGCACGTGACCAGTCATCTCATGACATCAGCTTGAGGAACACCCTGAAACGTCTACAAGAAGTAGGAGCCAAGCTGAACAAAGAAAAATGCCTTTTTTCTGTACGGAAACTGACTTTCTTCGGACACATTTTCAGTGAGAATGGAGTGTCCCCTGACCCAGAGAAAATCTCGGCTATTACAAAATGCAAGTCTCCAGGGAACATCAGTGAAGTCAGATTATTCTTGGGCATGACACAGTATGTGGCTCGATTTATTCCACATTATGCCACTATTAGTGAACCACTGAGACGGCTCACAAAAAAAGATACAAACTGGAGATGGACAGAGGAAGAAGAAGCAGCTGCAAACAAGTTAAAGGAAGCGTTGACTGGAGCTGAGGTGATGGCGTATTTTGACCCGAAGAAAGACACCGACATACTGGTAGATGCAAGCCCAGTTGGATTAGGTGCAGTTCTGACACAAGATGGGAGGGTGCTATGTTATGCCAGTCGTGCCCTCACAGATGTAGAACAACGATACTCTCAAACTGAGAGAGAAATGTTAGCCGTGGTATATGCAGCTGAGCATTATCATCTCTACTTATATGGAGCGAGATTCGAAATCACCACCGACCATCGACCTCTTCTAGGGATTGTGAAAAGTCTCAAACCGACAACAACAAGAATGGAACGCTGGCGTCTTCGTCTCATGCCCTACCAGTACAACCTGGTATACCGTCCCGGGAAAGATGACAAAAACCCTGCGGACTATCTGAGTCGTCACCCACAACACATACCATCTAAAGACAATGTAGCAGAAGCATACATAAGATATATAGCTAAGAATATCATACCAAAATCTTTAACTCTTGAGGAAGTCAAACAAGCCACAGAACAGGACCCCCAGTTACAAAAAGTCAAGGGTGCGGTTAAAGATGGACGATGGAATGACCCCCAGCTGTCAAGTTTTTCCCTATTCAAGGACGAAATTTCAACACACAATGGTCTCGTCCTTCGAGGACACCGGCTTGTAATTCCCTCAAAATTGAGGAAGAGATCCGTCGATTAAGCCCATCAATCTCACCAGGGCATGGTCAAAACCAAACAACTGATAAGGGAAAAAGTATGGTTCCCAGGAATCGATAGACTGGTGGAGGAAACAGTACACGGATGCATTCCCTGCCAAGCCTCAGACCCAAGGCACATGAGCCGCGAACCCATACACTCCTCACCACTACCAGTTGCACCATGGACTGAAATCTCAGTCGATTTTGCAGGTCCGTTCCCATCAGGTGACTATGCGTTAGTCATAATCGACGATTACAGCCGATTCCCTGAGGTGGAGGTAATACCCTCAATAGCTGCGGGTACAGTTATTCCCCGTTTAAACATGATCTTTGCTAGACAAGGATATCCAACCATTCTAAAATCTGATAACGGTCCACCATTTCAAGGACAAGACTTTAAAGACTTAGCGGCACAAGCAGGTTTCAAACATAGACGCATTACACCTCTATGGCCGGAGGCAAATGGTGAAGTAGAGCGTTTTATGCGCACCTTAAAAAAATACATTCTTGCAGCCACGGTGGAAGGCCACAACTGGAAGACCCAGTTACCACATTTCCTAAGGCAATATAGAGCCACCCCCCATACCACCACTAAAATATCACCATTTGAAGCTTGTACGGGCCGAAAAATGAACATCGGAATACCAAATGGTATCGAAAGCCCAGTAACAGGGCCGACACATAAAAGAATAAAAGAAAATGACTCCAAAGGAAAAGAGAAGATGAAGGGGTACGCTGATAGAAAGGCAAAAACAACAACTCTCAGCCTGGGTGATATGGTTCTGGTCAGGCAGAAGAGACAAAACAAACTGTCAACACCATACAATCCTAAACCATATACCATTACAAAAATGAAGGGAAGTATGATAACGGTGCAGAGAGGAAATCACAAAATGACTAGAAACTCTTCTTTGCTAAAACGCATAACACCTAGGAATGAGAACCGTGACTTGGATTCAGACTGGGAAAGTGAGTACAATTCACACACCTCAGAAGACCTGGAAATACCCAAAACACAAATAGCTGACCAATTACCGAGACGAAATCCATCTCGGGAAAGACTGCCCCCAGCCAGATTCAAAGACTACATAATGTAAAATAAATAGATAAAAAAAAAAAAAAAAAAAGAAATAATAAATAAATAAATAAATAAAATAAGACAAGTTGTCCCACCAAGATGGGGAGGGATGTGATGTCCCCAATCAAAGGGACATAACTCTATGAGTTATCTACCCTTAGGTATGTGCGCTCTTCAATAAATATGTTTGGACGGCAGTCTATCTGCGACCAAGCTGTTGTTAACACGTTACCTTCTGAGTTGTTGTTCTTTCATATTGTTTGATACCCGCAAGACGGGAAGCCCCGACATTATAAACACTTTGATGTTATATGTGAAAATTCATGCTCTCAGACTTATGCACTCTTCCATTATTTACATACTTTATTATGGCAGGCAGTTTGATGATCATCTGCCAAAAGATTTTGCATCCAGACATTACGTGGCTTGGACTTTCAACATTAGAATGACATAACCAGCACTGATCAGTTTTTTGTAGACCAGCCATTTTCTTAAATCCAGTTGTGAGTAGGCCCTGGCCTTGTGCAGCTACCAGTGTGTGTGCGCATGTGTTTCTTTAAAGTAGAATCTTGGGAAAATGCAGATCTATAAACTTTACAAGAATAAGGTTTCTCTCAATGTTTAATTTTACTTCAGTCGAAGTTCTCAGAAATCAAGGGGCCCCTTCCTAGGGCTAACACTTGATCTCTATATGAGATACATAGATACCCAGGTATTCTATTAAAATTCTCCCTTATTTCTCAAGCATTGAGTTAGTAAAAAAGTTAAGAATAATTTCTTCTCTCCCCAACTGACCAGTCAATATGTCATAGTATATCTTTCTTGTGGTCTGTTGGTCTTACCGGATTCCAGGACAAGAATTCATCTAGTCTGGTGGAGTATCCAGCACGTGGTGTTACTTGAGGTAACATCACTAGGAGAAGATGCACTATTCCTCGTATGAGGGGATCTTATTTGTGCTGCGGATACTATGTAATTTTGAATATTTGGTCAGGGTTTACTTGTAGGGGTAAGTATCCTCATGTCAGGTTGTCCTGACAAACCCTTGTACAGAGAGACCGAAGACACTCGAGGATAGTGTCTAGTAGGTAATTCAACTCTCTCCAGTGTGAATTCGTAGGTGTCTCTTTAAAGCAGACTTTGTTGTAAATGATGAGAGGCACACTTCACAAGAATGAGGTTTCTCTCCAGTGTGTATTAGCATATGTACTCTTAACATAAGTTTTCCTGTAAAAGATGAGTGACACACTCCACACGAATGAGGTTTCTCTTCAGTGTGGATTAGCATATGTGTCTGCAAAGAATGTTTTCTTGTAAATGATAGGTCACATATGACACAAGGATAAGGCTTCTCTCCGGTGTGTTGCTGTAAGTGTCTCTTTAAATGCGTTTTTCGTGAAAATGATGAGCCACATACTTCACAAAAATGAGGTTTCTCACCAGTGTGAATTCGTATATGTCTGTTTAAATCAGACTTTGTTTTAAATGAGAAACCGCAGATTTCACAAGAATGAGGTTTCTCCCCAGTGTGTATTAGCCTATGTACACTCAAAGAATATTGTTCTGTAAATGATGAATAACATACTCCACAAGAATAAGGTTTCTCTCCGGTGTGAGTACGAACATGCTTCTCTAATTTGTACTTTGTTGTAAATGATAAGCCACACACTTCACAGGAATAAGGTTTCTCTCCAGTGTGCATACGAACATGTACCTCTAAATTGGATTTGTTTGTAAATGATGAACCACACACTTGACAACTGTATGGTTTTTCTCCAGTTTTGTTTTGCATGTTTTTTCTTACACTGGATTTTGTTATAATTGATGTATCACACATTTCACATAAAAAATGTTTTGCTAGTGTGTATCTGTCATTTAAAATGAGTTTCTATGAAAATGGTCAAAACTAACATTTAAACGAATAATGATTGTGTATGTTTTTCAAAAGTCTTTTGTGAACGATGAGCCATATCGAGTTGATTAAATTAGGTTTTGTTCCATGTTTTCTCTCCAGGTTGTATTTCAGTTTTTGTCTAAACATCATGTTTTGTTGTTTCGAATTTATTGTTAGTGGAAATGTTTATCTACTCATTTCAGATGAAGATCTGTTCTATTCTAGCAAAGCAAATTGTACAAATGCGTCTTCCAATTAAGTTACCTGTAAATGTATAAGAGATCTTATTTTACAACATGTTAAATATAAAACGCACACCAAATATTAAGACCAAATACAAACAAAACTTCCGGTAAATTCAGCCGTTCAAGGTGCTTTTCCAAGGTTCTACTGATTATGGACAGCGAACTATATACTTAGTGCTACTCATCATATTCACTTCTCTGACTTGGTGCATAGTATAAAAATGCAGAGTTTGAAGGCTACATGAACTTGGTTGATGGTTGACATTACAATGCACTTTGATATGTATTGGTTTAATAACACAAATGGAGTCAAATGTCAGTGCACCAAATACTTGGACTGCTTTGTTCCGATTATATATGCCACAATCTCGCAAATATCTAAAACTTTTTACCCTGATTTGAGAATTATATTGAGATTAAGAAACAAAAACGAGAGCTACTTTCAAGTGATTTAGATAATTATGGTTCGAATGGTTCAAAATAACTTAACTTAATTAGAACATATGAAATATAATTGATGAAAATTCAATCTGAAAATAATCTTGTTGAGATTCAATAGGATTCAAAAAAACACTTCAGATATAAATATAAGATTTCTTTTGAAGAGTCTGAAAAAGTCAGCAAATAGAGGATTTTCTTGAGTTTTATATCTAATCATTTGCAGTTGATTTACCTCAGTTTCAAACGATAGAAGCCACACTTTGATAAGCCTAATATATGCAATGATTATTAGATTTCAAAAGGAAGAAACCTTTTTTTAAGTGTGATAGATTACTGAAAAGCTTGTTGGAAAGGTAAGATAAGTATAAGTAGGAAATTGCCAAGACACATTGGCTGCTACCAACTTATAATTAAAGAGAAAAAATGGCGCTTATGGTGCCGGGGTTGATAATGCAGGGGGATAACTATAATTGACTAATAAAATAAGCATATTTTCAAGAGACAATTTGGGACGCTGAATAATCAATCAAACAATGTCTAAAAGAAAATTAAATCAACTTCTAAATTAAAAATATTTTTAATATAAATACGGGAACTTCTGCAATTTACAGATTATGTTATTTTTTAGATAGGATTAGATTAGGAATTTTAATAAAAGTACAAAAAATAAGTAAATAAACTGTAGCATTATTTTTTTAATATATTTTAATATATAAATTATTTTAGGGAAATAATTATATCAAATATTGAATTTTACAAATTATCATAATTAGGAGTGTAGTCTACTTTTTTAAGCAAACTTGGGGCAGTTTATCAATTTTTTTTTGGGGGGGGTCTTCTTTTTTTAGGAAATTACGGGTGCTTTTACGACCTGGAACCACATAATTTTCGATGTTTATTACCTTTGAAGGTTTGAAACTTATTTTTATATAAATAATAATCACAAAACAATTTTATCATTTAGGGAGTTTTATGTTTTAAATGGATTCGGAAAAAAGAGAAATCTTTATCATAAAAAGTGTAATTTTTACGTAAACATTTTTCATTGGTTAATTGGAAAACAACTTCATGATTGGAACTTCGAAAGATTTCATTTTTATTTCGTTAATTAACTTGTTTCATTTTTCGATTGATTAATTGATTATCCTTGTACGGATATAGTATTCATGTAATCCTTTTTTATTAAAATTCTTATTTTGAAATTGCGTACGTTTTCAACATCCTAAATTCTCTTTTCATTTCATGCTTATTTTTTTAGTGAATCACCCTGCATTACCAACCCCGTCTTCATAATCGCCGAAAAAAATCAAGTTTATGTCTACCAATTACTGCTTAATTTTTTCACTCTCTCATATCACAAGATTATACAAGGGAGTAATGTTATCACATATTTTACTGTAAAAACCCGTAAACTAGTAAATTACTAACATTAGAAAACTGTTATGACAAGAAGCACCTATAAAAATAATGGGTGCCCGGAAAACTCGTCACAGGAAAATTCGTAAACGGAAAATTCGTAAACGGAAAATTCGTAAATGGAAAATTCGTAACCGGAAAATTCGTCACTTTTGGCCAAGTAGGAAAATTCGGCAATTATCGAATAAATATCGATTGAAAATAGATTTTAGAACCGTTTTTACAGGAGATATACTTGTAAATACGAGGCTACCCACCTCCCCGGTGGAGAACATTTTTTCATATTATTTTTTTGGTACTTTGTACGGGCTATTTTTTAGATGAGATTTTCAAGTTAAATTACATTTTTACGATATCTTTTGTTTATTAAATTGTTAGGTAAAAGTACAGAATAGTTAACCCCCCTCTCTCCATGTTAAGAATGGCTTTCTAAATAATGTTATTTCAACCCAGTTCGTAATTACGTTACGAAATTCAAAGGTTAGGGTTAGGGTTATTTTTTACATAAAATTTTCAAGTTAAATTCAATTTTTACGATATCTTCCGTTTATTAAATCGTTACGTGAAAGTACAGAATAGTTAACAAAGCAACCCCCCCCCCCCCATTCTCCTCATGTAAAAAATCGTTGTCTAAATAATGTTATTATTTCAAGCCTGGTTCGTAATTAAGTTACGAGATGAAATCCATCATAATTCATTTAGATATATTCGTAAACAAGTCAGTCATTTTAATTGACAAAACATCAATTACTTCGTGTGTGTGCAAAACTTGAAAGGAATTTATAAACTATCGAGTAACTGGCTTTAAATTCTTAGAAAATTTCCATGTATTTAAAAAAGCAAAATTGTTTTCTAACTAATTCACTGGTGATACCAGATCAGGCTGCCCTGTGGCTCCCTGAGACGAAATTCACCTACATTGACGTTTTTTTTTTTTTTTTTTTTTTTTTTTTGTTTGTAAAACTTAATTATGTTCTACAAAACCAAAACCAAAAACAACAGCTCCTCTCCCTTTCTCCCTCCCCTTTTTTATTTTTATTTTTCCTACCCTACTCCCGGTCCTGGATATGACCTTAAACTACATCCGATGGTGAAATCCGGCTTACGGACTTTGGGGAATGTGGAGCCTCCTCTTAATTACCATTGCTCCCAGGTCCACCCTGACCCGGAGTGGTAGTACCTGTTAGGGTCCCAACTATGGGTTAAATAGAAACAGATATTAAAAGGGGAAAGAAACAAAAAAGAGAAGAAAACAAGACCAGATTCGGCATTAAATAACCCAAAAAGGGTTGATATGTCGTAAAACAAAACTACCAAACCAAAAACCCTGATTAAACATTTGAAGATATAAAGAACTTGAAGCATAAAAACTTTCACTATAATGACCAGATTCGGCATTAAATAACCCAAAAAGGGTTGATATGCCGTAAAACAAAACTACCAAACTACCATACCTAACTAATTCAGTGTTTTTATTTCATCTTGCCTAAAACTTGTTTTAATTAACAACTTTATTTAATACTTAAAAAAAGAAATTCTTCTTTCAAATAAATCGTTGTATGGTCGGAATAAAAAAATCAGAAAAATACAGCCAATTCATTGTCTGCCATTTTAGTTGTGAAACGATGGATTAACCACTTTTTCTCACAGTAATTTTGAAGTAAAAATTTAATTTAACTTGAAAATCTTATCTAAGTACCAAAAAAATAATATGAAAAAATGTTCTCCACTGGTGAGGTGGGTAGCCTCGTATGTACAAGTATATCTCCTGTAAAAACGGTTCTAAAATCTATTTTCAATCGATATTTATTCGATAATTGCCGAATTTTCCTACTTGGCCAAAAGTGACGAATTTTCCGGTTACGAATTTCCGCTTACGAATTTTCCGTTTACGAATTTTCCTATGACGAGTTTTCCTAAATTCAAATAATGTGTTTACTGTTTACAAATAAAAGAAATATCATGTTTTTTAAGGAGCCTCTAAACTGTAATTGGACATAAATTAGAATAATTCGAACTACTGACTTTTTTTTTTTATTGTTACATGATTCAAATAATTGTTTGCTGTTAATCTGTCTGCAATTTATGTAGGACGAATGAATGAGAAGGTGAGATAACTCATCTGGACTTTTCATATTACACTATTTTTTCTCGCTCTCCCTCTCACTTTCTATCTACATCGTTTTTTTTTTTAATTGAAGCTTTTCCCCGACGGTTATTTAATACTTGATAATATTAACTTTAGGTGAATCTTAAAAAATAATGCTCGGCACTATTTCAAAACAACTTATTATTGGATAAAGCCACATATTATTTTAGTGGATTTGAATTAATAAAAAGCTTAATTTAACATGTGAAATAGAATTTATTAAAATTCAATCTGAAAATCATCTGGTATAATGGTAATGCCATGTTATGTTGGTATCAAACTATGGCAATACAAAACGATCATTATGTTTGACGAGTAAGGATGAACAAAAATTTGTCTGTTCGGTAAAGGACTGAACTTTACGAGTGCTATGAAGTCACGCCACAATTCTTTACAAAATACGGAAGCATAAATGTGTAATAATCTAGGCTAAAAACACGATTTCTGAATTTCAATTCTTTTTCAATATTAATATTAAAGGTACAGTTTGAGATCTATGGGCGCTTCGATTATTTCCGGAATGAATAAAATAAAACTTGGTTCACTTAAAGATTTACAGAAAAAAAATTTTTAATTCATTTTTTAAAACTATTTCTTAACTAATTATATATTTTTTAATATTAAGGCCACTTCAAGTGTTTCAAGAAAAAAAAAAGTTGATTCACTTAAAGTTTTGCAGAAAATATTTAAAAATCCATTGTTTTTAATATTAACATTTTTTGAATATTCAGGTACTTAAACAGTTTTACATCCATAGACGTTTCTAGTTTTTCCGGAAAAATAAAAATGTTGGTTCACTTAATTATTGACAGGACGTTATTTAGAAGCCTATTCATGTGAAGGGTAATTGACCCTAAACATAGTGGTGGCAAAAAGGTAAGTTAATATTTTAGATAACACATTAAATTAAAACTTACTTTATAAAGGTCTTATTCTCAGGAATTGAAAATCAAGTAATATTAATCAAGTATTCTTCTTTGTCAACCGATAATCAAATGTAAAGCAAATCCGCTCCTAAAAGGAAAAATCATCCTATTCTCATATGCAGGTTTTCAGCGTCATCAAATGAAAGGCTGACGGGTGTGAATGCACAGCTTTTAGATCAAATAACCAAGTACGATAATACAATAAATATAACATTATCTCCTGTGTCTTTTTCTTACTCAGCATATGGGACTCAATAATCCGATTTGTGTGAATGTACACAAAAAGGCACCAAATTTAACAGATTAAAAGAATGTGTTTTCAGTTAGTGGGCAGAGCCGTAGCTATCATAAAAGAAGCCTCTGAACTGAGTTGAAATATTCTGGTGATGTAATTGATAGTGGTTCTTATTACCACTATCAATGCTGGAACACTTAACGTGCATGCGACCATCTGTAATCAGACAAGCAGCCTCAGGCCCATAAAATTATTCATTCACTTGGAATTCGTTAACTTATTTCTGCTCTTGTGACTTTATTCCCCTGCCAAAAATACGGCTACCATCCTAAGGATTATTCATTAATTTGGATATTACTTTTAACTTTTTCCTTTTTTCAAACGTATTTCCTAAAAATGATCACATGTTCAGAGTCTTGACGTGATGGAAAATGTAAATCCCGATTTCGTCTTTTCTGGTTGATTTTGACTAGAAACGACGGATACAAATTGATGTCTTAAAGTTTTTTAAAAATAAATTAGAATTTCATTTTGGGATTAAAAAAATACAATTTAAGACTAATTAATAAGTTTCACCCCCCCCCCAAAAAAAAACATGACTGTTTTAATTTATTACAAATTGTTACTATATTGTAAAAGAACTGTTCGCTTTACAAAAAAAACACACACACAAATTTTAATTTATTTCAATAAATGTTATATTAATTATTTTGAATTATTGATTTTGTGTTACTTTAATGAATTCGTAATCTTTCATTTTTGATTTACTTTTCATGTTTGATTTTCTTTTAAGTTAAAAAAACATGAAGAAACATTTTGTTTCGGAAATGAGAGCAACTCTTATCAAATTATTTTTAAAAAATTCAGCTAAAACTAATGATAATGAAATGTTCATATAAAGAATAAAACTGCCTAAGAATAGGGACTTGTCATCTTCTTCATGTGTTTATAAACCAAGAGATATTTCTATGCAATAGAACTGATTCTAGTCTTTTCATTCAAAGAGGATAACAGTATTGAACAAATAGAAAGAACGCTCATCTGCAACTTTTTCAATTCTCTGCTAAACAATTTCTGTGGTAAGGGAAATGAGACATTAATAAGAAAAAATGAACAGAAAACGTAAATTTCAAACATTTAATTAAAATAGCCAACAGATTTTTACATAAGTTTGATTTTAAAAATAATTCTGCACTAGTAACTTTATTGTTTGTTTGTATTTACATTATTTGTTTTATTTTTTTGTAATTTATCGTTGATTTTGATTTTTTAACTAACTTATCGTTCGTTTTTATTTTAATTTATTTTTTATTTTATTTATTTTTTATTTTAAAATTATTCATAATTGGTTTGTTTTTTAATTGTTTGTTCCCTAGATTCAAACAATTAACTATCTATTGTGAATTAAAAAAAAAATTATATTGAATAAAAATCAGTTTCAGTATGAATCGAATCGTGTTCCTTTCTTTTTCTCTTTTTAAATGCAATTTTAAAGTTTTCTAATGTTTTTTTTAAGCTCTCATTCATTATATATGTGCAAATATTAGAACACCGTGTCGTATAATTTCTGCAATTTGAGGATTTAATTTTTTATCGAGTTATATTGATTTTATTATTACGGAATTTAGGGGCTTTTTTGGAATATATCAGAACTATATTTAAAAAAAAAAATTTTATTGTTAAAATCTGCGATGCTTTATTTTCATTAAAAAAATACATTCATGCTTTTGTTTTTTAGTACCCAGTGATATAACTTTAGTAAATATTTTTTTTGTTTACATTTGCACTAAAATTTCTAATAAAGTAATGGGTTAATCATATTCTGTGATCGTTAATTATAACGATCACGGAATATAATTAACTCATTACTGAAACTTTCATTAAAATTGGTTGATTTCCTGAATTTTGATGAATTTTTAAGTGAAGGGAGAATCAAAATGCCCATCGTCTGACTGTTCGAAAGATTTCGTTTGTTATTTCACATTTTCCAATTAACAGGCTTAAGTTTACTATATTACGACGGCCGTGACCGAACCCATTATTAGTATTTAATTTAGAAGAGTTACGTAAAAGAGAGAAAAGGGGAGATAAGACGTAAAATGGGTTCGGTCCAACATAAAATCGGACATATACGAAAAAAAAAATTGATATTTATTTTTTTATTCAAATTCTACTCGATTATTTTCTACTTTTGCCTGATACTTAAGTATATCAAATAGTTTTCATGTTGGAACTTCTTTAGTTCAGCTGTGAACCAGAAATCAATTTTGAAGAGTTGCATTCACTCCTAACCCAATCAACAGGAAGTAATTCAGACTTTGAATTAAAAAAAGTCAATGTTGACTGTTTGTGTTTGATAAAAAAAAAACTCAGACAAACTCTTCGTTTTTATAAAGTTTTAAATTATACAAAAAAAAAAATCAATGCTGACTATTTGTTTTATACAATTTTACATTATTAAATATTCGGTTCTTGTTGCTTAAAAGTACGAAAAAAAATTTTTTTTTGTCTTTTTCTGAGAGAGAGTTAATTAAGGGGCAGTAACTGTGAATTGTAATTTTGAGACAGATTTTGATTTTGTATTAAATTGCGATCATGGATGTGAACTTGTTCCAGTTTGAAGACGTACTTTATTTTACTTCCGAAAAAGCTAAACAGATCGATTTCTTGCAAGCCCATGGGCTTATTTCTGGCGAAGAAACCTGCAGTTGTGGGCATAACATGCGACTTGTGCCATCAACAGTGAAAACTGATGGATTTCTTTGGCGTTGCACGAGTGGTTACTGTGCAAGTATAACGTCGATTAGACGTAACTCGCTGAATTTCGTTCAGTGATTTCATTCACTACAAAATTCAAATTTAAACCAAATAAATTCTTACATTTTCCATTACTGTATTCTTTTACGTTCATTTATTAATAATTAATTTCCAGTTAATTGCTTTCGATGTAATAACAACAGTTGAATAGAGTTACTGCCCCTTAATTGTCTCTCTCTCTCGGGAAAAGACAAAACCTTTTATTTTTCGTACAAGAACCAAATATTCTTATTAATGGTTTTGGATAAAAACTTCAAATTCTATATTACTTCCGGTTGATTGTCTGCCCCTGTTTTCAAAATTGAAAACAAATAAATTCTGATTCACAGCTAAGCTAAAGAAGTGCCAATAGCTTTTATATCAGAATTATTTTTCGGTGCTTATACAGATGAGGACGCATGAATAGCGCATTTCCAAATATAAACTATCGTTTATACTTACGTATCATGCAAAAAATAAGGACCCTCACCAAATATTAGGACCAATTATTAAGTGGAATTTTAATTAAAATAAAAATTAGTTTTATCGTATATTTCTGACCGCCATTCATTTATTACTTGTTTATTAGGTTTGCCCCCATGATTTACGTGTTTTTCGCTCTAATCAATCCGTAAAATACGATAAAACTGACTTAGATTTTTAATTAAAATTCTGCTCCATAATTTTTGCTAATCTTTGTGTAGATACCTATTTTTGTTTGATACATAAGTATATGAAAGTATTGATACATAAGTGTTTTCCGGTTAATTTATTTGGAACTGTATAACTGCGATTTTCATATGTTCACCCCTCATCTGTATAAGCATAATCTTTCAAATAAAAACTAGATTTTGAAGACGAAATCAAGTTGTATGCAAATTTTCTACGTATTTTGTTGTTGTGTTTTAATCGTGTGTTGATTGGGTCGTTCACATTAAACCGACCTTTGGTCATCAACTATCAACTTTAGAGATATTGGTTCTTTCACGAATAAAACACTCTCAATCTCCCTTGAAATAAAACAATTCTTGGAATGAAATACATATTATGATATTAAAATACAAATAGGGCAACTAGCACAGGAAAAGGAACATTTCGAAATATAACCATTCTTTCAACTTCACTTAATTAAGGAATACTTACACGTTTTACAAGCTCATTTGATGTCACTGTGTTATTCTGTCGATAGAGTTCACTCAACTCTCCAACTTGGTAAGACAAAAATTGCTAGACGGTGAATGATTGACTGTGTTTGTTATGTTTAGTCATTTTACCGTTTACCATTGAGATTAAAATTAAGGCGTAGAGGCATAACAACTGGCCCGCCTAACTTCCATTCAAACATCAGTCCCAAACCAGACCAGTGTCGTACGGAAAATGTCATCTGTATAATTTTGGGTCAACAAATAAGAAAAACAAAATGATTTCTGTAATTGGAAATTTAGAATTTTACTTTTTTGAACTGGACTGTTATTTTTTTATTTACATACTGTTTTGTTATGGTTTTCGTAAGTAAATGAGGCAAGACAAGGCGTATTATCTCAGACCAAGATGGCTGACTGCCGGGTCTCGTTTATTCACGTTAGCCCCAAGATCTTACATTGCAGGGGAGGTAACTTCCATCGGTCCAGATTTTGGTTAACATAACATCTCCCTTTTTGAGATAATCCGGAGGGAAGGGGGGGGGGGGTATTTAGTGTCCATGCTATATGATCTCTCTTTTATTTATTTATTTTTATTTATTTATTTAAAAATTATTTTTTTTATTTAGAGATCTAGCTTGATGTGTGGTCTCGACTTCCGTCCAGACCTGGTTCGTGTGTAATCTTGAGAATTGAGGGTTGGGACTGCTGTTTTCACGGTTTCCTCCCTTGGTGGATGAGTGTCTTATTGGGACTCCGATTCGTGAGCCTCGACTATTCCGTTGGGTGGTTTCGGTACAATGTGTCGACGATTGCGTCGGATCACTGTCCCTTCGCCTTTGGTCTGTAGAACATAGGAGCGTGGGGTGGATGCTGTTCCAACAACTGTGCCTTCCTGGTTTGAAAGGTTGGGACTTCTGACCCACACTGGTGTACCGTTTTTGAGCGGTGATAGTGGTAGGCAGTGTGTGAGTCGTTGTTGGACCTTTTGGTTCTCTTCCCTCTGTCTGAAGCATTTGAGATCAGGACATCTTGGGTTTAATAGATTTGGGTGAGTTGGGACATTTGTCCTCAAGCGTCAGCCTATTAATAGCTCACTAGGGCTGGACCCGCAGTCCATTGGTGTTGCTCTGTGGGCGAGCAAAGAAAGATATGGATATTTTACCTTCTTCAACAATGCTTTCATTGTCTTTACACAGACCTCTGCTGCTCCGTTACTTTGGGAGTAGCGAGGGCTGTTTGTGACGCGCTGAAATCCCCAGTCGTCTGCGAATTTGGCAAAGTCTTTTGAGGTGTATTGGCTTCCTGGGTCAGTTCTTAGGAGGACCGGTACTCCATGTCTGGCAAAGATTGCCTTTAGGCTCCCTACTATAGCTCTGGAGGTTATTGATGTAAGCATGGCTACCTCTGCATATCTAGAGAAGTAGTCGACAACTACAACATAGCTGTGGCCGTTCAGTTCAAACAGATCAGAGGCTAGAGTCTGCCATGGTCTTGTTGAAAGCTCGGTTGTCATGAGGGGCTCAGGCGGTTGGTATCTCAGTTCGGCACATTTTGGACAGTTTTGTACGGCCTTTTTGATTTAATCAGACACTCCTGGCCACCATATGAATTGGCAAGCTCTCTGTTTGCACCTGGTTATTCCCTGGTGACCGGAATGGATTTTAGCAATCATGGTCGGTCTCAGCAGTGAAGGAATTATGATCCGCGTGCCATACATCAGTAGCCCGTTCTCGCATGCGATGCTGCCGCGGAAGGTCCAGTATGGTTTGACTGGTGCTGGAACGCGGTCATTTGATGGCCAGTCGTTTCTTCCATATTGCAATATGTAGTTACAAGTCTCGTCAGTTTTGGTGGCTTCCTTCAACTCTCTTAGACGTTTTTCTGTGGCGGGTAAGGATTCTATTATGGCGTGGACGAACATAACACATACATATTTTAAAACGAAAATAGTGAAAGATTTTTGTTAAAAAAAACTTGAATTAAATTTTTTTTTACTAATAGTGAAAATGTGTTTTTTCAAAAATACATGAAATGTTTTTTGGGGAAAGTTATATTTTTATCCAAAAATACTAATAGTGAAAATTTTGTAATATTCTGTTTAAATAGAAATTGAATAAAATAAATTATACATCATAATAATACCGTATCCAATACAGTATATTGCCGAAGATATTTGTTTTCATTTGGCAGCGCCAAAGAAATTCCTGGAGGTGACCCTTGAAGTTTTCCAAACTAGTCACTCTCATTACTTTAAATTTAAACTTGCAATGACTCCAGCTTCCTTCTACACGGTTTGTGTGGATTCTAGGGTCGTCTGGATCCACAGTTGTATTTGTGGTTGACCACAAAATGATTCGGTAGCGCATTATAGGCTCACCAGACATCTGTTACAATGCGTGTACCTGGGCGAACATAGTGTAAAATTATAGGTAAAAGAGTTTCTGCATATCTCTTTTCGACTGGCACAATCATTGTCAAGTTTGTTTCTCGTTTGAACATACCAAGAACCCATTGGCCTTCTCTAAATATGCCGCAGTTATATTTACGACTCATAAATTTGCTTTCGTCGATTTCAACGGTCCTACCAGGTCCATCCATCCCAATAGGATTGTCGATCAAACACATGGCGCAAATTTCACCCATGAAATTATACCAATCCTGCAAACTTCGCTTGCATATCCCTGTCTCTTTGGCAACATGTACTTGCGGCTCTTGCAAGCACCACCAATAAATGACTTGTATGATTTTGCTTGTCACTAAATGGGCACCTTCAAAAAAATAGCCCACCGTAAACTTTTCATCTTCTTACATTTTGGGCAAACCCATAAGTAGCCGTCAATGCTCTTTTTTCTTGCTTGTAGGTTCGTACGCCATGGACGGGGACATTTCTGGCACAGTAACTTATTGCTAATTAATTCGTGTTGTGCCAACCGTTTTATGGTATTCCAATTATCAGTCATTTCGACTAATAAATTTTTCAAGGTTATGTTAATAAAACATAAGTCAGCTGCTGTAATAACGTTGTCAACGATTTTATCCATATCTGTCTGTTATGATTTTTAGATTTCATTTTGATTTGACGATGCTGTCGGCACGTGTTACCGTGCCGACCGCTACCCAAGTAAGCCTTGTGTACGCGATTCCCGACCGCTTAAAAGTGGACTCGGCTGCATTGGGACTCGTTCTGTAATCGCTGTGATGGCAGAAAAGTCGGGTCACATGATCATACTTGTTACCATAGCAATTACACGCGGATTGCCCATGTGCCATGCTCACTGTGGCAAAAAGAACGTCCCAAAAGAAACACAATTTTCTGAATCATGGGGCCATCTTTCATCCGAAGACATATGGACAGACGTCCGCCACTTTTCTATAAATAGTGGGGTCAAGCAACAGGCAGGCAGAGGGACCGCTGGCCACCGAGACCCGCAGCTGCTGCAGTGGGCATCGCGGCCACTCCGCCCTGACTATCAGCGCTGCTGCTTCTACTAACGACAACAACAACAGTCATCGCTGCTTCTACTCTTACCAACAACAACAACAGTCATCGCTGTCTATTCCTACCAACAGCAACAGTCATCACTGCGTCTACTCCTACCACCACAAACAACAACAACAGTCATCACTGCGTCTACTCCTACCAACAACATCAATCATCGCTGTGTCTACTCCTACCAACAACAACAACAACAAGTGCCGCCGCTGCTTCCATCACTACCACCAACAACAACGACGACAATTCTTGGTAATTTCCTTCCGTTGGTTTGGAAAATAAATGATTGAATTGTTATAATTTCCATCCTGTGTTGTCTATTCCTTTCTGCTTCCCACCATACACTTTAATAATATAACATGTCTGTTTGGATTAGCGGAAATATTATGCCGGCTATGATTAGATTAAAAGTTTAATTCCATTTCTAAGAAAAATAGTTTATTATATTTTCACTTTTGTTTTTCTTATTTGTTGACCCCAAATTATACAGATGACATTTTCCGTACGACACCGGTCTGGTTTGGGACTCATGTTTGAATGGAAGTTCGGCGGGCCAGTTGTTATGCCTCTACGCAAAAATTAATAATTTTGATTTTATTTGTAATATCAGTCGTGTTCAGAAGAAAATTGGGTAAAACTGCATAACACTGGCTCCCTGGCTGCGCGCATGCGCCAACAAACTTTTGTTACTTTTCAGTTTTTTATTATGGCTGAAGGTCCATGTTCCCAGACGTTCGGCGATTTTTCAAGTTGGATCTCTCTGCAGATCTTCTAGTAGAGATATCTACATACTTCTTGGGCGGGCAGTTTAATGACCATCTGTCAAAAGGCTCTTGTATCAAGACATTAGGTGAGTTGAACTTTCCACGGCTGAATGACAAAACCGGCACTGGTCATTTTTTATAGACCAGCCATTTTCTCTTTTTTTTCAATTTTTTTATATTTTTGTTTTTGATGTAGATGGGCATCCTACTGGATGCCAGACATTCACCTACTATTAAAGAAACTCTAACTGAGAGATCTTTTTTAAAGATTCTAATTGTCCTTTTAAACGCAAATGTTTGAATCACTCTTGCACTTGGTTCACCGGGTATATTCGCCAGGTGGTTTTTGAAATTCATTTTAATGAGCTCAGTTGCTCCTATAATATCTAGAATGCTTATAGGAGCAATCGGGTTTAGTTAAATTTGCACATGTGCCTTTAAATATATTTTCTTTTAAATGATGAGTAACCCACATCACAAGAATAAGGTTTCTTTTTTTTTATTTTTTATATCTTATTTCAGTTAGTTTGAAGAGTTACAGGTGCTCCTTCCTGGAGCTAACACTTGATTTACTAAAGAAAATTTATATCTGAAAATAGACGTTATCCCTTTTAGGGCTGATATCTGTATTTCGTTATAGCTTCGTCTTCCAGGGATTGTGTCTAAATATTTTTTAATGTTCTTTTTATTAGGCCAGTTGCGCTTACCACAACCGATATAATGTTTGTTTTTTCAGTAACCATGTTGCTTTTAAGTAATTCTTGAGGTCCTGATATTTGGTGATCGTCATTCGTGGCGGTTACATCTATAATAAGAGCAGTCCTTTCAGGTTTGTTCCAGTTAACAATGTTTCATATAACAATGTCTGGCTTGATGCCTTTGTCTTTTATGTATCTGCCTGCCTGTATGTCTTCATCATAGAACACTGTCACCTTTCTGTTTCATGTTATGGGTGAAGGTTCATGTTCCCAGATGTTTGACGATTTGTCGAGTTGCATCTCTTTGCAGATCTTCCAATGGAGGTATTTGCATACTTTGTTGTGGCGGGTAGTGTAGTAGCCATCAGCTAGTAATATCTGACATTAGGTAATGCGGGCTCTCAATTGCTGAGTTGCAAAACCGTTTGTTTGAAGGCCAGACATTTTTTTAAATCGATTTGTGAGTAAGCCTTGGTCTTGTCCGGCTATAATAATTCTTTCTTCATCAAATGGGCGTCTGCCATACTTGAGCCATTGGAGTGAAGCCTTCTTGTCTATATATTCTTGGTTAAGCTCTTCCAAGAACTTCTCTGCTCTCTTACGTTGTTGCCATCCTTATTTTCTGGTTTCCATTTCCATTTTTGTGCAATGCTCTCTCTTCTTTCTCGCAATTAGGTTCGTCCTAAATCTCAGCAGTTTTTTTCCAGCATGATTCCACGAAAGTTTTCAGCAAGTTTTGACTGAGGTTTGTTGGGATAGATGTTCATGATTGTCCCTCAACATTCCCATTGTCACATCTGTAGAGCTTCTGATGTACTGCCCCATGCTTACTATAGTGGCTCTATATACATGGTTGATTTCAGTAAAACCTAGACCGCCTTCTTTTCGTCATAGATATATCCTGTTCATGCCTTGGTTCTGGTATATTTTCCTATGTAACACCAGCATTTTTCTGGTCTTGGAATCGAGCCTATTGATGTTACGTTGTAGTCAATCAATAATACCAAAACCATATGAGATGACCGGAATTGCAAATTTTTTTACAGTTTCTATTTTTTTCTGCCTCTACTAAGGTTGTATCCAGATTCACACTTTTTGAGGAGCTTGTTGAGTGGATCCATTGTAAGGCAGAAGAGCAGTAATGACAGGCTATCTCCTTGAAAGATATCTCGCTAGATACTGAGGTTTGGAGTTTTTATAGTTCCTTTCTGTGGTTGAGTGTAATGGATGTTTGCCACATGGTCATGTGTTTTTGAAGGAATGTCCTTATGTTTTCATGGATATTGTATAATTACATACACCTCAATATCCAGGAGTGAGGCACGCTGTTGAATGCCTTTCTGTAATCGATCCAGACCATTGACTGGTTTCTTTGTCGCTTTCTACGGTTCTCTAGGATGGTCATATTAACTAGGAGTTGGGCTGTTGTCCCAAGTTGATTTCTGGCACACCGTGTTTGCTCATTTTCAAGGTAACCACCATCTACCAGATGTTTATAGATTAAATCGGTGATTATCCCTGTTAGTCATTTGTACGCTGTTTTAAGGCCTGTATTTATTGGGCAAATGTGTCACTTGGGTATGAGAGTTGCTTTGCCTACCATGAGCCATTCTGGTGAGTCTTCTTCGCCATGTATGATCCTAGTAAATACCCGGGTGTAGTGGTGGTGTAGGTGCGGCCAGCTTTTTCAGACAGAAATTGGGGATTTTGTCAATTCCTGGGGGTTTGAAGTTGCTGAAATGACTGACTTTTTTGCAAACAACTTCCTTAGTAATTTCCAGGGCTGGCATCTTTTGTTTGCCCATCCACTCCTTTACTTGGTGTTGTTTTGGGTCTTCATACAACGGCATCCAGAATTTCTCCACTTCTTCCTGGGTAGGTGGGGATATTACCTTGATTTCATCGCTAATGAGATTTTGGTAGACTATCCTAGGCTTCTATCCAAATAGTTTGTTTATTAACCTGGATTCTATTTTCTTTGACTTATTTTATATTTGTGCAGCAAAGGCTTTTATTTTCCCTTGGTTTTCCACTACATGAGCTCATAGCTGGGTTGGGGAACGACGGGAATACTTGGATTTTAGTTTTTCCACCTTCTTTATGAAGTTTTGTCCTGGGTTTTTGGTTGATAGAAAAGTAAAAATCTGGGATGTTTCTTTTCTGAGACTCTTAATTCTCGGTTGGCTTTTTCTTTTCCAGAGTGGTGCATTTGTTTTAGACTTCTTTCTTCTTTTTAAGGAAGGAGTTTTGTTTGGATAAACCATGCTGCCCCATATGTTGCATGGTTTGTTTCTGTTAAAGAATCATCTGTTGAAACCAACCATGTAAGTGCATGGTTTACCTAAAAAACAAGGGCCTTGAAGGCTTTAGTCATTTTTATTTGAACCAGTCTGGGTCGTTCTCCAAATGATAGATTTTTTGCTTTTTCTATTTTACTTGCCAGCATATTTTCCAGCTTCATCTGGTCTGCATCGAGCATGGTTGTTGTTTGTTCTGCAGGGAATTTATTGGGGAGGACCTTTATGCAGATATTGTTTCCCTTGGTGAGGTGTGTGTCGGGTTGCTGAGTTGCAGGCGATTGTGGCGAATTATCTGCAGTCGGAGTCAGGCCTAATTCAGGCATGGGAATAGTTTTGTTTATTGGACACATTTTCATTGCAGACATCTGATGAGTGCATTGTTTGAGTTTTGCAATGTCACTCTGTGAAAATGTCCAACTTGCCAAGAAGTTAGATTTTTGACAAGTCGTTCTTTTGGTATGTCCTTATATGGGCAGTGCTGGAAGTAAATTCTCTGTCATTCTATGCATCTTACTCTAAGCCCTACATATTTGGCTTCAGCATACTCCATAGTCCATATAAGAGTCCGTTTTCCCTCCCTGCTCCATTGGGTTTGATTGTATTCTCTCTAGACTTTCTGAGACGTGAAGTCATTGAGGACTCTCTCATTGATCTCATGTTGAGGTATATAGTTCTTAATTTGAGATACGATTAACAGCAATGTTTTGGTTGTAGTGGCCTCCAATTTTTCTCATGGCAAGTCTATCCATTAGGTTTGAGCCTCGAATATTATTTTCTTACATCTGCACCATTTCTCAAATCTAGAATATGTGAAGCAGTGAAGAATCTTTTTCTTCTCCTCAATAGACAACCTGACTATTTTGTAGTTTCGTTTCCTTGTGGTCTTTGTTGGGTGTTGCTGGGATCCAGGATCAGAGTTTTTCTGGTCTGGTGGACGGTCCAGCTTAGTGCTGCTACCTATGGTAGTATCACTCAGAAAAGGTGCACTCTTATTTTCCGCATATTTATCTTGGGCGACATCTTCGTTGTTTTCTTATTCATTTTTGTTTTAGTTTGGAAAATTTGGTCATGGTTCACTTCTTTTGGGAAGCATCCTCATATCTGCACATCCCGGAACACCCCTTTGCAAGGGCATGATAGAATATATAAATAAACCCCTTTATAGAGCACCTTAGACACACAAAGAGGTCTGTATCTAGTAGGCATTCTAATTCTCCCCAATGTGTGTTCACATATGCATATTACCTTAGATCTTGTAAATTAGGAGCTACACACTTTCTCCCTTTGTTCATTTTACTTCAGTGTAAGTTCTCAGAAATAAAGGTCTCTTACTGGTGCTAATACTTGATCTACATAGATATCGGAGTGCTCTATTAAAGTTCTTCTTTAACTCTCAAACATTAAGTCAGTAAAGAACATTCATTTTCTTCTCCCTAATTACATGTTATAGTATATATTGCTTGTGGTCTCTTGATCTTACCGGATTCCAGGACAAGAATTTATCTAGCTTAATGGAGTATTAAGTGATGTTACTTGACCGAACATCACTAGGATAAGGTGCACCATTCCTCATATGAGACAGTGTATAGCCGTGTCAGGGGGGTCTTATTTTGACTTCGAATACTATGTAATTTTTTGGCTATTATCTGTATTTTGTTATAGCTTCGTCTTTCAGGAATTGTGTCTTAAGTATTTTTTACGATTTTTAAAATTAGTCCAGCTGTTCCTACAACAACGAGTATGATGTTAATTCCTTTCAGAGACCATGTTGGTTTGAAGTCATTTTTCAGGACCTGATATTAGGTGATCTTTATGCATTCTGGTTCTATTGAAGCAATAGTCATTCGGGACAGTTACATCAATAATGAGAAAAGTTCGTTCAGGTTTTCTTCAGTAAGTTCTCAGAAATCAAGGGGCTTACAGTTGATTTCTATAAGATACATTAGATACTCTTCTAGGAAAGCAGTGAAGAACAATAATTTCCCTCTCCCCACTTAATTCTGTCATAGTTTACCTTTATTATGATCTTTTATTAATTTTTTCTGCATTGCAGGACAAGAATTTATCTGGTCATGTCTGCAATTCAGGAGACGTGCTGGATGGCTTGAGGAGACAGCACACCATTTTTTTTTAAAATTTGGTCAGGGTTTACTTACAAGTAAAAAGTATCCTCATGTCAGTCTCTGACAAACCCCTGTACAGAGAGACCGAAGACACCCGAGGGTGGTGTCTAGTAGGCATTCAAGTCCTCCTCTGTGTGGATTAGACTGTGTGCCTATAAATCATGTTTTATTGTAAATGATAAATCACAGACTTCACAATAAGATTTCTCTCTTAATCTCTGTTTTTGTTTCATTTTACTTCAGTCGAAGTTCTCAGAAATCAAGGGGTCTCTACCTGGAGCTAACACTTGATCTCAGTATGAGATACATAGATATTCGAATATTCTATAAAAGTTCTCTTTTATCTCTTTAATATTGAGTTAGTAAACAAGTTAAGAACATTAATTTTCCTCTCTCCAATTGACCAGTTGATTATATTATAGTATATCTTTCTTTTGGTCTCTTGGTCGAACCGGATTCCAGGACAAGATTTGATCTAGCCTGGTGTAGTATCCAGCTAAGTGTTGTTACTTGAGGAAACATTATATGGATAAAGTGCCCTATTCCTCAGATGAGCCAATGTCGAGTGGATCTTATTTGGGCTTCGAATACTATGTTATTCTGAATATTTTGTCAGGGTTACTTGTAGGATGAAGTATCCTCATGTCAGGTTGTCCTGACAAACCCTTGTACAGAGAAACCGAAGACACTTGTGGATAGTGTCTAGTAGGTAATTCAAACTTTCCAATGTGGATTTTTATGTGGATTGTTAAACTATGTTTTTGTGTAAAGGATGACTTAGATATTTTAAAGAATAAGGTTTTTCCCTTTTTTTAAAAAATTTCTTATCTTTCTGTTCTTGCTGGGGATGGGGCATCCTACTGGATGCCAGACATTCATTGGCTATTTCAGACACTCCAGCCTAGAGATCTTTTAAAGATTCTAACCGTCCCTTTAAGTTCAATTCTTTGTATTTCTCTTGCACTCGGTTCATTGGGTATATTCGCCAGATAGCTTTTGAAATTCTTTTTCATTAGTCCTGTTGCTCCTGGGATGATGGAGATTTTCCTAAGATTCCAGTTTCTTTTCATGTCGTACATAAGACCTTGGTATTTCGTAATCATTTCCCTTTCAGCTCTGTTTTATCCTGCATCATTAGGGACACTAACTTCAACTAGGGTTGCTACTTTCTCCCTTTTGTGTCATATCACAATGTCAGGTTTAACAGCTCCGTTTTCACGATATATAGGTCGATATGTGTATTATCAATATATATTTATGTATATAAATATATAACCTCACAAGATCTGTAGGGATTGCATAGTCATAGTGGATGGTGTATAAATTATTTTCCTTTTTTTTAAAAAATGTACTTTTCATTTTCTTTCATTTGCTTGGGATGGGGCATTCTGACGACTGCGTGTGTGTCTCCTTAAACCATATATTGTTCTAAATGATGAACTTCATACTTCACAAGAATACGGTTTCTCCCTTTTTTTCTTTTTCTTTTCATTTTCTTTCATTTTCTGGGGACCGAGCATTCTTCCAAATGCCATATGATCATCCGCTATTTACAGACTCCAACCAAGAGCTCTTTTCAGGATTCTGGTTGTTCTTTTGAGTGCAGTTGTTTGAATTTCTCTTGCACTTGGTTCACCGGGTATACTTGCCAAATACTTTTTCAAGTTCTTCTTCATAAGTCCAGTGATAACTGGAATGATGGAGATCTCTTTGAGATTCCAGTTTCTTTTTATATCATAAATTAGACGATGATATTTTATTTTCTCCCTTTCAGCTCTGTTTAGGCCACTCTCTTTCTTGTTCCATATCACAATGTCAGGTTTGACAGCAGCATTTTGCAGATAGGTAGCTGTGGGGATTTCATGGTCATAATGGATGGTGTATGTCTCATTCCCCACAGCTTTCTCAGGTAGATGTTCCCAGGGCTTGCTGCTAAAACTGATATTTAGTTTCTTACAGATGGTCCAGTGGAGATACCTGCACACTCCATTATGTAATGCTGTGTAAGAGCCATCTGCCAACATAATTTTTCAACTTGATATCAGGTGGCTCACACTCTCCACTTCAGTGTGGAAAAACCTGCACTTGTTGTCCTGACTGAGACCAGCCATCTTTTTAAATGCATTGGGTGGCCATTATAAGCCTTTCCTGGTCATAGTGGAGGGCTCCCTTTTTTAGCCAGTTCAAGGACCCTTCTTTATCAATATAGTCCTTGGATAGTTCATCGAGGAAGTATGTGGCACGTTTCTGTCCTGACCACTCATCAATGCACCTGTTCTTAAAAGTCTGGAAGTATCTCTTCCGGCTCTTTTGGCAGGATTGTTTGGTGTTTCTGCCTCATCTATATGACAGCCCTGTCCAAAATACTTGGCCAACTTTGTGATTGAGTTTGTGTTGCTCGCTCTTGACAATTGATGTTCATGTACCATTGCTAGGCTGGAGTTTAAGGAGCTTCTTAGGTACTGGTCAATGCTGACAATAGTAGCTCTATGTTGGTGCTTAATCTCCGATAGCCCCAATCCTTCCCCTTTTCTGGGCAAGTACAGTCTTGGCAAACACTGATTTCTATAGATGACCCTATGGAGGGTTAACATTTTTCACTTCTTTACAGCTAGTCTGTTGATGGTTTGTTGAGGCCAACTGATGATGCCAAAGATGTACGTAATTACTGGCATGGAAGGTGGTTCATGGCAGTTATTTTATTTTTATTTGTAAGCTGTGTTTTGCAGATCTTTCTTAGATGACGTACATACTCTCTGCCAATTTTCTCTCTCATCCTGGCATGTTGGATGGTGTCATTTTCCTCAATGCCAAGGTATTTATATGCTTCTTTCTCTTCGCGATCTTGTATGTTATTTCCCTCATCAGGATGTGTATTGTCTGTATGAATCTTCTTCCCAGCCGTGAGGGAGTACTTGGCACACTTGGCCAAGCCAAATCTCATTCCGATGTCTTTGATGGTGTGTATAACCTGCAGTAGCTGCTGCATTTCAGTGTCAGAGCTTGTGTAAAGCTTAAGGTCATCCATGAAGAGAAGGGGGTTGATTCTCTGGATGAACTTTGCTGGCGTCCCTGACCAAAACTGTAGGCCTCTCGGCTGTTGTTGAGAAGCTTACTAAGTGGGTCTATTGCCATGCAGAAGAGCAATGGGGATAGGTTGTCACCTTGGAAGATTCCCCTTCTGATATTGATGTTAGGGATGGTAATCTTTCCATGGCTGGTGCTTAGTGAGATGGTGGTTTGCAACATCTGCATGTGGGCAGCCATTGTTTGTTTAATTACTGGGTTGATATTATACCGATCAAGGCACTGCAGTAGCCATGAGTGGGGTATTTTGTCATAGGCCTTCTGATAATCAATCCATGCCATACTCACGTTTCTATGCCGCTTCCTACAGTCATCTAAAATTGTTTTGTTAATTAATAACTGGTCCTTGGTGCCAAAGCATGTTCTCCTACAGCCAGCTTGTTCTTCTAGGTAGTTTCCAGAGGAGAGATGGTCGTAGATGCTATCAGCTACCAAGCCAGTAAAGAGCTTGTAGGTGGTACTGAGACAGCATATTGGTCTGTATTTATTTGGGCACTGTGTCTCTTTTGTTTTGGGTATCAGGCTTGTATCTCCCTTGGTGAGCCATGGAGGTTTGGCCTCTTCGCCACTCAGCAGTCTATTGAAGCATTTACTGTAGTTGGCCAACTGCTTCAACCAAAAATTGGAGACTTTGTCAATGCCAGGTTTTTGTGGTTAACAAACAGAGCTAGTTTTTTTGTAGTACTTTGCATGAAGTCTGCTAATTGTGGTTTTCAGTCTCCCCTGCAAGGAACTGTTTTATCTGGCTCACCTCTTTCCGATAGAAATTTAATTCTTTTTGCAGCTTGAGCTTCCATGCAAGTGTAGTTTTGGAAGCTCTGGGATTAAATCGCTTTTTAACGTTCTTTTGAGGGAATGTTATCGATATAAAGCCCAGCTGCATATGTGATCTGGTTGAGTTTCGTGAGTGACACTGCATCTGGTACCAGTCTCTGCAGTGCAGTGTTGACTTTAGTGATAAGTGCCTGGGTGGTTCTGTAGGGTTTTATTTTTGACAGTTGTGGTCGGTCCTCTAGTCCCATGGACTTGACCTCCTCAATGATGTTACTGAGGTCCTCTTCAACTGCCAATTGTTCCTCATCTGGCTCAAAGGGTAAAGATAATGGTGGTGGAGTGCTGGGGATAATAGAGGTGAAGTATTCAGTGAAAAGTTTTGTGGTGCGAGTGTTTCATCAAGAATGTGTTTGGCCGTGAGTTTTTTTAGGGTGTGTTTTTGAAGGGTGATGCGGGTGTGCTAGTATTGGGAGGTGTGTTTGTATTGTGACTGTTGCTGGAGATATTGTTAATCCAGCTGTAGCTTGCAGATGTAAAGGGGACAGTTCTGGAGTGTCACTATTTGCCAATCTTACTTCCCTAGATATATTTGAGTTTTGTATTTTTTGTTGCTGGTGGGAACTGTTACAGGGTCATGTAGGGGGCTGATGTTTTTTGTTATGAGTGCTGCTATATCCAGTCCCATGGAATTAAGTTCTGTTGCACTGTTGTAGCGCTGCATATTCAGTTTCTTAGAGAGGACATTGTGTTTTGCTGGGTGGTAATGAAAGAAAATTTCTTTCCATGCTTTTGTGATTTCTTTCTTTTTTTGTGTGTTTTGTTTTCGCAGATGCCATGGACCATATGAGTGTCCACTTTTCCTCTCTGTTCCATTTGTTTTCCTGTCTCCACTGGGATTCCTCTGCTTGTCTTGGTAAATAGTCTTTTTCTGCGTCTTTCTGAGCATCAGTTTTTATGTTGGAGATCTCCTCAGGTGTTAAGTATTTGCCCACTTGGGATACTAAGGAGCACATATTGGAAACTGGGGTGTTTTTTTTTTCTTCAGGGAGGTCAGACACCCTGATTCTCTCGGTTAGAATCTCTTTTGAGCTACTGCTCCATTTCTCGAACATCGAGTATTGGTAGCAGTGCAGTAATATCCTCTTTTGTGCAACTGACCACTTTTGGGATTTTAGGCCCTTTGTATTCCTTGTTTTAGTCGTTGCTTGTGATGGAATCTGGGGACCAGAGTCTTCTTCATCAAGGCCTGGTGGCTGTCCCTGCCTGGCCTCTGACATGTCCATAGTGACATTTTCAGAAGAAAAAAGGTTTGTACCATTGCATACCATTTCTCGCCTGGTAGCTAAATGAGTTGAGGGGCCCTTTTTATCCTGGGTGCCGGCCTGCCAGTTTGCATGTTTTGATTTATTCATCTTTTCATGTTTTCTTCCTCTTTATCCACGGCTTTTTATTGGTTATCCAAAGCTACCCTCCAAAAGAGGAGTACCCACATCCGCAATCTGAGGGACGAGCTGGATGGCCTGAGGAGACAGGACACATCTCTAGTATGCTTTTGCACATGCACGTTTAAATAAGATTTTGTTGTAAATGATAAACGCCAAAATACGGTTTCTCTCCATATAATGTTTGCATGTTTTCTGTTACATTAGATTTTGGTATAAATGACATATTATATGTGGAACAGATAATGTTACTTTATCTCAAGCATATCTTATTTATTTTTTATTTGGAAATGAAAACTAGATGGAAATGTTCCTCCACACATTTCCAAAGGATAAGTTTTTTAGTTCATTTATGTGCATATAATAGTTTCGGTTCTATATATTCTTACTTTTACCCGAGAATAAATAAAGGAATTCATTAAAAAATGCATTTATTATTTAAAAAGATCAAGCAGACTGACATTAAAACGAAATATGAATCACAAAAATGTTTGTTTTAACAAAAGTTTTCACAATAAACAATATGCATGGTTGGGTAATGATACTGGATTAACGTTTTCCTTGCATACCAAAAGATTTTGCAATATATATGAAGGGTGTTTGCCAAGGTTCTTAAATGTTAAACAATACTGGACTGTTAGATGCCAAACTCATCTGATAATGCATTCATTTGGTGAAAATATTTTTTTTACATCCGATTAATGCAGTTACAATATCAAAGTTACACTTTGATAAGACTGATTTTTACCATTTTAAAGTTTAATGTTTCTCATGTTATTGAAGATGTGATCTCATTCATTTTTGGAAATTTAAAAAGTTTTGATTAATCTAAATCATTCTGTTCACAAGGTTCTTGCCAAGAATTGAGATGGGTCACTTCACCAGCCAACCACACACAGAAGTGACGAGCACAAAGTACATTTTCTGGTTGCTATCCTTGCTAATCAAACATACATTGGCTTCAATTAACATGTAAGAGAAAGAAAAAGCTTGTTTATATTTTGGTACTGATACAGAATCCGATCCAATCTCCAACATCTTTATATCAATTTACTTTTCATTTTAATTTTCTCAAGATCAATTCTATTTGGGACAAAAGTGGATGATTTTAATTATTTTTTGTCAGGTTAATCTGAAAGAGACTCTCATTTTTTATTCATTTAACTTCAGTCGAAGTTCTCAGAAATCAAGGGGCCCCTTCCTGGGGCTAAAACTTGATCTTTACATGAGATACATAGATATTCGAATATTCCCTTAAAGTTTGCATTTACCTGACAAACTTTTAGTTAGTAAAATTTAAAGATTAATTTTCTTCTCCCCAATTGACCAGTTAACTATGTTTGAGTATATCTTTATTGTGGTCTCTAGCTCTTACCAGATTCCAGGACTAGAATTCATCTAGTCTAGTATCCAGCTAAGTGCTGGTACTTGAGGTAACATTACTTGGAGAAGGTGCATCATTCCAAGTATGAGCCAAGGTATAGCTGTGTCAAGGGGATCACATTTCGACTTCGAATACTGTTTGCATATTTGTTCAGGGTTTACTTGTAGGGTGAAGTATCAGACTGTCCAAGGTACGTGTCTAGTAGGTAATTTAAACTCTCAATTGTGGATGATGTCTAGTACTGTTAGTTCGCATGTGTCTCTTTAAATCACTTTTTCGTGTAAATGAGGAGTCACACACTTTACATGAGTATGGCTTCTCTCCGGTGTGGGTTAGACTGTGTGTCCTTAAGTTACATTTCAGCGCAAATGATAAATCACAGATTTCACAAGAATAAGGTTTCTCTCCAGTGTGAATTTGTATATGCTTTCTTAAACAATATTTTGTTATAAAGGATGAGTTACATAGCTCACAAGAATAAGGTTTCTCTCCAGTGTGACGGAGTGTGTGTCTCCTTAAACCAGAATTTGTTACAAATGATGAACTGCACACTTCACATGAATACGGTTTCTCTCCAGTGTGGATTCGCATATGAGTCTTTACATCATATTTTTTTGCAAATGAGGACCAACATACATCACAAGAATAAGGTTTCTCTCCAGTGTGCATTTGCACATGTGTCTTTAAATGATCTTCCCTTATAAATGAGGATTTACACACTTCACAAGAATAAGATTTCTCTCCAGTATGCTTGTTCATATGCATCTTTAAATTAGATTTTGTTGTAAATGATATGCCACACACTTCACAACTATAAGGTTTCTCTCCAGTTTGTTTTTGCATGTTTTGTTAGAATAGATTTTGTTGTAAATGATGTCACACATTTTAGATGTAAAATGTTTTTCTACATGAATTTTCTGTGAAAATCTTGTACAACACACTTTAAAAAGTTTTTTTTCTCCAGCATTTTTGTGTATCTATCTTTAACATGAGTTTTGTGAATGAGAAGCAACACACTTTATAAATAAGGTTGATTTATAATGTGTTTCATTCCTTTTTCAATCAGTACGTTATTAATTATGAGCCACACACTTTACAAGAAAAATGTTTTTCTCAATTTTTGTTTTGAAAATAAGTTTTCATGTAAATGATGAGTCAGATACTCCATTACAAATATAACTTATTCTCTTTGACATTGATTTATTGTTATTTGTACATGAAGACTCAGTGCCAATTTTTAGCACACATTTACAAAGAATAAGCTTTTGAATCCATGTGTGATACAATACTTTCAGTTTTCTCCATTCTTTCTTTTACCTAAGAAAATAATTTAAAAAATCAAAAATTAATTCATTTGTTAAAACAAAGCAGGCATACATTAAAATAAGAATTACAAACATAATTGTTTCTACAATTTTTTGTTCAGAGTTTGTAGGACAGATACAACTGAACCTTTCAATTGCATCATAAAATTAAGTAAAAATAGTGTAAACAATTTAAAATCTGACTTATTTTTTTTCTGAATAAGTAATTTGTAGGACAGTGCAATGACAAATTTTTTTATTCCATGTCAAAACCATTGCAATATTTTGCACAATTTGGCCACATCATAAAGGTCTTGCCAAGTTCCTGAGCATAACAATACTGAACTGTTAGATGCCTACTATTCCTCATGGATGTGGTGTATTTCATGTTTTTTATCTAATACTATTCATCCTATTAACAAGATTGACGTGATACGATTTTAAAGAAACTCTTTATCATGTTTGATAGACTATTGAAAGTGTTGGTCAATGATTAATGGATTTAAGTTGAGAAAAGTGAATCCTAAAATGTGTCAGAGTAGTTATGATCACAATGTCTATTTTCTAGTTATAATACTTCCTAATCTAACAGTCATTACTGGCTACAAACATGTAATGAAAAACAAAGAAAAAGATAGTTAATATTTTTACCCATTACTGATTCCATCACTTTCGACAAATAATGACAAAACTAAAATTTCAAACCAAAAATTGTTTGAAAGTTAAGAAAAGTGAAAAAAATGTGCTAAAATAGTGATGAGCACAATGTTTATTTTATAGTTGCTATGCTTAATCTGTATCACAAAACAAGCAAGGGATTTTCTGCTGGCTTTAAATCACTTTGGTCTTGGTAAAATTTACTCTCACAACTTTACTTTCCATAGAATTCTTCCAAGTCTCCAACTTAACAAGTAGATCTATCATTGTTTCAGAGGCAAGCACTAAATAATCAGCATGCACCATCCTTTCTAGACAACCTATACAAAATTTCCTGGACAACATTCACCGACAAATGATAAACAACAGCATGAATACAGTTTACTGTACTCCTACTTTGAAATTAAAAAATAAGATTCTACTTTTTTAGCCAAACTGGGCCAGAAAAATTTAAATAAAATTATTATTTTAAGAATTTAAAGTGGGAGATTAGTTCCACCTATAAATTTAATATAAAATCAACACCCACTTTCTGACCATGCAGTGTTTTTACGGACATATAAACAAATATTTTTTTAAAAGAGAGATACATTGCTGTAAAGTTAACATGTAATGAAAAATACTTACTTTACATCACTTAAAAAATAGGTATTATTATCCGAAGAATTATTTTACAAAAAGTTATATGCATAAAGGACCATGAAAGAAAATTAATGATTTAAAAGTTGATGATCCAGAAATGAAAGAAGAAGTTTAGTACATAAATCTCGGGGGGGGGGGGGGGGGTCTTACTAAGCTGGAACCCCTAACGAATAGATGGAAAAACACATGCAATTTTATAGAATCACCCCCGTCTCCAATTCTGGAGAAGCGAAGCAGGTAAAGGTGGGGTAGAGGACAATTAACACAAAAGGTAATTATTTTATTTATAATTTGTTTGGATTTCAAGCACCCCAAAATTTGTAATTTGTTGTTAATGTAGGGTGAATCTTTGTTAATTATAAAACCATTACAGAATTTAAAATAAGTTTACAATTATTTTTCCGTAAGCAAAATGTAAAAACAAACGAAATAACATTTAACAAATACATAATTTTATTTAAAAATATTTTTATAAATTATTTAAAAAAAACAAAAACTTTGTTATTTACTTGCCTCCCCACGAGGGCAAAGTTAGACATAAGGTAAGTTTTTAATGTAAGGAAAGATTTAAAACCGCCATCGTGCCTAACACAGCCCTTGTGGGGAAACAAGTAAATAGGGACATGAGAGCACAGCAAATATATTTTTCAAAACTGTCCTTGACCTCTAGGTTAGTGAAAAGGAAATCCTTCTAGACTGAGGTAATTTTAATTTCCGTCCCGATTCGGCATGTCCATTTGTTGGGAGCTGGATTTTTCTTTACATTAAAAACCGACCTTGTGTCTAATCTGCCCTCGTGGAGAGACAAAAAGTTTGTAACTTTTTAATTAAAAATGTATTATTATTATTATTATATTATATTTGAATGTAGCAACCCGTCCCCCCCCCCAAAAAAAGGGTACTCTGAATTTAGACAAAGATAAAAATTTATCAGCTATAAAAGTGTGTATTCTTTTTTTTATTATTTAACTCAATCGTAAGTAAAAGTTTAAAAATCCGATGCCACTGAAAAAAGTGTCCATTTTGCCGGTGCACATTTTGGGGTGCTTGAAATTTATATGATCCATTTGTGTTAGATAGTGAGGGGCCAGAGAAAAGTGCCCCAGAAAGGGGAAGACGCCCTTAAAAGTGGTAGGAGTAGCAGGGAAATCAGAAATTACGTCACTTCCGTTCTTGAATCTTGACCGAGGCAGTTGTGTAAAGGCCCGATCTGTGCCAATAAGTAAGGTCGGGGAGGCAGCAGTGAAACAGATGGTCATGTTTCCCGGTAATTCCTTTGTTCTCTCTTAGTCCAGTCAATCAAGCTGATTTTTTGGCTGAACCTCAAACAAATTGCTAACAAAGGAAAAAAACTTGGATATTGGGCATGAATAACCTCTCTTTTAGATAAAAAAAATTTACCAAAATTAGCCTTGCGGAAAGAGGCTAACGGGTGCCATCTTTAAAATTGCCACCGATTCTAGCCTCCTCTCTCACAACTCAATTTCTGTAAATTCATCTTCAAAAATACCAAATGTAGCAATGTGAAATTGGATAAAACCAAGTTTTCATAAAATTAAATATAATTGTCATATTCTAATTTCAGGTTGGCCAAAGTACAGTACCGATATGGATGCTGACAAGTGTGCTATTTGAATGAATGAACTGTCCAATAATGAAGAAACATTCACTGTCAGCCAAAAGGGCATCGATTCCATTAACAGAGCTTCTGAACAACGTGGAGAGATCCTAATTCAGATTGGTAAACGTCTTCATAAGAAATGCAGACAGCGTTGGATCAACCCCAAATACATAGAAATTGACCATAAAAACAGGTCCACCCATGATGAAATACTATCCTGTGCAAGCCGCTCTTTGTGTGTTTTAACTTTAAGGAACATTGCTTTTTTGTGGTTCTGGAGCAAAATCTGATAGAACGAAAAGAGGTCTTGATGTTTGCCATGTAAAAACTATTGAGTTTACGGACAGAGTGTTAAAAGTTTGTGAGAAAGTCTGACAAAATAATGGCTGGGCATCCACTGTTAAAGGTAGAATACCTTGTATCAGAAGAAGCACGTTATCACAGAACATATTTTGAAAACTTTGATTCCAATAAAAACATTTCTAAGGCTGATTTTTCTAAGAAACAAAATCTTGGTAGACCAGAGGATTCAGAGAGAAAGCAGGCATTTCTGGAAGTTGCTAAATATTTGCAGCAAAATGATGAGGAGCAACTCCCCATTGTCGATCTTGTTAAAAAAAATGGAGGAAATTCTAAAGGACACTGGCTTTAAACCATAGTCTCTCATACATGAATTTGTGCAGTTTGTAGCTGATAATGTGGACCATAATGTAAGGAGTATTGATGGATTCAACACATTCCACGGTATGAGCATACTAATATCTTTTACGATCGAGAAAGTTAAAGCAAAACCAGTTCCAAGGATTCACATCCTTTGATAGGTTTCACTAATTTCACATCTGTCCAGACCCGCATGGGGAGGCCTTATGCAGTCAGTGCACAAAGGAACATATCCTGGGAAATCAGCTGCAGTGTTTTTGCCAATGATCGACATGAACCCTGGTAACCCAACCTGTGTGTATTTACCGTTATGTTACATTAGTGATTTAGCAAGGAAAAACAACATTACACCAATTCTAAAATTCGATCAACCACTTTGGTACAAAGCAATGATGATACTCGAGTCACAGCCTAGTTCCTGTCCTCTGAAATCATTTGTCTTGTGACTTGGTAGGCTCCATACACAGATGAGCTTTCTGGGGTCAATTGGTCATTTGATGACAGGTTCTGGATTGAAAGAACTTTTTGAATTTATGTATGCTGAAAACACAGTCAATCACATGCTAAGTGGCAAAGCAATTGCAAGAGCCATTCGTGCTCACTACTTAGTTGATGCTGCTCTGAATGCTATTTTGTTAGTGAAAGCCTATGATTTGCCAGTTTCACATGTCACTGAAAATGATCAACCCAACATTGATGCAGAAGAGTCATTTCCTCAAAATGAAGACCGGAAGGAAGCTCAGGGCTATGGAAAGGTCTCATTGGTGGGACTGAGACATTGAATAATGTTCTGTCATCAGAGTTTATGATCAAGATTTGTCAGAGAATCAACCATGTGAAGGATGCCATGCTTGACCAGCGAACAGCAAAATCAATACCTTGATATGGTGAAGATCCTGCAATTGTTTATCAAAGCAGAGCACACCGGAAACTGGGAATTGCACCTTGCCGCTGTAAGGAAAATACTGCCAATATTCGCTGCAGCAGGACACATCCTATATGCAAAGTCGGCCTACTTGTACTTGCAGCAAATGGAAGGGCTGCCAGAAAGCCATCCTGAAGTGTACCAGAAATTTTCTGAAGGATTCTATGTGATTAGGGGAAAAACAAATATGCAACAAATAAATGTTACCAAAAGCAAGATAACTTACTCTTATACCTACCTGGTGTCGAGAAATCTTTCGACTGTTACAAAGGGAAAAGGGTGAATAGAGGAAGTGCTGTGATAATTAGTCATTAGAAGTGGTTGTCTTGCGAAATACTGCGAGTTCACAACTCAATTAACAGAGTTGTTAGAGTAAAAATGAAGAGTACCAGTGGTTTCCGAGTAGAAAAATAACCTAAAGGAGGATAGCTGTCACAATAACAGGAATTGGTCAACAGTGGTTTTAAGTGAACGAATAATCTTTAGGGGTAGTCGTGTGCATGGCAGGGAATAAAGTCACAATAGCAGAAACAGATTAACAGTGGTTTCCAAGTGAATGATAAATCCTTCAGGGGGTAGCCGTGTGCTTGGCAACGAATAAAGTCACAATAGCATGAACAGGTTAACAATGAACGAATAATCCTTAGAGAGGGTAGCCGTGTGCTTGGCAGGTAATAAAGTCACAATAGCAGGAACAGGTTAACAGTTGTTTCTAAGTGAATGCATAATCTTTAGGAGGTAGCCGTGTTATTAGAATTTATGTCCTCATCACTGATTGGCTGTTGCCTTGACCCTTTAGGCCCCTATGGATTGGTTATAAGTTTCTCAATCCCTACTTCCTCAGGGGTCATGTGAGCCAGCCTATAAAACCCTTACACACTTTCCCCTATCTCTTAGCCCAGTAAGACAACAGCTGAACCCTCGTTGACAAAAGCCTTCAGCGACAGTCACAAAAAGCCACCCCACTCCTTCTCCCGTGTTATCCAGCATCTTGGACACGATTGTACTACATCTCGACAGAGCTCTAGACAGCAGTTTGGATTTAAACATTCCTTAATCCCAGATTTCAAACCTTGGTTGTTATCGGCCTGCCTGCATTGCAACAAAAGTCCTCGAAGACAGTAAGTGAACTTCCACATGAAGAAAGACAAAATCAAAGGGCGCACACATGCAACCAGTTACTCAGAATCTTCAACCAGATAAGTTCTCACGAAGCACAGTTTTGCAAACCTTACATAATTTACCTCTTTTCTGAACAATCACCATTTTCTGTTATATATATATATATGCCATTATTGTTCTTCAAGCAAAATTGCTTTAAAATTATATACATTTGTTGTTTCTTCTCACAAAAGCTGTCACCATATTTTTGTTTCAGCGCTTATCTACAGAATTGTTATTGCATTCTCATGTTCACAAACTGAACTTTTTTTCATCCATTCATTGGCAGAGAATAAAGTTACAATAGCAGAAACAGGTTAACAGTTTTTTTTTCCAAGTGAAATAATAATCCTTAGGGTAGCCGTGTGCTCGGCAGAGGACAAAGTAAATGTCAGTTAGAACTCTCTAATAGTGAGAAAGATTATATAACAATTGACTGACTTCTCTACTCATATAAATGCTTTAAAGTAAGCAAATTTCACTTTCCGATTCTCCTTTTCTGTCAGGGTAAATACCGTCACCTCTTTTTCCACAAACTCCCAAACAAGAGGAAAGGAGGAAAAAGAGATGAGGTAAGATGTAGTTTTATGTCATACCCAGGACTTATATGTAGACATAGGATAGGCTTCAGCAGACAACAAAGATGCCTCTGCTAGAAGCTTGAGCAGGATCAAGTTCTCATCAGATTTCTTATCTGAAAACAATGGCCAAACAGTAGGAGATGGTCTGTATCTGGTAGTCTAGAGCAAGATAGTTGGTTGTTATCATGATAAAGTGTGTGGGGTGACATCTCCCAAGGATTAACAGGTATGGGAGTGCAACATCATGTTTTTGCAGAGAAACCAGTGAATTTTGAGTTATTGCCCATCTTTTCATTGGATCCATTCACAAGATGCCGATTTGCTATTGACAACTTGCATTTTGCACAAATTGATGGGACCGGTAAAATTGGTCTTGGTGAACTTAGTCTTTTGCATGTCAAGAACTGACACCTAATTATCAGCTTTGGGGGATACTTTTGCACCGTTCTATAGAAAAACCTGTGTTCACTATTTTTAGATTTTGAGTCATACATGTTATAGAAACTGGCAAGCAAAGAACGTTCAGAAGAACCCAAATCCTCTGGTATCAATGACTATACTGCCATTCGTTAAAGTTGAAGAAGATTTAGCTGAACAATGGAGTTTAAAAGGGCTAGTCCTAGATGACCTTGAAGTCAACAATTTTTTTCTATTATTATTTGGGGTGTGATTAGCAGGGCGTGAAAGACAACTGGTTGAGAGATCAGAGCAATTATCTGAGTGACCAACAGTGTCACCTTGAATTTGACTAGTAAGGACATGTGGACTATGAAGAGATGAGTATATAGATGAAGATAATGTCCCACAGGGACTTGACTCATTCAGATAAACTTTGTCGGTAACAGAATTCAGATTCAAGCAGACATGTGAATAGGTTTTGAAGCCGACGAGTCACTTGCAATAGAATATCTTGAAGAAACACTAATCTGCAGTTTACTACATTAAGAGAGTTTAGTACTACAACAGGTTCGAATGGAAGAAGTTGATGATGTGAAAACCAGAAGTGCTCGCAGTAGACAGAGAAGGAGAAGGTATTGTTCAGCCTTCTGCAGTTGTTTTCAATGACATATCAGAGGGTAGAAAAGAAAAAGCCAAATCTAGGAAAAAGGAATAAAGAGGACGGGGGGGGGCAGCAATAGAGGAGATTCTACCGAAGAGTTATTAGGAGATATCAACCGATTACTGTCAGTAGAGAATGAGGAAAAAGAAACTCCTTCAGCAGTCTCACTATTAACAGGCGTTGGTCTCGGCATTAGTTCCTGAGATGTATTATCTATGCTTAAATCAGTCAAGGAAGAAGACATTGTCTCATCTGTAAGATCAGCAGTCACTTAGCTTGAAGATTCAGAAGATGTGGTCAGTGTCTGCAGAGATGTATAGGTATTCTCAGCGCTTGTTAGTGAAGTGCTATTCATACTGCATGTGACATATGAAGTACAATGCTAATTTGAATGACTCTGCTTGTATAGAAGGATTGTTAAAAGAACTCTTTGACACAGCTGATGAAGATTTCCTACTCTTGTTAGTCAAACGATTGGAGAAACGTGATTTATACTGTAGAAAGGATCCAAAAGGGAGAATACTGGGTATAAAAGTAGTTTAGCTTCCAGATGACTGATTCTTGTTGTTATTGTGGAGCTTAGACTGATGATTTTTATCATTCAAATCAGAATAATGTCGTTGCTTGGGGCAATTTCCAAAATGAGAAAAGTGACTTTCCAAAGAAACAAGACATCGAGGTAAAGAGGAAGAGGGTTTCCTTCGATGAGAGAAGTTAGATGCTCGAGAGTGCGGAAGCAAGCAAAATGTGTTATCGAAGTCAGATATACGAAGTTCCTGGAGAGTTAAAAATACCGGCATATTCCAAAGTCCAACTCTCCATCTCCTTGACAGAGGAGGGATTGTTAAGTGTGATATTGCTTTTAAATTAAAGACAAAAACATTTCATACATACACAATACTGAAGAAGCACCGAACCCCTGCATTTATTTATTTAGATAAAAAAAAGGAAATTTGGGGCTAAACGTTTACTCTATTTTTAGTAAAGAATTTGTAAGGATTACAGTAGTTTCACATGCGACTAAATAAATGTGCATATTTTCGGAGCGAAGTTCAAGAAGTATACCAAAATAAATGAAAGAAACTTCCAATTTCACAACGATTACCTGAGATTTCTTTCTGACCAAAAATATTGAAATTAATAATTTTATTTTCAAGGATAAACGAACGTACTTGAAATGAGAGAAGATTTTGTGATTGGGTGCAATATTTTTTCTTTTGTCGATTAAAGTTGTTAATGATGATTATGACACCACCACCACCACCACTACCAGTAAGTTTAAATAGAAATAGAAAGAACATAACACGAGCCTAAAGGGACTGAAACTACTGCAAATCCCATATTGTCAAAGACACATACGCAAGTTGTAACACTAGCCTTGGGGAAAACAAAATGCTTGAGAAGGGTCAAGGAGGATGACAAGCCTGAGGAAGGAAAGCATCAACCAGACCACTGGAAGGGTGTCGAGAGTATTGGAATGTTGGGGAGGCATACTTCTACCCAAATTTCAGAGAAAACCAACGGTCGTTGCTAGCAAGAAATCAATGGCAAATGGCAGTTGTGATGAAAAATAATTGGCAGCGATTATAAAAAGAGACAGTGAGTGCTGGAAATATAAGGAGACTTCTTGTCACTCAGACTTTAGGAAACACTATTTGTTATTGACTTGCGTGAAGACTACTATTGAGTAAATGATAATAATGATAATAATAAAAAAACAATAGTAATAAATAATAACAATAATGCTAATAATAATACAGATTTAAGAAATACACAACCCCACATGGAAGGCTAATGCAAAAGGTAGATGTATCCACATAACAGACATTTCAAAATTGATGACCAAAGGAAGAACTATGTTAATACAAAAAGGCACCAAAAAGGGAACGATCCCAAGCAACTACAGACCAATAACCTGTTTACCAACAATGTGGAAAATCCTAACGGCACAACTGAGAGAACAGATACATCACTCCTTTGAAAATTGTTGATTACTTTTCGTGGAACAAAAAGGATGCCGTAAAAGGATAAAACGAATGCATAAAAGCATGGATTGATTACAAGAAAGTCTACGACAGAATCCCTCAAGTATGGATGATTGAATGCTTAAGAATGTACAAGATATCCGACAAGATTATCAAGAATGAAATGGAAACATGGCGACTGGAACTGACAGCTGGAGGACAACACATGATTCAGATAAGAATGCAGAGAGGCATCTTCTAACCATATACTCAGCAAATGTGATACAAGTTTACAGAAGCACAACAAAGAATAAATCACATGTATATGAACGACCTGAAGCTATTTGAAAAACGAAAAAAGGAAATGGAAAAGCTAATAAACACAACCAGAATTTTCAGTCAGGAGATTCAAATGGAATTCAGAATGGAAAAGAATGCACTGCTTCAGATGAAAAAAAGGAAAACTGGAAACATGAGAATCATGGAATTACCCAACCAAGACGAGATGAGGGGCTAGAAATGAAAGAAAAGATTGAAAAAGAATACCGAAGAAGAATTTTTAAAAAACTCTTAGAAACGAAACTATATAGTAAAAATCTAGTTAAAAGAATAAACACCTGGCCAGTATCACTAATAAGATACTCTTGACCATTCATAAGCTGAACAAAAGAACTTAAGCATCTTGACCAGCAGACAAAGAAACTAATGACCATACACAATGCATTACCCCCAAAAGATGATACCGACCAACTCCACATGAAAAGAAACACAGGAAGAAGAGGACTGGTAAGTAGAAGACTGTGTGAGCTGGAAAAATACATAACCCAGAGCACAGAAAGACTGATCATTGCAGCAAGAGACACCACCAAAATGAACAATGCAGGAAGCAGTGCAAACAGAAGCAAAAAGACAAAAAAATAAAAGTGGAAAGAGACACAGCTACATGGACGCTTCATAAAATTGACTAGAGAAGAGACCAACGAAAATACCTGGGCATGGCTAAAAAACGAGAATTAAACAGAGAAACTGAATCGCTAGTGACAGCTGCACATAACAATATAACAATGTGATTAGAACTAACTACATTAAAGCGAAAATAGAAAAAACCCAGGAAAACAGCAGATGTAGACTTTGTGGGTAAAGAGACAAAACGGTAAGTCACATAATAAATGAATGCAGCAAACTAGCCACAAAAAGAATACAAGAATAGAAATGACTGCGTGGGAAGAGCAGTACACTTGGAACTATGCAAATGACAAACAGGAGACAGTACTGGAAAACAAAAATCACAAAATCCTCTGGGGCATGGAGGAACAAAACTAATCCAAGCAAGGAAACCGGACATAATAATAGTTAAAAAGAAGGAAATAAACTGCCAATTTGTAGATTTCGCCGTCCCAGCAAAAATATCAAGGAGATGGAAAAACAAAGCAAATACAAGGAACTTGCCAGAGAACTAAAAGAAATTTGGAACATGAAAAAAGTCAACATAATAGCAATAATTTTAGAAGCACGAGGAACAGTCCCAAAAAACCTGGAAAAAAGACCAGACGAAATTAGAATCAAAGAGAAGACCGAGACTTTACAATGGACAGCAATGATAAAAATAGCTGAAATCTTAATGAAAAATCTTTGGGTGCAGAAACCAACACATATGAATTACAGACACTACCAACCATGTTGAAACTGCAACAGAACTAAAGAAAAAACATAGACAGAACAACATGTGAATCCGATGTAAGTTAAACCACAAAAATTGTATACCCCCCCCCCCCAAAGAAAATGGCATTAGTCTCGGCTGATATCACAAAAAATAGTTGTGAAAGGTCAAGGAGGATGGAAAGACCGAGGAGGGAGAGCACTAACCAGACCTCGACTGGAAGAGTGCAGTGAATACTAGGACCTTGGGTCGCTTATTGCTACTCAAACCTCAGAGAGGACCAATGGTTGCAACAAGCAGGGAATTAATGGTGGGCGCTTGTTGGGATAATGCAAAGTTTTTTCAAAGGTTGTCGAAAGAGCTGGAGGGAACAGAAATTCTGGGCAGACTTGTTGTCACTAAGACTCAAGGGAATACCACCATTTATTATCAGTGAGTTATCACTGATGATGACCTATGTGAGAACTCCTAATAAGTACAAATAATAATAGTAATAAGAACAACACCTGGAAAAGTTGATAAACAGGATCAAAATCTTCAGCCAAGACATTCAAATGGAATTAGGAATGGAAAAGTGCACACTGCTAAAAATGAAGAGAAGGAAACTGGAGACAGCAGAAAGCATGGAACTGCCCAACCATGAGGGCACTTGCTGAACATGATACCTATAAATATTTGGGAGTTTTGGAAGCAGAAATCATCAAATCAACACAAATGAAAGAGAAGATTGGAAAACAATCCATGGTAAGTACGAGGTATCACTTAGAAACTAAATTATATAGTTGAAATCTAAACCTGGGCAGTATCAGTAGTAAGACATTCTAGTTCATTCATAGGCTGGACAAAAGAAAAACTAAGGCATCTTGAGCAGAAGACTAGGAAACTGATGACAATGCTCAATGCATCAATCAATCAATCAGCCAAGGATGATATTGACCGACTCAACATGAAAAGGAGAATGAAAAGAGGACTGTGTAAATGACACAAAATCAGAATAAAGACTTGGAAAAATACAGAACCCAGAAAGGCTGATCACCGCAGCCAGAGACACCGTTGACATGAAATACAGGAAGCAGCAAAACGAGAAACAAAACGATGCAAAAAGAAAAGTAAGAAGAGAAACAGCTACATGGACAATTTAAAAGAATGACACGAAAACAGCTGAACATGGCCACAAAAAGGACATTGGAACAGAGAAATGGAATTACTACTAAAAGCTGCACAGAACACATCGATTAGAACTTACTATATCAAATCTAAAATAGACCAAATCCAGGAAAAAAGTAAATGCAGACACTGTGTATGAAGAGACAAAACAGTAAATGAAATAATAAGTAAATGCAGCAAAGTATCATAGAAAGAATACAAAGAACAGTCAAGACTGTGTGCGTGAGGAAGGCAGTACACTGAGAACTATGCAAACGACTGCATTTCTAACATGCAGACAAATGGTACCGTCATAAACCAGAGACAGTACTGGAAACGAAAATCACAATATCCTCTGGTGCATGGAGGTACAAACAAACAAACTCATCCAAGCAAGAGCGGATGTTATAATAGTCCACATGAATGAAAATCTGTCAAATCCTATATTTTACCGCCCACAGCAGTTTACAGGGTAAAGATCAAGGAGACAGAAAAATGAAGAAAATACATGGAACTTGCCAGAGAACTGAAAGAAATATGGAACATGAAGAAAGTCAATATAATACAAATAATCGAAGGAGCACAAGAACAGCTCCGAAAAAACTGGAAAAAAAAGACTGGAAGAACATAGAATCAAAGGGAAGAATGAGACAGCAGTGATTAAAACTGCTGAACTCTAGAGGAAAATCCTTCAATGCAGAAACTAACACACATAAACTACAAATGCTAACCAGCCACATGGAATGTGCAATAAAAATAAAACAAAAACATAGAAAAAACATCAACACATTAACATAAGGGAACTGAAACTGCAGGGAATTTTATAAATTGTACCCCCCTCCCCCCAAAAAATAAACACACATTTCATAAATTGTACCCCCTCTCCCTTCCCCCAAAAAATAAATACACATTTCATAAATTGTACCCCCTCTCCCCCCCAAAAAACACACATTTCATAAATTGCACCCCCCCCCAAAAAAAATAAACACACATTTCATAAATTGTACCCCCATCCCCCCAAAAAATAAACACACATTTCATAAATTGTACCCCCCCCCCAAAAAAAATAAACACACATTTCATAAATTGTACCCCAACAAAAAATAAACACACATTTCATAAATTGTACCCCCCTCTCCCCCCCAAAAAAAATAAACACACATTTCATAAATTGTACCCCCTCTCTCCCAAAACATGCAAGAATGTGGACAGTACTGGTATTTTGTAGATGCAAAGGCTTATTGCCACATAAACCCAGCAAGAAATCCATGGAAAGCCGCTGTTGTAATAACACAAAATAATTTGCAATGGTCATCGAAAGAGGTGGAGACTCCAGAGAAAACTACCAGTTATTGTCAGTGAGCAATCACTGATGATGACCTATGTGAGAACTCCTAGAGAGTACATGTTATAATAATGATAATAATAATAATAATAACTATTATTATCATCAGTTTAACGTTCGTTTTACATGCTGGATGGCTTTTAGAAATTGACTGGCAAGGTGTTTATTTATCCCCTTTTCTCTAAAGTCCATTCTTATCACTTCCTCCTATATTTTCTTTGCCTTCCTCTGCTACCTGAACTATTCTACATCTATGAACCCAAGAAATCTCAACCATTCTTTTAATGTGACCAACGAAGTTGTTCTGCACACATCTCCCTATACTGCTCAAATTTAATCTTTAAGAATAAAACATTTTTATATTTATAATTTTACAACGACAAAATAAATTTTCAGCAAGTAATTGTTAATTTAGAACAGTTTATGCAACTCGACGAACATGATAGCTATAAATATTTGAGAGTTCTGGAAGCAGACACTATCAAATCAACAGAAATGAAAGAGAAGATTGGAAAACAATACATGGGAAGCATGAGATAAAACTTAGAAACTAAATTATATAGTAGAAATCTACACCTGGGCAGTATCAGTAGTAAGAAATCCTGGTTAATTTATAGGCTGGCCAACAGAAGAAGTAAGGCATCTTGAGCAGAAGACTAAACAATCAGTGAGTAAGAAGACACACGGGCTAGAGATGGGTATGTCTATATATTTGTAAGCGTGAATATGCATTAGCAAAAGGCAGTGTGGCATTGTGTATTTTTTATCTTTGGCTTTCCATTGTTTACTTGCTCGCAACGACCATTGGTCTTCTCTGAGATTTGTGTGGCAACAAGCCTCAGCATCCGCAAGGTCCCAGTACTGTCCGCACTCTTGCAAAGAAAGTCTGTTTACTACTCTCCCTCCTCATCAATCCAGCCTCCTTGACCTTTCATGACTATATTTTTGTGTATATGTGAGAACTTGTGTAAGTAGTCATATGCTTTTGCAGTCGAAACATTGTGTTTGAATATTTTTTTGCTGTAGTTGAATATATCGCACTAGTAGTCCCTACTAGAACAACAATAGCAGCAGCCATTGAATAACGATGTCTGAAATCTTTGCGTGACTCTTAAGCTTGGCACTGATTGAAGAGATTTCATTTTGATTGGGATTTAACCAATAAGAAACAATCTCTTAGGCGAGCATCGGACTGGTTCCTGGAGGTTATTTAAGGGAGTGTACTGGCACTGTTCACTCTTTTTAGGTGCGAGAAAGCCCCGTCAGTAATCAACAAACGTTGCTCAGTCCAAACACCTAACTATGCCCATGCAAACTAAACCCATCTTTAGCCATCGGCTATCAGCATCGGCATGAAGACTTCACTTTCTAAAATGGCACCTTGTCTGCAATACCATTTCGACACACTTCCAAACAATAACAATGTGAATTTTACCAGCCTTTAAACTACAGACTTCTGAATAACATTCTCTTATTATGAACTCTTAATACCCTTTTTCTAGTTCAGACTCATGAACTTATAATAACCTCTCTATTACTAAAACCTTGTCTGTTATTATATGTTTAACGAAGTTGACAAAATAAAGTATAATATAAAATGTTAGAATATTCTTTTCATTTTCTGTATACTTCTTAGTGCGTGGGAATGTATGAGTGTTGTTTTCTGGTCTTCTTCTAATGTTTGGTGGCTTTGATCTGTCTTCTTAGGTCTTGTGGCTCTCTTTTATTCTAGTTCCAATGTCCATGTCGGCTTGTGAACTCTGTTGTTTCATTGGTACAAAAATAATGAATTGGCAATCGTATGTGAAATTCTTATTTGTTTTTATGTGAAAAGTTGGATGGGTAACTGAATGAACAGCGAGTGAAAGAGAGTGGTTATTCCAGCCAGTATTTTTCTGCATTTTTTTGCATCGTATCTCTACTGCACCACAGGGTAAGGCAATCATTGTGTATACCATGGTTCTAATTTTCCAAAATTCTTATAAATGCCTTTAATTGATTCATTTACAATAATCCTTATTTTGCTAGTCTTTCTTTTCTATTTGTTCTTACTTTTAATTTTATTATTCCCAGGGTTTCTAGCCGAAAGTATCTTTGTTTCCATGTAACCCCGCAAAGCCTCTCTGTTTTAATTTTAGTTCCATTAGTTTGAAGAGATCAAAGGTCACTCCAGGGGCTAACAACTGATTTCCTTTAGAGTTAACTTAAAATCCAAAGCCTCTTTTAAGGATTAATTTTGTCCTTTTAGGGCTGCTCTCTGTACTTCACTACAGCTTTGTCTTTTAGGGATTGTGTATAAGTATTTTTTAGATTTGTTTCACTTGAGTCATTTCCCCTAGCACAACCCGAATAATCTTTATTTCTTTCAGGGGCCCTGTTGTTTTAAAGTGTAAATTTGCAAGTGTGATTTTAAAGTGTGTTTCCTTGAAAAGGATAAGTGACACATTTCAGAAGAATAAGGTTTCTCTCCTGTATGTATTTGTATGTCTCTTTAAATCAAACTTTGTTGTTAATGATGAACTGCATACTTTGCAAGAATAAGGTTTCGCTCTTTCATTTCATTTCACTTCAGTCAAAGTTCTCAGAAATCAAGGGGCTCCTTCCTGGGGCTAACACTTGATCTCTCTATAGGATACAGATATTCAAATATTCCATTAAAGTTTTTCTTTACCTGTCACTCTATCATCATGGCCACTGGGAATTATCACCTGATTAAGGGGAAAGTCAATTCTATTTGTGCCTTGAGAACGCAGCAGCAGACAGTAGACTATTGACAGGGTTCAACAAACGTTTTCGAAACCTTGCTTTAAAGCTAAGTGACAGTCTATTTTTAACATCGACTTAAATTTCTTAAAGGGGGCTTTATAACACCAAATGAAGAGCTTGACACTTTAGGCAACTCTTCAACAAGCAAAACTTTGTCAATTCAGAGCGAAAGCCCTCCGCACAATTCCAGAAGCCAGCCAATTTTTGAAGGCGAATCGATCATCAGAAGGTTCTCCATCAAAGGTAGGAGCCTCCATATTAGCTCTAAACTCGGGCAATTTCAACCCCCAAACTTCCTTCTCATCTATCCGTTCGACTCCCCTCAAACTTCTCCCTCAACTCCTTTAATTTTTGGAAAGTGTTCTTCCTAAACCGGAAGGCATGATCCAATGAGTCGTCATGGGTTTTAATTTCCACACTGGGAGGACTGTCCAAGCACACAGCTATCACCTCGTCCTCCAGCTCACCAAGGCGTTCCAGCTATCCCACTATCAATTTCCGAGGTTCTTTAAAAACTGCTATGGGCAAGGTAGCTTGACTATGTAAGCCCCATAGTTCTGTACTAATCTTATTTTGCAGAACTGCCTGTCGCTGACGACAGCTGTTTAACTCTGACAAAGCCATCTCTTTTTCCAACCTCCCAAGAGAAATATACATATATATATTGTGATGAAAAGAACTCTTTACTTCTTCTCTGCTCCGGAAGTGAATTACTTCCCTTAGTTACTTCCCTTTCCTTTTCTCTGTAAATACGCCATTACTTCTTCGTGGATGCCTCGCTCCCTGCGTTATATCTTTGCTGAATAAAGCTTTATCAAAAGTAAACTCAGTCTCCTCGAACTCTTTCATTCATTCATTCATTACAATTTATTCAGCAAAGATATAAGAAAAATGGAAAAATACCTCAAGCCTGAACGATTGGATTTAGACCCGTCAAAATTTATAAACACATTTCGGATTGTGACAATTACCGCGCAGCTATGAATGTTCTGGAAGAGGTTTTCGTACAGCCCCGAAACAGCATTTTCTGCCGGCATCTATTGGCGACTCGTCGGCAACGGACTAACGAAAGTGTTGACCAATATTTACAGTCCTTAAAAACACTCTCTAAGGACTGTGATTTCCAGGCTGTTACAGCCATACAGGCGAGAGATGAATACATCAGGGATGCGTTCATAAATGGGATTTCGTCATCCCACATTAGACAAAGGCTGTTAGAGAATAAGAAACTCGACCTACACACAGCCTACGACCAGGCTCTGACGCTAGAAATAGCCCAAAAACAGCTAAGTTCATACGCCCAGACGGACTCCTTGGCGGCTGCTATCCCCACTGCTGAAACACTGGAACAAAGGGATGACCGGTCCACGTGCGAGGAGGAGCAACCCACGTTAGCCGCACTCTCCGAACAGAAATGCTTTTTCTGTGGATACCCGAGACACGACCGAGCGAGGTGCTCTGCCAAAAGCGCTATTTGCAAAAATTGTAAAAAAAAGGGGCATTTCGCTCGTGTCTGCAGATCACCCACAGCGGCTGCTATCAACTACGGTGAGTCCCTACTTGCTTCATCTGTTCCCTTTAACTCCTCGGAGAGTCTATCTCGTTCGTCCTTGTGGGGGAAAATAAAGGGTGAGCCTATGAGGATACTCGTCGATACGGGGAGCTCCGAAAATTTTATTCATCCGGATAAGGTTAAAGGGCTCGGTTTGGCAGTCACACCAAGTTCTGAGAGGATTCTGATGGCTAGCAGTTCTCATTCGTCCTCTACCCTCGGGCACTGTGTCGTATCTCTCAGTCTGAGTGGTAGGGAGTACCGTAATGTTAAACTAGCAATTATGGCCAACCTATGCTGTGACGTCATTCTCGGGCATAAATTTCTGTGTCGACACTCATCTGTGGAAATACCTTTTGGAGGACCCCTTCCCCCTCTCACTGTCTGTAGGCTGACCGCCATTAAAAATATCCCTTACCCTTCTCTGTTTACCAATCTAACCTCGGACTGTCGCCCGATAGCTGTTAAATCCCGGCGACATACCTTACCTGATGCTAAATTTATTAAATCGGAAGTCTCCCGTATGCTAAAGGAAGGTATCATTGAGCCCTCTCAATCCCCGTGGCGAGCTCAAACGCTTGTGGTATCTCCAGAAAATCACAGAAAGAGACTTGTTGTGGACTACTCCCAAACAATAAATCGGTTTACTCTCCTTGACGCTTATCCTCTTCCTCGAATGGAGGACATGGTAAATGAGATTGCCACCTACAAACTATTTAGCACTCTTGATCTGACCAGCGCTTATCATCAGGTTGCTATCAGGCCAGAAGAACGAAAATACACGGCCTTCGAAGCTGCTGGATCTCTGTATCAGTTTCGTCGAATCCCGTTCGGAGTAACCAATGGAGTAGCGAGTTTCCAACGAGTCATCGATGATGTCATAAAGCGAGAAGACCTTCGAGGAACCTATGCCTACATCGACAACGTTACCATTTGTGGAAAAGATCAGGCTATGCATGATACGAATTTAAAAAAATTCATGAATGCAGTAGTGAAGTACGGACTGACGCTGAACAAAGACAAGTGTCACTACTCACTTATTTCTGTAGACTTGCTTGGGTATACCATAAGCAAGGGCTCCGTAAAACCTGACTCTGATAGGCTCAAGGGATTGATGGACTTGCCAGAACCTCGAGACCTCTCTTCTCTTCGCCGTGCAATGGGGATGTTCTCTCACTATTCCAGGTGGATCTCAAACTTCTCTGAAAAGCTACACCCCCTTACCAGAGTTACCAACTTTCCCCTCACTAAGGAACAAGCAGACGCCTTCAGGTACCTGAAGAAGGAAATTACTTCTTCGTGGATGCCTCGCTCCCTGCGTTATATCTTTGCTGAATAAAGCTTTATCAAAAGTAAACTCAGTCTCCTCGAACTCTTTCATTCATTCATTCATTCATTACATATATATATATATATATATATATATATATATATATAATAACTCCAGAAATTCTGGCTAAGCCAAACGAACCCAACATTGTCAGTGTCGTCGCAAAATGTTAGGAAACGTATCGCAAAATGTTAGAAAACGCACTACCAAATGTTGGAAAACGTGTTGCAAAATGTTGGAAAACGTGTTGCAAAATGCGTCGCAAAATGTTAGAAATTTAAGACGGCAAGGTCTCGAAATCCCACAACAGACACGAAAACTGAACCGTTGCAAACGCCAACAAAGCCACCAAAGAGGGAAAAAAAAAATTAAATGAACGCAAGCGCGTGCTTACCTGTTTTTTCAAAGTGCAACGTTGTTCTTTTAGCGTCGCCTGGTAACATAACATGAAAGAAAAACAAGACCCTTTCATAGGCCTAACGGGATAAGTAGTGTGTTCCCCTAAAATAATTATGGTTGGTGAAATAACCTATTGGTGAGAGACGAAAAAAAACCCCAAAAAACACACTGACTTACCTGGACAGAATGTCCAGCTAAAAGTAAATAACTCTAAAAAAAAAATCTCGGCCGAGATTCACCAGGGAATAATTTTAAAAAAATACATATCTCTAGGCCTTCCCTAAAATTAATTTCAACGTTAATCACGTTTAAAGAAATAGTTGGTAACTTATCAGGTTGACCTGAGGTAAGCAGGGAATTCACGTGTGCTGATTACCCTTCTCTCCCCTTCCTCCAAGAAGGGAAGGTAATCCTAACACACTTAGCATAGAGGTAGGAAAATTCCTTCACTAACAACATTAGTTAATTAAGGACTACTTACTTGTTTTAGAAACTGTTATATCACATAAGTTTGGTATTCTGTCGGTCGGTAGGGGTCAATGAACTCTCCCACTTGGTAAGACAATAAAATTGGTACACGGTGTATCCTGATCTTTTGTTCCGCTTTCCTCCCGAAATACGAAGACCTTGTTTGTACTGTTTAGTCAGTTTTCTGTTGAGCTTAAAATTAATATTTTTAATTTAATTTTATTCGTTTTTAGTAGAAAATTGAATGCTTCTTTTGTACTATTACTTGGCATAAAAACGCCTTTATATTTTTTTTACAAAATCCAATTTTTATCTTGATACTTTAATACCCTACAGTTCATATAGATGTAAAATTGAAAATATCCATTTCATCATAACCGCCATATTTGAAATCAGAAATTGCGAACCAGTGTTATAAAATAAAATTCCTAAATTATATTTTAGGGCGATTTTTTTTTAAGGGGGGCGGGGATAATAAATGTTTTCAACAATTTGTTTTATTGTTAACAAATAATAAAATCAAACTGCTTTTTATAATTAGAAATTTTTTTAAAAATCGAATTTTGGAAATAATTTTGGTAAATTTGTAGTATTTTAATCAAAATGGCAACCGAGTGTGACGTCAATTAAGCGTTTGCTATTTTCCGACCTCACAAATGAGTAAATAAACCCAAATAAATTGTTTTGGAATAATCTCTAAACTGTATTTCCTTTAACATAAGTTAAGGAAAATTTGAAATCAGTCCAAAACAATTTATTTGGTCGGAAAATACCAGACACTTCATTGACGTCACAATTTTGAAAATATATTTTTAAATAGTTTAATTATTAACCGAATATAAATATATTGTAAATTAACAAACAATTATTAACAAATAATAAATAAATACAGTTTTTTTTATAAATGCTTAAAAATAAAAATTCTGTCAAAAACTGTGGCCTAGAATAATGGGGTAATTTTTGGATTAACACTGATTGTAATTTCTGATTTCAAATATGGCGGTCATGATGAAGTGGATACCTTCTATTCTACCTTTTTTGTGTGTTTTAGCGTGTTTTAAAGCATTTCTTATTTTAGTGTACAGTTAAGATTTGCCTTCCCCTGGACATATTGGAAGTTAAGAAGACTCCCAGGCATGCACATTGAGAGATTCTGGAAATAAAAAATGGCCGGTGAAAACTCATCAGTTTAACTCCGGCGTTAATTGAAAACACACGCTTATCTCTTCGTCTTGTTCTTTCTTTTTACTCTTGTGGGCCGAGTTTTTTGACATTAGATTTAGTTCAATCTAAAATTCTATTCAAATCGAAAATCGATGCAGTCAAAATCCAAAATTGCTGCAGTGACTTTCCGGAAATCACATTTATTTGTCATTTCTTTCAATTATGTAGAAAAGTTCAATTTTATTGCGTTTGGAACAGTTTTCCCCTGTGGCTAGCTTCGCCACTTCAAGGGTGACAGATTTTGATATGGCATGTTGAGTCACATACCTTATATATATCTCAGCTGCATTGTCTCTCTCAAGTTTTTGATGATGTCGGCTGAGATAGTCGGCAGGGTTTAGGTAATTTTTTCCAGGCTTGTACATCAAACTGTATTCATATGGCATGAGGCGCAGACGCCAGCATTCAATTCTGAACGTGGCTGACTTGAGACTCTTAATAATCCAAAGAAGTGGTTGGTGTCATTGATGATGATTGACCCATTTAAATAAAGGTGGAAATGTTTGGGAGCATATACCTCTCTTTCAGTCTGTGAATATCACTGTTGCACATCTGTGAGGGCATGGCTAGCATAGCATAATATTTTTCCATTTTGTATAAGCATTGAACATCATCCGATAAGGCGGATATTTGTCTCTTTGATTGGGATCATATCTCCAGCTCAAGTCAGTATCTTGCTCACTGCTCTTTCTTCTGTCTCCGACCACACCCACTCTGTATATTTCCTTGTGAGTTGTCAGAGTGTGCTCGCTGACAGTGGCATATTGTGGGATTAATCTATCTACATACTGGATCATATCCATGAATGAATGGACTTCTCCAATGTTAGTGGTTGATTTGCAGTTTGTAATTGCTATAATCTACTCCGGGTCTGCTGACATCCCATTCTCATTGAAGGTATGTCTGAAGTAAGCGAGTTGTCTTACTGAGAAAAGGCATTTTTCTCTAATTAGTCTGGCCCGGACATTCTGTAGACGCTCCAATGTGAACCTCAACATGCATCATGTGAAGCTTGATCACGTCTGTAGATGATGTAAGCTGAGACATTTTTCACTCCTGGAATGCCTCACAAGAGGTCTGCAATGGCTTTTTGCAATAGTTCTGAGGCAGAATTTTCCCCGCAAAAGTAATCGTTTGTATCAAAATATTCCAGTTTGTGTGGTGAATGTGGTGATATATCTGCTGGATTCCCCCAGTTCTAGTTGGTTGTGTGCCCTCGACATGTTTACTAAACACTTTTGAGTGGTTTAAATCCGCAATCAGGGCGTCCATGATTGGTTTGGGCTGTTTAACTCTTTTAATGGCTTAGTTTGGTTTTCTAATATCGATGCATATCTGATCCGTACACAACTCGTTTACTGGGGTCTATCACCACAGGACTTATTCAGGGAGTAGGCACAGTAACATCCTCAATTACATTCCTTTCCTTGAGGTGTTTTAATTCCGAATCAATGTCTTTCCTCACGTGAAAAAGTATACTATTGGGTTAATGGTAAGTCCACAAATATTTTAGATCTTTCCGTTACTATTGTTAGGGGAATTCGTCAGGGATAGATGTTGTCACATGGAACGTGAAATTAAAAGTTATCATACCTAGTGCCTCAGCAGAATAGGCACTGAGTAGATTTTGTAGTTCGTATCCAAAAAGGGATCTTCATTATTGATAACGAATATTTTCGCTCTACAGCATTTTGCCCTAAATTTAACTGTGATGATGATAAATCCACGAACGGGCATCGCATGTTTAGATCGGTATGCAAATATCTGCGTCACTATATTATGTATTGTTGATCTTTGCTGCAGACCGTCATACATACCTCCAGAGATTATATTGAGACTGGAACCAGTGCCTAAGACAAAAATCACTGGGGAGTCATTAACAAAAATGTGGGTGTCTTTGTTGATGTAGGAATTCTCACTGTAAACACTGATTCATTATTTGATGTAGAAATGGATACAGTCTCATTAGGATATGAGTAAAAAATTTGTCTTATTGTCTTGGAATTGCAGACTTGATCGAAGTGATTCCTTTTAAGGCAGTTCCTGCACTCCTGCCCCTGGCTGGGACATGTGGTATCTGTTGTGTCAGGCCTGTTCGCCGTCTTTATTTTGTCTCTTACGTGGTTGGGGTAAAATGGCGACTACTATTTTTTGCATGTCCACTATGGCGTCTACTTTTTGAGTTGTTGATACTTTTGCTGTTTCCGTTACGGTGTTTCAGTTACTTGTAGCTTTCGTTGTTTCTGTAAGACGAAAGTACACGAACTTCCCTTCATTCCATATCTACAGCTTGTGCGTGAGCAAGTTTGATGTCTTTTTCTAACATTAGAGTTAGAACAGCCTTGCAGTATCTACGCCAAGATTTCCCGGTCTATATCTTGAATCAAGGTTTTCGTCTAGATTCTGCATCGCATGTCGAAATTTGAAAATTTCGTATGATGTGTTTTTTGAGGCGTGAAATTGTCGGTCAGTGACTTCTTTACTGTTTCATATTGGTTTGGTATTATCGTCCAATCTTCCGCTTGTCAGTGAAGTCAAGAAGAATGTCAAAAACTCAATCTCCGACAAAATGTAAAAGAGGCGCTTTTCTTTTTGTTGGTTCAATATCTAAGGCAATTAATGCCAACTGTATTTTGAAATGCCAATTGTATTTTGGAAATGCCAACTGTATTTTGATCGGCGTTGACACTGAAATTGGCAAGTTGTTCTTTTCCTTAGTGTAGAGGTTTTTTGTTGTAGAGAACGTGAAATTCCCGCCATTAAATTTCTCGTCACGAGATGTAGTGTCATAAACTCGGCTCGCTAGACTAAGAAAAAGGGTTAAAAGAAGAAAGAACGCGACATGTGTTTTCTAATTCACACCAGAGTTAAACTGATGAGTTTTCCCGGTCGTTCTTTATTTCCATGTTGTAAATTATATTCTTAACCGCTCTTCCCACTAGATGAACTCGTTTGTCAGACTTTCTTTTATTAGGCCCAATACTATTTGAGTGTCTCTTCACTGTTTATTATTTGCTGTAGTTTTCGTTTGTAATTAAAACCTTTACCAAAGGTTTTCTGTCTCACAACATGCCAAGTAGTCTTCTTAACTCCCAATATGCAAAGGGAGGCAAATCTTAACTGAATACTAAAGTATGTAGAAAGGTAACATTTATTTGTTGAATGTTTTTTTTTCACCCATTTTTTTCCTTGCTAATACATCATTGCCCAGTAATTTCATAAATTTCCGAAATACAACTCAAATTCCCAAATTTCATTGGATAAAAGAAATAAAATCCAACACAGATTATCTCTCAAATTATGTATGTAATTTTTCTATTTAAATTGAAATTAATTATTGCAGTTGTGTTTATTAAATTTTATATATAATTACAAGTGTCACGTGATACATTCTGTGGTGAACCGAAAATTACTACCCCCCAAATAAGTAGTTTTTAGTTTAGTGAACATTAAAAATAATTTAATAATCAAGACTTCTTTACTATAAATAATCATACATCATTAGAATGTTGGCCCATTTTGATAAAAAAGAACAAATGGACTATTCGGACTACCGTTCTTATCTTGGATGTTATTATCATAACGTTTCGGTTGAGGTAACCGCCGACTTTCTTCAGGTACATCTTGTTGAACCCGAGAATCTTGCTGTAGAACTCCGGATTCTGTATGGAATATCGAACGGAACCCTTTATGCAATCCATGGTTGTAGCTTTTTCTTGTTCAATCAGCCATGACCGGGGAGATGTCTTAAGTCATTCTTAATTGTATTCTTAGTATTGCCCAGACTGAGGATTGAACCTTCAACCTCCAGAACACTGTCACTTAGAAGTGATTAATACTTAGCACATATATCCGTGAGGCCAGAGCTCCTTGCCACCTCCTGTTTATTAAATAAAGGGTTCTGTTCGATATTCCGTTCGACAAAGATTCCAGAGTTCGACAAGATGCAACTAAAGGAGATTGAAAGTTACATCGCACTGAATGACAATTCATCCAACAAATCACCTGAGGTGAATGTTGCAATCACATTACTGTGAAAGAGTTTACAGTGCAAAAAGCTGGCTACAGACTGGCACGTGTATGATTAGGAAATCAGATGTGTAGTAGATCTGATACGAGCAATAATTTGCTCCCGGAGATAAAGGCAGACACATCATTCAAATGCTATCTAGTTGTGTGCTGTGTCTGTGGTAACAAGGAGAGAGAAACTATAGCAAACAAGTTGTTGTAGACAGATATTTGGGAAGATAAAGTGAGTCGCATTTAGTTTTGCAAAGGATCTGCTTTAGATTTAATACAAGTATTTCACTTATTTAAGCTTATTTAACAACTACAATAAACCTGTTCAACCACCGGCTGATAACTTATGGCTTATAACAACCTACCTGAAAGTCCAATGTTTCAACTTCTCAGCCTAATATTCACAGTTAACATGAATTGGAGCAAATGCATAGAAAACATTCCCAAGGCTGCTGCAAAGAAAGTAGGCTCCCTCTAGTGAGCTCAAAAACTTCTCACACCTGACAGTATCCTATATCTCTACAAAACCACAATCCTCCCACGCATGAAGTATTGTTGTCACATCTGGTCTGGTGCACCATCCACTAGTCTCTCCCTCTTAGACAGTGCTAAAAAAAGAGTCTCTAATCTAATGGATTCCTAACTATCTACCAAGCCCCTGTTCCATCGCTGCAATATTGCATCCTTGTGCTTGTTTTACAAGTACTTAAATAGAATGTGTTCCGATGTACTTTCTGCTCTGGTACCCCCTCGATCAACCGGATAATCAATTTAATCACATCAATTCATTGAGGAGGTCCCCAGAGGCTGGAGAGCTTTCTACTCCAATAGCTTATTTCCTCAAGCTGCCAGCCTTTGGAACAACCTTCCTGCACCCTGTTTCCCTGACTGTACCGACATGCAGAAATTTAAATGTAATGTAAACAAACATCTTGCTGCTCAACTCCACACGTTACTAGGGGAGGGAGACCTCCTTAGTCGTGACCGACAACCTTTCTAGAGCTGGAGTCTCGAACAAAATATCCGGATTACAAACCTAACATTGCTTAAGGAGTAGATGGGCTATGCCTATCGCCCGACCTTGCACTTCGTCTTTCTCTATAGCCATACACAGAGGTACTAGCGTAGGGATACCTCAAAGACATCCAGTGCTTGGCCTTGTCTCCTGACTAGGACAATGAACGTCTGTCTATCTTTCCATCTGGGCAACTTGGGGAAAGTTTTTTGACACTAAGTCACACATGACTATTCTGGGTTGCTCTTGTTCCGACAGGTTAGACAGATTGTCTGGCTGCTGTTTCTGACTGGTAGTGCAGGAGCTCTAACTCTTATGTAGCGCTAAGACCTGCTGCTCCATCAACCGTAGTATAAGACCCCCACATAGCCAGGGGGGTGCCAGGGGGGGCAAGGCCCCCCCTGCAATTACATTTGCACCCCCTGAAATTTGTGATCCAAAAAATATTATAAATATAAATACTCTTATATTTCCTAGTTAACTATACTTCTTCATTATGAACCAGTATTTACTTTTGTGTAATATATTTTACAGCAGGGCCGGATTAAGGGGCCACGGGGCTGGGGCCCTGGGCCACCCACCATAGAGGACCTCCCACCAATTTTTAACATAATTTCCGATTTCAAAAACGCTTCTTTGGATATTATTTTGTTTAAAACTTAATTTTCCATTCCTGGTACTAATAATACCATACTAAATATTTACGGATTTTAAACTACCAGTTAAAATAAATCTATTGACCATAATAACTTCTAAATATGATTTAAATTTATGTTACCTTGTAAAAAGAAAAGAAATTAAAATGTACGTGTTCTCAAACTCAAACATAACTTCGCTAGTTTCAGATCAAGTGGTGAGGGAAACAAAGCCTCGATGCTTTTCACCTGTTTCCTGCTTGGTGAAAGAGATTGTCAGTGTACTATCTTTTTTTGTCAACTTACCAAATATATACTTTTAAATATTGTTACTTCACACTATTTAATATCATAAATTATCAATTTCATATTATAATTCAAATGATGGAATAATAACACAAAATGAATTCACGTTGTTGTTCTGCCAACTTCTTTTAAAGATATTTTTTTAATTTATAAAAGAAAGTGTTGTCTTCATTCAAAAGATAGAAATGAATACTAGCAACCTAAATTATTTTCAAATGAAAGTGGGAATTAGTTTAAAAAATTATTTTTGTATTTTATCACGAATCTCAAATACGTTTTTTTCTTTTTGTTGTCAGTTTTAACTATTAATTTAAAAAAATGTGAATGTTACATTCAACATTTTTGAAATTAACATAGAAAAAAATCGCAGATTTCACCCGAGATGAAGTTGAAAGAAAAACAGCATTAGTAGGGTATAAACCCCACGTACAAATAGAAGATTATAATAGAATTCTGTAGAGCTAGCAAGTAGCTACCTTATTTTACGAACTTTATGTTATTATTACTGTGTTTACTATGCTTTATGTGCTTTACTATGCTGATGTTGTTATTTACATGTACCCACCGAAATACACAACAATATATTTAGATTATATAAAAGAAATTGAAATTTTGTATCTACTTATTTATATTTATATATCAGTACACACACACACTGAACCAAAACGTCACCCATATTAGAATATCAATATTAGTTTTGCCCCCCTAAAAATGCCTTGCCCCCCCCTAAAAATGCGTTGCCCCCCTAAAAATGTCTTCCCCCCCCTAAGTTAGAAGTCTGGCTACGTGCCTGGATCGTGGGTAACTGTACATGCAATATCACGCGTGGAAATGGACCATACAGTTATTCCTGGCGGGCTTAACCAAGGCTACAACCCACATGGACCAAGTCTCGACTTATGGTCTGGATGTGTAGGCTTATTGGCACCAAACAAGCACCGATTTGCCTTTCCCATTCTATCTACAACACAATTGACAATTCAAAGAAAAAAAAAACCTAAACCAGACACCAACTAAAAAACATCTTCGTCTCCACTCTTGAGGCTAGCATTCACAAATATTCGGGCGCTTAGAACCAACATCAATGATGTAGAAACCTTTCTCCTAGTAAACTCCCCAGATATCCTAGTACTAAGTGAAACAAACCTACAATCCTCAATCTCATCACACCATATTGACATCCTGAATACCTCCCACTCTACTGTAAAAACTGTGATAAACGTGTGCACGGGCTAAGAGTCTATGTTCGGAACACGCTCCCATTAATTAGAAAACATAGGGTAGAATCAGATGATAAAGCTTTAGATTAACGTTACAGTACAGTATTAGTTACTTATACTTAATATACCGCTCTTCTTCCACCCAGGATTGTACCCTGCTAAACTTTGTCTCTGAAAGCATAAATACAGCCCTCTCACTTTACTCGAGTGCCCAAATACATGTATTTGAGGATTTTAATGTACATGGCTGGCTTGGATTCTCCAGCTATACAAACGCAGCTGGTAACTCCATGTATAGTTTCTCCATAATGTACTCCCTCTCACAGACTGTCACTTTCCTGACTCGCCTACCTGAGGCTTGTGTGACAAATGCCGATAGCTTGCTCGGAAATGCTGATCACCTTGTGGTAATGATTGATATCACCCTAAAATCTAGTCCCAAACCTGATGAGCTGTTGCTCAACACGACGAGATACTACAAGCAGGCTGATTCGGAATCCATCAGAGATTGCATCAGACGCCTCATGGAGTGAAGCTTTTTCTCTCCCTGCTGATCATTGCACAAATGAGGTAACCGAATAGATCAAAGCAGGCATTGAAGTACATGTCCCCATCAAAAAATTCTACAGCTAGCCCCCACTCTTCACAATGGTTCACCTCGAAATATGTAGCTTCTATTGCTCAGAGGCAGCAAGAGATGACCAAAAAAACCTGTTCAGTCGCAGAAACTAGGCACTCGTAATTTCTGGAAAATCTCTAATAGTGTAGTGAACAATGGACAATCAACAATTCCCCTGCTATCCAACCACAATGATGTTGTTTGCACAGCAACTGATAAGGCTGAACTACTTGCCCAGCGTTGAACCTTGAACTTCACTTTGTACTCTGCAAACAACTCTCTCCCAAATTTTCCATTACAGACTGAAGCCACACTTGATGACCTGGTCATCACCCCATCTCATGTCCGGGTCATTATAAAAAGTTTTCACACCTCCAAAGCCTGTGGGCCTGCTCTTATACCAGTAATAGTAATAAAGAAATGCTCTGCTGAACTGGCCGCTGTCCTCTGCAAACTCTACAACAAATGCCTTGCTGAATCTTGTTTCCTTAATAGCTGGAAAATTGCCTGAGTGCCCCTTACATAAGAAGTCTTCAAGAATTCTGGAGATAGAACTGACCCTAAGAATTATCACCCCATCAGCCTACTCCCGCTCTTTGCTAAAATCTTTGAATTTGTTATATCTACATATTTTGCCCCATAAAGCATAAAAAAGGGAGCAGGGGATGTGTTGGCACATGTTCCCCTATGCACACAGAAAGGGTGGCAGGCGGGCGACGTTTGTCAAAAAGGGGTCAACAGGAAGCTCGACAGACAGGCTTTCATAATTCTGCCCACACATTTGCAGGGGCGGAGGATTCAACCAATCAAATGAGAGAATACTGTAGCTATGCACAGGAGAGCGGGGAAATCAAAGCGAGAAGAAACATGATGAGAAGGTCCTCGAGCAGCGTTGAGAGCGGACGTGTCGGATATTGGCAGCTCACCCAGTTGTCATATCGGACAATTTATCCCGCACACAAAATCAAAAATAAGGAAAGTGGAATTCGAAAATTAACGGTTAAGAAATACAGTGACGTTTAATACTGCTGTCTACTGGACACCAAAAGAAAAAAAAGTCTGGTCCCACAAAATTGATTACGACAGACCAGTCAATCATATTACCTCTCCAAGGTTGAGATTACGTATATCTCGGGACCCTAAAACAGCTTGTTAAGAACGGACCACAGAATCTAAAATTCTGTTAAAATATCCTTCCCTCCGCCGTCAAAACAAAAAAAGGTATGTGTTTACGACGTAGGGACAAACAAAAAAAAAATAAACATTCTATTAATTCGTCCTAAATCGAACTTTCATATTGTTATATATTGTCGTGTTAAATGATCTTATTCAATCGTTCCCCTCGATTTTATCGCATTTACCTTCATATCTCGATCTCCCGTGGGAGGAGAAGGACTTCTCATTTATTTTCCTCGAATTACGTAAGAAAAAAAAGACTTCCTATTTTCATTTTCCATAAAGGCTATAAGCCTTCTTAATTGCTATATTTGAACTTTTAATTCTGATCCTGACTGATCAATTTTCTCGGAATAACAAAAAACCAGCCTCTTATAGATAACTCCGTTTGTACGGAAGAATATTAGTTGATCTTAAAAAAAAATAATAATAAATAGTTGTTATGTATTGTTAATTTGTCTTGGTTGTTTATAAAATATATGATTATAATTTGTGATACGATGTGTTGTTCATTTTTATGGAGTACAGGTTGATTTCCTTTCATCGGGTTTTCAACCTTTTTACATTCGTGGCTGAACTACGTGTAGGTAACGTTCAGTGTCCTAGTAACACAATTATAACATTGGTGTCAGAAGTTACGAAATCTTCATGGGGCCTTTAGCTCCGATTATAACTGGGATTATGTTAATGTTTTTGAGGTTCCAGTTTTTCTTCATGTCCAACATTAGGTCTTGGTATTTTGTCACCTTCTCCTTCTCTGCTCTGTTTAAGCCACTGTCATTTGGAACACTCACCTCAATCAGTGTTGCCTCTCTTTCTGCCTTATTTAATATGATGATGTATTAGCATGTGTTCCTTTAAATATTGTTTTTTAGTGTTTTTTTCACATACTTCACAAGAAAAAGGTTTCCTTCTTTTTTTTAGTTTTCTTATCTTTCTGTTTTTGCTGGGGATGGGGCATCCTACCGGATGCCAGACATTTACCGGCTGTTTCATACACTCCAACCTAGAGATCTTTTTAAGATTCTAACCGTCCCTTTAAGTGCAATTGTTTGTATTTCTCTTGCACTCGGTTCAACCGGGTATACTCGCCAGATAGCTTTTGAAGTTCTTCTTCATTAGTCCTGGTGCTCCTTTAATTACTGGTGTGATGGAAATTTTGGTAAGATTCTAGTTTCTTTTCATGTCATACATTAGACCTTGGCATTTCAGAATTGTTTCCCTTTCAGCTCTGTTTAATCCTGCATCATTAGGGACACTGACTTCAACTAGGGTTGCTACTTTCTCCCTTTTGTCCCATATTACGATGTCAGGTTTAACAGCTCTGTTTTCTAGATATGTTGCTGTAGGGATTGCATAGTCATAGTGGATGGTGTATAAATTATTTCCAACTGTTCTTTCTGGTGTATACTCCTAGGATTTGCTGCTACACTGGTTATTCAACTTTTTACATACAGTCCAGTGGAGATATTTACACACTCCGTTGTGTAGCATTGTATAATGGCCATACCCCAGGATAACCTTACAACTGGATGTCAGATGGATCACACTCTCTACTTCTGTGTGGCAGAACCTGCACTTGTTATTGCTGAGCCCACTCATCTTTTTAAAGGCATTGGTCATCAAGCCTTAATCTTGAGCAGCCATTATCATTCTCTCCTGATCATAGTGGAGAGATCCTCTTTTCAGCCAGTCTACAGAGCCTTCCTTATCTATATATTCCTGGGGTAATAATTAGCACGTTGTTGGTTGGCCCATTCTTCCAGTTTTCTGGAATGGAAGGTCTTGGTGTATTTCTGGCGGCTTTTGCGGGCTATTTCTGTGGCAGGATTGCATTTTTTTTTCTGTCTCATTTATAAGACAGTCCTGTCCAAAATGTTTGGCCAGTTTTATGATAGAGGTTGTTCTTCTAGCTCTGGTTTCTTGATGTTGGCATACCATCATAAGGTTTGGGTTCTGGAAGCTCGTCAGATATTGTCCGGTGCTCACAATAGTGGCTCGATGTTGATGGTCAATTAATGAAAGACCCATACCCTATGCTCCTCTTGGTAGATACAGCCTTGGTAGACACTGATTCCTGTACACTACTCTGTACACTGTCAACATTTTTCTCGTTTTAGTGTCTAATCTATTAATGTCATTTTGTGGCCAATCAATAATTCCAAAGCTGTATGTTATCACTGGAATAGCTAATTGGTTAATGGCAGTTACTTTGTTTTTGTTTGTATACTGTGTTTTGCAAATTTTTCTAACACAGTGCATATATTCTCTGCCAAATTTTTCTCTCATCTTGGCATGTTTAATAGAATCGTTTTCTTCTATGCCAAGGTATTTGTATTGTTCTTGTTCTTCAAGGTCTTTGATGTCAGTATCTTCACAAAGCTGTATGTTTTCTCATTGGATCTTCTTCCCAGCTCTGAAACGAGCACTTGGCACATTTGTCCAGGCTGAAATTCATTCCAATATCTTTGGAGAAAGTATGTACAACCTTCAAGAGTCGGTTAAAGTCAGCATCTGAACTAGCATACAGCTTGAGGTCATCCATGAAGAGATGGTGGTTAACTCTTTTGTTTAGATCTTGTTTGCGGTCCTGACTCAGATTGTAGGCACTCTGGCTTTTGTTTAGTAATTTGCTTAGCTGATCAATTGTGAGGCAAAAGAGTAGAGGAGATAAGCTATCTCCTCGGAAGATTCCTCTTCGGATCCTGATGTCAGAGATTTCTATTGTTCCATTAGTGTGTCTTAATGCCATAGTTGTTTTCCACATATTTATTTGTACTGCCATGGTTTTCTTGATTAGCGGATGGATATTATATAGATCAAGGCAGTACAGGAGCAATGCGTGGGGTACACTATCGTATGCCTTTTGGTAATCGATCCATGCCATGCTTAGATTTCTCTGCGTCTTCCTACAGTCCTTAATGGATGGTCTTATTGATCAACAGCTGGTTCAAGGTGCCTCCAGTGTGGGTTTTTATATGTCTCTTTAAAACTAATTTTGTCGAAAATGATGCATGCACACTTCACAAGAATAAGGTTTCTCGTGTGGATTTTCATGTCTCTTTAAATCAGATTTTGTTGTGAGTGATGAGCCACAAACATCACATAATTCACAAGGAGGGTGTTTCTCTCTTTTTATCATTTTAATTAGGGGTGGGACATAATGGGTGAAAATTTCAGATTTATGTGAGTAGTATTTTTTGTGTTCATTTATACATAAATAACACTAAACAATCAAACATTTTGAAGATTTTGCAAAATTCAGAGGGTGCAGGCCAAAAATAGCCGTTAGGACTCCACGGGACTCAAAATCTATCATTTTTCGGTGAAAAAGTGGTTTCATGCGACATTGCAGGTCCTAAAACATCCTCAAAAGCTATCAATGGATATAGATGGTTAAATCTGATATAGTACTTTAATTTAGGACCATTTTCAGGCTGTGAAAGGGTTTTCATGAATGTAAAATAGTCAAAAACTAGTGGCCTGCACCTTCTGAATTTTGCAAAATTTTCAAAATGTTTGATTGTTTAGTGTTATTTATGTATAAATGAACACAAAAAAATACTACTCGCATGAATCTGAAATTTTCACCCATTACGTCCTACCCCTATTTTAATTCAGTTTATCTAAAGAGATCAAGGGGCCCTCTCTTGAGGCCAACACTTGATTCCCTATGAGTAAAATTTATATCCGAGGGCTCTCTTAAGGATATATCGTGTCCCTTTTAGGGCTGCTATCTGTACTTTCCTACAGTTTGGTATTCCGGGATTTCTTAGATTTTTTTAACTAGAGCAGTTGCCCCATTGCAACCGGTATGATGTTTATTTCGTCGAGGGGCCATGTTATTTTAAAGTCATTTTTGAGGTCTTGGTGTTTGGTTATTTTTTCCCATTCGGCTCTATTGAGGCCATAGTTGTTTGGGACAGTTACATCAATGATGAGAGCAGTCCTTTCTGATTTGTTCCAATGACAATGGGTTGTTTGATGGCCTTGTCTTTTATGTATCTGCCCGCCTGTAGGTCTTTATAATAGAACACTGTCACTTTTTCCATTCGATGTTATGTTCATGTTCCCAGATGTTCAGTGATCTTTCAAGTTGCATCTCTCTGCAGATCTTCCAATGTAGGTATTTACATACTTTGTTGTGGCGGGTAGTGTAATGACCATCAGCCAAAAGGATCTTGCATCCAGACATTAGGTGGCTTGGACTTTCAATGGCAGAGTCGCAGAACCTGCACTGGTCAGTTTTTTGTGGACCAGCCATTTTCATAAATTCATTCGTAAGTATAAGCTATTAGTATCAGTTCCCCATCAAACGGGAAGTTGCCACACTTGAGCCATTGTAGTGAAGCCTCCTTGTCGATATAACTCTGGTTAAGTTCTTCAATGAACTTTCCTGCTCTTTCATTATTTCGACATCCTTCTAGTCTTCAGCTCCTTTTTTAGGTACTCTTCCCTCTTCTTGGGCGCGATTATGGTTGTTGTTGTGTTGTAATCTTCGGTATTGTTCTCCAGTGTGTTTTCACTGAAATTATCGGCTAGTTTTGTTGTTGAGGTCTGCTGAGGAAGGTATTTGATGTGATGTTCCTTCACCATTCTCATTTTTCGATCACAGGAGCTCTTTATATATTGCCCCACACTGACCATTGAGGCTCGGTATGTGTGGTTAATCTCAATGAAGCCCAGACCACCTTCTCTTTGCGGTAAGTACAGCCTGTCCATACATTGATGTCGGTAAATGACTTTATGTAGTGCTAGCATTTTCCGAATTTTTATATCCAGGTTATTGATGTAGCCTTGGGATGGATGCCTTTATAGCGGCATGTCATTCTCACTGTTCGATGTGGCCCGACCACATGTGGACATAATTCACCGATTACAACAAACAAAGGGAAGAAGGAAAAACATTATTATTATTTGGAAATTATATTAGAAAGAAAGTGTAGGAATAATCAAGCTAACAAACAAGAATGGTATTTAGCAAAATCAATAATTAAGAGTAAAACATTTATATTAAAAACAAAACAATTTATTTGACTAAGATATTTTGTAGAGTTCATATTTTTAAGGGGTGCAAAAGTTCTGTTTGTAAGTTCATGCTTGTACAAAGGTGTATATGCGAGCTTGTTTGATGTATTTTTATGTGGCAATTGTAATGGTGTGTGTTTGACGGAATAGTTCATCATTCGTGGTAAGAATTAAAAGAGATTACCTTTTGCCTCCCCCACCTCCTCGGTCGAGCCAGGGGGGGGGGGGGGTTATCGACGATCTCCTCTGTGTGCGTTCGGCCACTGATTGGCCGGAATCTTTGGCCAACGTGCTTTCACGAGATCACCTCCTCTTCTCAACCTCAGAGACGAAGAAGGGCTAAGTAAACAAAGAAAGAAAGGAGTCGCAACAAATATCCCCTGGCCGGTTGTGGCGTCAGCCACATGTTCTCCCTGTACCTTCTCTCTCATCTTTCCGTGCTCAAGCGTCTCATTCTTCTCTACTCCAAGGTATTTATAGACAGCATCTTCTCCTAGGTCTTCAACAGAGCCAGTGTTTATATTAAGATGTCCTGATGCTGTCTTTTTCCCTTTCTTTATTGTGCATTTAGCACATTTTTCCAATCCAAACTCCATGCAGATGTCTTCTGTGTATTTTTTTTACAATTTCTATCAGAGAGACTAGTTGTTTCTCAGATTCTGCATAGAGTTTGAGATCGTCCATAAAGAGGAGATGATGTATTCTTTTATTTTCATCCTTCTTTCTGCTTCTGCTAAGGTTGTATCCAGCATTGGATTGTTTAAGAAGCTTACTCAGTGGATCCATTGTGAGGCAAAAGAGAAGCGATGAGAGGCTGTCTCCTTGGAATATTCCTCACTGACTCTTAACGTTTGGAGTCTAAAATTTTCCTTCCATATGGTGAAGCGTGATTGATGTATGCCATCTGGTCATTTGCATCTGGAGGAATGACCTCATATCTTTGTGGACATAGTACAGGTCCAAACAGCGAAGTATCCAGGAGTTAGGTATACTATCAAAGGCCTTTTTGTAATCAATCCAGGCCATTGAGAGGTTTCTTTGCCTTTTTTACAGTCCTTCAGGATTGTTCGGTTTACAAGGAGTTGGTCTTTTGTGCCAAGTCTTTTCCTGGAACATTCCTTCTGCTCACTTTCAAGGTAGTCGCCGGCAGCTAGATGTTCATATGTTGCATCAGCAATAATCCCTGCTAGCAGCTTGTAGGTTGTTGTTAGGCAGCAGATAGGCCTGTATTTGTTAACCAAATGGGTCTCCTCACTTCTGGAAATAAGGGACGTGTTGCCTTGAGTAAGCCATTCCGGTGGCTCCTCATCACCACTGATGATTCTATTGAACGCCTTGGCATAATGATGATGAAGTGCTGTCAGTTTTTTCAGCCAGAAATTTGGGACATTGTCAATTCCTGGGGTCTTGAAATTACTATACTGAGCTACTTTCCTGCAGACAACTTCTTTGGTAATTTCCAGAGCTGGCATCTTTGGTTTCTTCTAGTTATCCTCTGTGATGATGTTTATCCATTCTTTTTCCAGATGTTATTCAGAGGGCAGTGAACAACCGACCCTCACTTATCAGGAGTCCTTTGAAAGGCAAGTGACAGTTATCACCCTGAATATGTTTTTAAGACCTAACAAGAACCCAGGCTTATTACTACATCTAAAAAGAAATGATTTCTCCACTTTGGTTCCTCCCAGCTGGCAAAGCTTGATTGAGACAATTGAACTGTGGAACCAATGGTTGACAAGGTTTAGAGAACTTTGGTACAATGAGCAGGGCTTTACAGAGCCCTCCAAAAAGGAGCATGCTCCAGGAGCACGCTCCTTTTTGCTGGAGCGAAGGAGAGGAGGGCTCATTTTATATTCAGCGGGAGTGGAGCGGGAGCAACTCCATTTGGGACTAAAGAGCGGTGGTTTTATCACCCCACGCTCCTCACTCCAAAATTATTTGATTTTTGTTTGTTTAAACATTAGTTTTTTTATTCAGCAATAAAAAGGAAAAGAAAAGAAAGTCTCAGAGTTTACTCTTGAGTTATTTTTTTTTTAATTATATCTCTGGTAAATGTATATGAGTGAGAGAGGGAGATAGAGAGGGAGAAAGAACGAGAGAGTTAAGCTTAAAAACAGAACATTTTTACATTGACATGTTACATTTTTGATGGGACACTTTTCTTAAGGCAGAAGACAATTTGGGTGATAAATGTCGCCATTGAGTCTTTAGATGTCTGAAGTTATTTTCTTACAGATTTGAACTTTTTTGTATTCATGAAAAGGATGTTTATTGCTTATTGAATAAATAAGCCAATTATTCTTTTATTTCCTGTTTTAAAATAAAGAATTTTAGATCCAATTATACTATTGCGAAGGAGCCGTTGGATTTTCTCGCCCATTTCGCTCGGTATTCACCCAAATGTTCGATAAAATCGATTTTTGGGGTGAAATGGTACATATTGTCCTGACAAAAAATTCTAATTTATTTTTTAGCATATATCAAATTGAACTTTTATGCCACATTTTTACCTGTCGTCTTTTCGGCGACATTTTGTTATTCTTAAATTCGCAACTAGTATGTTTTAACCTTTTCATGTTTGCTTTTAAATTCGTTAAAACTTGCATTTGTAAATAGAATGTTCAAAGTTTTTTTTTGTGTGTAATAAAATGTTAAAGCAGAAAAAATATCTTTAGTCCAAGGAAAAAATATCTTTAGTCCAAGGAACAAAACAATAAAAACCAACATGGCCGCCAGCGATTAACACCTGGAATTAAAGTTAGATTCTCAACACTTTAAAAAGTAAATGAGAATTTTATTTCAGGACCAAAAATACAATTAAGACCAACAATCAGTTTTATCCAAAATTTGGGCAAATACCAAGAGAAATGAGCGAAAGAAAACAGCGGTCCCTATTCTACAATTAAACCGATGTTTAAACTTAATTAAATTAAAGAAAATATCTTAAATTTTAATTTAAAAAAGCAAATAATTAGATTTTCTGACTAATTTGTTGTTTTTTTAGAACCGAAAGTAGATTAGATATCTTATTTATCTTAAAATATCTATTATCGAATATTTATATTGTAAACAGTTTGTTTTTGTTAGAGATTTCAAATATAGACGTTTTTGTAGTGGAAAATAAAAACATAAGACTTACCTGTAATACCAGACCAAGGCCATGTGGAACAACAGAGTTAAAGCAAATGGCTGGTTTTATAGAAAGGAAGTACCAAATGATCATGTGACCTATTTTGCATTGCATGATGGGAGTCTCCATAAAGAGGACAGGAAATGAGAAAGCGCACTTCTCCTTTGGTTCATCCCGGATTGAGACCAGTGAAGGTGGAGGTCGAATTTGGTGCTGTCAGAAGAATGAAGTTAGAGTTCAAGTTGGTGTTTGCGGACTAGTGACTGTTTGGAGGTCGGATTGGGTGCCCTCAGAAGAGAGACATTTTGGTGTTTTCGGACAACAAGCTATTTCGGCGGCCTACCTACATAACAGGATGGATGACAGAATCAAATTAAGCAGTGACGTATTGAAGGTGTACGCTGGTGATGAAGACGTAGTGCGATGGCTGTCTAAATTGAAGATGGTCGCAAGATTGCAGAAAATTGAGGATGTGTCAACCTTGATTCCATTATATTTGGAAGGAAATGCACTTTCGGTCTACCTGGAAATGAATGACGCTGAACAAGACGACGCAGATTTGATAGAGGCAAGACTAAAGACCGCTTTCGCAGAAAGCGTTACTTATGCCTATAGTAAAATGCGCAGGATCACATGGACAGGGGAGCCAGTAGATGTCTTTGCGACGGAGATCCGGAGGCTAGCGGGACTGGCGGGTTATGCAGGGATGAGCCTTGAAAAACGGTGAAAATGAGGTTTGTGACTGGTCTTCCTGATAGTGTGTCCACAGAGCTGCACAGACTGACAATGATCGAGAGCATGAACATGGATGAAGTGCTGACCCATGCCAGGGTGCTGACAAAGAAGAGTCACCAGTTGGAGGCAACCGCGAGTGTAAGCCTGATGGGAGGGAAGTCCGCAGTTAAGGAGAATCTCTCGTGGGGGCGGTCACCTGGAAAAGCTCCAGTGAAATGTTTTCGATGCCAGGGGCCTCATTTTGTACGGGACTGCCGAGAACCTAAGCCTGGCATAACCTGCTTCCGTTGCGGACAAACTAGGCATATCAGCCGAACCTGCACGGTACAGGGAAAACGATTAGAGGGGTGCCATAGCGCCAGTGGCTAACCCCCCCCCTATCAAGTGATGGCGCATAGGACTGCATTACCACAGGTGGAGGTCACAGCAAATGGGAAGAGAGCCAAAACCTTGGTTGATACCGGCTGCACGACCACGTTGGTGACAACGGATGTTGCTAAATCTTGGCATGGAATGACCAGTGTGAGGGCGGTTGATGACCGTGAGGTGATGTGCCGAGGAATGTGCACTGTGAGAATAATAGTGAGAGAGACTGAACTTGAGGTGAGGGCAATTGTGATGGAGCGGCTTGTTGCAGGTGTTGATGTTGTGTTGGGCCTGGATGTCATCGATCGACTAGGGGGTGCTATGTTTAGCATGGGCATGATCACATTTGGATGCGAGCGCCTAGTCGGATTGGCAGGAATGGAGAGTGTTAAACCCAAGAAGGCGAAACCGTGCCAAATCAAAGACAAAGACTTTCAGGCCAGTTTTGATGGAGATAAATGGACGGTGGAATGGCGTTGGGTTTCAGAGCCGCCAATACTAAAAATCAAGTTGGGTGCTACGAAAGTACTCTGAATGGTGACACAAGGGCTGAATTTGAGAAAGAGATAGCGAGGTGGATTGAGGAAGGTATCCTTGTACCATGGTTTGGGGAAGCAGACGGAGTCCTACCACTAATGGCGGTAGTCCAGCCCACCAAAGGGAAGGTTAGGCCAGTATTGGACTACAGAGAGCTAAACCAGCATATTGCTTGCCACACAGGGGACGGTATCGACGTTGTCGAGGAAGTAATGCGAGAGTGAAGGGAGATGGAGCGGGCAAGCAAGATTGTGGACCTAAAATCGGCCTACCTCCAGATACACATAGACGAGAGGCTATGGCGGTACCAGCTGGTTAAGTTCAAGGGTCAGACCTTTTGCTTGACAAGGTTGGGTTTTGGGCTCAGTTCCGCACCCAAAATTATGACTGCAATTTTGAAAACAGTGCTGGGAAAAAATAACGAGGTGGAGAGGGCCACAAGCTCATATATTGATGACATCCTGGTCAAGGAAGGAAATCTGTCCGCGGAAAGTGTTAGCAATCACGTTGGAAGATATGGATTGATTGCGAAGCCACCTGAGCCACTAGAAAATGGCACGGCTCTAGGACTAAAGCTGCAAAGGAATAAGGAGGGGACGTTGATGTTCGGATGGGGTAATGAGGTGCCCGATATCTCAGACGGACTGATTAAGAGAGAGCTGTTCTCCATATGTGGTAAGCTGGTTGGCCATTACCCCATTTGTGGGTGGCTCAGAGTAGCATGCAGCTATATAAAAAGGCGGACCGAAGGCGACCGCTGAGATGACAAAGTGACCGAGGATGTTGTGCAGTTGATACGCGAGATGGCGGAGGAGGTTAAGGTGGAAGACCCCTGTCAAAGGAAAATGGCGTGTCGAACGGGGCAAAGAAGGTGTGATCTGGTGTGATGCTAGCACTCTGGCTCTCGGTGTACTGCTTGAAATTGGAGGAGCAACAGTGGAGGGTGCCGCTTGGCTACGCAAAAGGAATGACTATGCCCACATAAATGTTACAGAGCTCGAGGCTGCAGCAAAGGGAGTGAACCTGGCTCTAAAGTGGGGCTTGAAAAATGCAGAGTTGAAAACGGACTCGGCCACAGTGGCCTCCTGGATCCAGTCAGAAGTTTCAGGAGACAGGAGAGTAAGGACCAAGGGAGCAGCTGAGATGCTGATCAAGCGTAGGCTCAGGATTTTGGGAGACTTGATTCGCGAGTTTGGACCGAGAGTGTCGGTTACGCTTGTCCCAACTCAAAAGAACAGAGCAGATGCCCTGACCCGAGTAAAGAAGGCTTGGCTTAAAGAGAAGGATGCAGCGGCTGTGTGCGCCGTAAGTGAGAGAGCTGCATGAAATGCACCACTTTGGGAAAGAGAGGACACTTTTTCTTGCAAGAAAGGTGAACCCGAGTGTGACAAAGGAGGCGGTTAAAGAGGTTGTGGAACAATGCAGAGAGTGTCAATCAATTGACCCTACCCCATCCAGGCATGAGAGAAGGGAATTACAGGTAACTGAAACTTGGAAACGGCTGGCCATTGACGTCACGCATTATAGGAACGATATATTCCTGTCAATGGTTGACTGTGGACCTGGGAGAGTGGCAATCTGGCGTAAGTTGAGAGCAGAAACCGTGAGTGAAATCTGCAGAGCCATGGAGGTGGTGTTTTTGGAGAGGGGGCCAGTGGAGGAGATATTACTGGATAATGGTGCCGCCTTCCGCTCTGAAGACTTTACAGAGCTGTGTGCCAGGTGGGGAACCCGGCAATTTTTTCGGGCTGCATATCGACTGGGAGGAAATGGGATTGTCGAAAGGCATCACCAAACCATAAAGGCTGTTGCAGAGAGAGGCCGAATCTCAGCAGAAGAGGCGGTATTTTGGTACAACATGTCTCCAAAGAGTGGTCAAGATGAAGAGTCAGTGCCGCATCAGTCAGTCTTTCGGTATGAGTGCCGTCATCCTCTTGCTAGAACGAACATGAGTGAAGAGAGACAAGGATCCATCACAGTTGGTGAAGAAGTGTGGGTCAAGCCACCGGGAGCTCTATGCACTACACGTTGGGGACGAGGAAGGGTAACGCATGTACAGTCTGTAAACAATGTGAGTGTTGACAGGATGCCGCGACACGTGCTTGATATACGTCGTGTCTCTCTGCCATCAAATGGAGATGCTGAGGAAGAAGCCGGTGAACCCCCATTGGAAGAACCCCAGCGACGCTCTAATCGTGAGAGGAGACAACCGGTCTGGATGGCTGACTATGCGAGGTGAGATGTGATTTTAAGATCACGGGGGCATGTAGTGGAAAATAAAAACATAAGACTTACCTGTAATACCAGACCAAGGCCATGTGGAACAACAGAGTTAAAGCAAATGGCTGGTTTTATAGAAAGGAAGTACCAAATGATCATGTGACCTATTTTGCATTGCATGATGGGAGTCCCCATAAAGAGGACAGGAAATGAGAAAGCGCACTTCTCCTTTGGTTCATCCCGGATTGAGACCAGTGAAGGTGGAGGTCGGATTTGGTGCTGTCAGAAGAATGAAGTTAGAGTTCAAGTTGGTGTTTGCGGACTAGTGACTGTTTGGAGGTCGGATTGGGTGCCCTCAGAAGAGAGACATTTTGGTGTTTTCGGACGACAGTTTTCACCTTTTTTTATTCAAATTTTTAATTTTAATAAATGTTTTTGCCCAACCTAGGAAAACTTGCTCCATTTAATTTTTCGGGGTAGGAAAATTTGACCCGATATTTTTTCAACTCCCGGTCTAGGCCAGATATTTTGTATGAAATTTTAAGACATTAAATGGATCTCTTAATTGATTATTAACAATTTATTGATATTTTTTGGCCAACTTAGGAAAAATATTTTTTTATTCAGTCTTTAAAAAATAAACTTCATTGTTTTTTGTTTTCGCCCCAAATTGTACTATTGAAAAGAAAAATGGATAAATCGATTTGTTTAAATGTACTTGCGCGTTTCTCTGTTGTAAATAACAATATACATTATACAATATAGTTATGTTCGTAAAACAAACAAATATTAAACAATAACACAATTATTGTTGCCTTAGCTGTCTCTCCTCTCCCAGAGAAATGTTTTCTTTAAAAAGAAAATAATCACTAATAATGTTTAAAAGTAAAACTTTATTTACTTAAAACAAATCTAAATTCCCTTCCAAAATAAATAGAAAAATATCGGGTCAAATTTTCCTTTCCTGAAAAAAATAGGTTGTTAATGTAATGAAAATTAAAATTGTTTTAAAATACTTCAGGGATTTTTCTATTTCTATTTTATACCCCAGGAAACGAAAATTTACGAATAATCCTATACTTCGTCCGACATGTTCTCCTATAACTCTCAAAATATTAGCGAGATTTTGTCAAACTTACGGTCTTACACTTAAAGTGACATCCCCACCCATATCGACGAGATCCTTTGACGCCCCCCTCCCCTGTCCTTCGACCACTCATTGGTAGAATAGAACGTTTATTAAAGAAGTTATTGTAATGTTATCGGCTGGGTTAAGTAAGTAGTAAGACGGAGAGACGTATAGGATAAGTAACAAGGTTTATTGGCGGTCAAAATACATTCTAACTGAGTCATCGTCAGGGGCCGTAACTCGTCCCCTCACCGGTGAATCGTCGGTGCAGTAACACTACATCCCCCTTTCGGTTGTAAAGTTCTTTACAAGGACAGTCTTTTAGGTGGTCGAACTTGTCGACCGCTTCTTGTATATTTCCCTTGGTCAGGACCTCTGGAACTCTCTAGTGGAATGTTTCTTTGGTTACTGGGAAGATCTGTTGAGTCATCATCACAGCTATACATATATTCATATCGAGGGGAACGTGGTAAGGTGTTTGCTTCCTGTGGGGTAGTCACCTGAGGGAAGCTGGTTTCTCCGTTCCTTAGGCGCAGATTACTTTTGTTGCGTCGGTGTAGTCCTGAATCTGTCTTAACTAGGACTGACCTTGGTGACAGAGTTTTACTCACTATAGCTGTACTGGTCTTAGGTATCTTGACCAGACTGGTTGTCCTTTTTCTAAAGGCAGGATGATCTTTAGCCCGATGACGTTTGTCTGGCTTTGAGCCGGGTGTCTGCCCTTCTATGTTCCTCGATGTTTTGCTGATCAAATGAATTTCTTTGAGGAATGGTAGGGATCCGTGTTCTTAGTTTTCTATTCATTAACAGCTCTGCAGTACTCTTGCCGTGTTGCAGAGAAGTGCTGCGATAATTTAGCAGTGCTATGTATGGGTCACTTTAGTTTTTTATTGTCTGGACTGCACGTTCAGCTTCTCCGTTTCCTTGAGGTTGATGGGGGCTACTTATGAGGTGCAGGAAGTCAAAAACATTTGAAAAGTTCCTGAATTCACTAGAACTGAATTGGGGACCGTTGTCAGATATGATTGTTTCTGGGATCCCATGCCTAGCGAATATTGATTTGCAATGCTCTATTGCGCTGGCTGAGGTGGTTGTCCGTAAATGGGCTATTTCAATCCACCTGAAAAATAATCGACAAATGAAAAGAAAAATATTTGAGCAGTTTTGAAGATTCGTACAGGACTATGGCGACTAAATATGACGTCATTACTTTGACACCGATGATACCCCCCCCCCTCCAAAAAAAAACAAAAAAAACTATGCTGGATGATTTTGCCCCGTAAAAAATAAATAATTTTTAAAACAATTTAATTAAAACAAATTGTTCCGGTTCATTTCATTAAGAACACTGTTCTTAGGGACCTCCTGTTGAAATTACTCACTATAGTCAGTACTTGTTATTAACACATTCGAAATTTTTTTAATTATTAGTCTGCCCTTTTTTTATTTGTTCTGTTACAGTAAAAATTAAACGCACGTCTCGTGTGGAAGCTTATGAAAATGTGTTTGTCTTATTAACTGGAATTGGTTCTGCTATGAAGAATATCAGAATGGTACTGAGAACAAAAGGTATGTCTCACATTCTTGGGAAGTTGGCTTTATATCGATAATAATTGTTCACCAAAGGGTATAGACCCAGATGAACATTCGATATAATAATAATTAAAATGATGACAGAAATCTTCGAAGAGTTGTCAGTCATCGGTGATTCAATTGATGAGGAAGATAGAGTTGTACATCTCTTGGCTAGCCTCCTAGATTCCTATAACATGTTAGTAACAGCGCTCGAAGCAAGTCAGGGTGTGCCCAAATGGGTGTTAGTGACTGAACGACTGCTGTACAAATAAACGAAAGTGAGAGAAGAAAAGAAAACACTGCTACTGACTCGAAAGCGATGACATCAAAACAGCACATCCTTAAAAAGGGACCCAAGTGTTATCACTGTGGAAAGAATGGATACATTAAACGTGACTGTCGATTGCTTAGTGAGGATGCAAAAGAAAGTTTTAAAAGCAACTACCCCAATAAGAAAGCTTTCTTCACTAAGAAAACACAGGGAGAATCAGGCAGTTCTGAAAACGATTACATTATTGGACTATTTGCACACCATGCGTTATTGTCTAATAACAAAAGGAGCGAATGGATTGTGGATTCTGGAGCAACTTGTCACATGTGTCACGATGTGAAGATGTTTATAGATTTCAGGAAATTGGATTTAGTAGAGGAAATAACCTTTGGTGATGGACACTCAGTTGAGACATTAGGAGTGGGGACAATAGAATTGGACGTTAGTATGTCAGACAGGAAACAGCAAAGATGTAGACTATGAAACACTTTATGTTCCCAAACTATCCTACAACCTATTGAGAGTGTCTAAAGCGACTAAATCTGGAAAGTCGTTCATATTTGCTGAATCGACTTCCTGATGAAAAACAGAGGATAGTAGCTACAGGCTAAACATTGGAAATGTGTACTATTTAAACTGTAATGAAAAACAAGAAGCAGCTCATGCAGCATCTACATGTTCAGGTGGTGACACAAAAGAGGAGATTTGGCATCAAAATGATCAGCAAAACAAGAAGGGTCGTTTTTCCAATCAACAAAATCGACGCAATCAACAGATGAATAAGAAAGGTAAGCAAGATCAGCACGGCAACAGAGGTCTAAATTCATCAGATATGAGAGGAAAACAGCCGTAACCTTTACAACAAATGCCCCAACGTAAACCAAGGTGGTCACCTGATAGACGTATGCAAAGAAGAAAGCCATCACAGTTTTAACCAACAGGTCGAATGGATGGTGATGGTAGTCGCCAATTAATGGATGTTGCTGGTGGCCAGTGGAACCAAGGTGGCCAGAATGTTACACAAGCTCTTTCTCAGACAAGTGAATTACTCAAGAGATTGAACAGTTTGCTTGGTCAACAGCTGTTGAATCCGAACCAAATGTCCGGCCAAGGCGATGGCCAGTATGGCAATCAGTCGTGGGTTCAAGGCAAGGACCAAGAAGGTAACTACGATGGAGGCTATCAGTCTGGAGGCGGTGGTAACCGAGGGTTCAACAATGACAACATGAATTACGGTAACTATGGCGATAGTGGCAGCGGTGGTGACCGGGGGAAGGGGGGGTCCTATCGAGGCTACAATTAATGTGACCCCTTTTCAACATAGTCTAAAGACATTTATCCAAACTTGTTGACAATCAACAAATTGAATCTAGAGGACATTAAAGTGGTTGTCAAGTGAACTGTCCGATTATTGGGATGATACCTGCCTGAATATTTAATATGTGAAAGCCAAAACGGGTTTGATGAAAGGGTACACGTGAATGAAATTTCCTTCGGAAGAAGCTGCAGAAATCGTGTTCAGCAAATCGCAGACTGCGGAAATCAATGGAAATCCTTTGTATATGATCCCCCCCATTATACGGGAACAAGAAAGACTATTCCCTCTATGTTAACACCCAGAAGGATTTAAGGTCAAAGACAAATAACACCTTGACTGTAAATTAAAGCGAAACATCTATGGCTTGAAACAACCATCAAGATGTTGGGATGAAGCACTGGATGCTCAGCTGAAAAAGATGCATTTCAATACATGTATTTATTATCAATAGGTTTTGTTAATATAGGGTGTCTTTTTTGCACAGTACATTAAAAAATAAATATATGATATTTATCCACCACCCACAAATATAAATATTAGCATGTTTTAAAAGAAACAAAAATCTATATATTTAATTTTGGACGTTTCGATGTTTCGATTGTTTATTAAAAAGTTTTGTAAAAAATCAACCGAAGATACCGGTGAAGATGGAAGGGTGTTCCTCTTGCCGTATCATTCATCTGGGGTCCTTATTCCCTGTATGGTCCGAACATTCTTTGCAATTCTACAGATCATAGTTTGAATTAATGAGAAAAGAAGTACAAAATTTCAAAACATAATAATATCGTATTTATTTCCACTTTTTATTTATGAATTCACGGATATTTTACCAAAATACGGCACCAATAAAAAAAAAAGATCAATCTGATGTGTTCTTTAAGACTCTTCTGCTTTATATAATTTATTATAATTTCGATGGACCTGAATATATTTTGTTCAGATTTCATAAAAATGAAATAATGGGAGGGGGATCACGTAGAAAAATAGTTCCCATCTGACTTTAACACGTGCAGGAGACTTGTTGGTTTATAGTTCTTGTGAACAAGAGCTATAACCCTAATTGTGGGTTCATATAAGAATTAAAAATGTTTACGCAGCAGCATTGGGAAGTTTTCCCCCAAACTGCATATGCCCCTGTTGTTGGTAGTGTCAGAAATGCAGACAGCATCCCTTCACAGTGACTGACATGTTTCAGGACAACTATGTGAGTAAAGCAGAATTTAGACAAATCCTGCATGGACAAAGATCAACTTGATGGTGTAGTCTACCATCATGATGTTATGAGGATCTCAGACAGCACCCAGCTGTTATGTTAATAAATGTAAATTTGATGGTAAATAAAAAGCTATACCAGTCAAGGTTATAGAAGGAAATCTTACTCTATTTTATATAAAAGATATAACACAGAAAATTCCGGATTTCATCAATTTCTATTTCCTTTTAAAAGATATGTATATTTTTTAAATAATAAAAAAAAGAAAGTGAATTTTCCTCTCGTAAGTAAAAAAAATGTTAAGTGTTCGGAATTAGGAGCCATATTATTTGATATAATATATAATTATTCCCAAAATTGTATGCTGAACATGACTAGAGTTCGTAGTCATGACTAGCTGGCCGTTAGTCACAAATAGGGAGGCACCAACCATGGAAAGTTTGCGATACATCTTAGCAAAATGTTGAATGCTTATCTCTATAATGTTACAATATTTTGTTCTATTTAATTCTAAATTTATATTTTGTTTTATATCCTGCCTTTTATTTATTCATAATTATTTATCTTTCCCTTTCTATGCGACTTTAAACATGAGGCTATGAAAAAAAAAAAATTGTTTAAAAAATAGAAAAACATCTCTGACCGCTTAAAAAGATAAAAGTCCTTCCACCATAAACCCATACCTTGTTCTTTTGCGCTTTAAATAAATCCTACAAAGTACAATCAAAGAGGTCGTAGTTGGCTGGCTGGTTGTGACAGAGAGGCAGGTAACCACCATCGAAAGTCCTCAATAAATCGCAGCTATGTGTTGCATGCTTTCTCTATTTTTACCCTATTATTTTCTATTTAATTCAATAGCTATGGGAAACTTGCAGATATTTTATTGTCACTAAATTGCACATGTCTTGTCTAGGCAATTCTTTTTATCACAGGTACTGTTATATAAATGATTCACGTGTATGAAATGTAGTAGAATTATTTTCTGATGAAATTAATTTGTTTTTTGACTATCATCTCAAGGTATTGTAAAAATTGGAAGATACGTAGGAATTGAAATATATACAGAAAGGTGTAAATTTTTACACATTGAAACAAAAATATAAAATTAAACAATGAAACACCATCTTTCATTAAGTTGTATCCATGCAAAATAATCAAGTAGAATGACATTTTATTTTGTTCATGTATGGACGTTTACAGTTGAATTTTGTAGCTATAATTTGTGTTACACATTGTCATGCTCATGCTTGTTTTATTAAGATTCTTATCAGTTTTGTTGATAAAGAAACTGTTACTTCTTATATTGATATGTAAAAATGGTTTACAAGACACTCACAAATTGCTAAATATTGGTCGACTATAATTATGTTAGTTGAGAATAAGTGGAAACACGAATTAGCTGAGGTCAACTTAGTGTACTTAGATGCCAGCTCGACCTCCTGAGTGTTAGAAACAGATGTTATATCACATGACTCAAAGAGAGCAAAGTCGTCAGTTTGCTTGTAAGCACATACTTTAAACTTGGGGTTTTAGAGACGTCCACATTACATATGATGAAGCAATAATTATCGACATCTGTCTGTTTCTCACCTGTCCTACTGGTCAGCAGGTTAGAACAACAGCGAATAAACTATTTCTTGTCTTCAACCGTTTGCCTTGTCTTGGTCCTATATTTCTGGGTAAAAATAACTTAGTTTATAAGCAACGTCCAGCAAGGTTTGTTATGAATGTTTATGTATTTTAATTGATCGTGACTTGTGAGACATTAGACCTTCCCTCAGATGAGAGGTATATATAATGAAATGTTAAACAACTATTTTTTCCTAAGCATTTTATATATCATTAACATAAATACATGTAGATTGTCATTAATATTTTGTTTCAGTTAAACATCATTTAAATGAAAATATAAAAATGTGTACATAATTTCATTGACCAAACAAATGAAAAATAACACATGCTCACCTTGAGGAACATATTCCTTATAAACTGTTATATTTATACTGATTCTGTTGGAAGATCATTATTTCCTGAAATAGAGTATGGTTACAAGTTTAAGTGTAAATTATGCCACTGAGAAATTATTAGATTTAATAAAAATTATAATTAAATTTGTATCCAGTCTTAATTTGCTTGTCATAAACAGAAATGGTGACATATACACATAAAAAAGGTGTTTCAATTCATGTTGTTTGATTCAAACCTCGTATAAATAAAAATTAGTTCGTTGTTAAATAAAAAAACAGGTTGATTTCTAAATTTCATTTCCAAATAAAAAAACAATAAAATAAAATCCATCTTGCATACTTTTACAACATAAACAATTAAAAAGTAAATGTTTCTCTCAAAAAAATGTCCCACTGTAATATTTATACTGATTTTTGTTGGAAGTACATTAGCATTCCTTAAAATAATAATTGTACTTGTGTTCTGTGTATATTTGCATGTGTAAGAAAAATAAATGGTCACATATAAACATGAAAAATAAAGTGCTTCGAATAAAAATGGTATGTTAAGACATACCATTTTTATTTGAAGCATTTTATTCAATCAAAATAGTTTCACACACTTCAAAAATAGAAAGAATTTCTAGTTTATGTTTGTTATATTTACCTGAGAATCAAAGGAGATGATTGGTCACACACTTTGCAGAAATAAATTCCCTCCACAATTTGTGATTTAAAAAATAAATAACTGATCTGAATAGTTCTCATTTGTTAAAATCTTTCACTTAAGTAAAAGGACACAACAGAATGTTTACAAAGCATAATCTATTCCATAATCTGCAATGGTATCAATTTGGCCAATAAAACACCTGTTATAATTCATGTTACACATTACTGTAGTTAGAACAAGGACCTGTCCACACGAGGATGTAAAAAAGCCTTTGTTTTAATAACCTACATACTGAGAAAAATTAGCAGTGTGTTTAAATGTGTGCCTTTAGATTGAATTACCACAAAAAACCTACAGGAGAAGAAATGCCCTCACCCATTTCAGAGAATATCATTGTTTGTTTTTAGTTCTTTTCTAAAAACAGATATTATTTAATGGCTAAAAGATTCTGTAATATATTGAGAATACAAACAGGAAAATTACAAGAATAAAGTTTTTTTACTCTGTTTTTGCATTGTGCATTTTTGAAAATGATAAGATTCAAACTTAACAAAAAATAAAGTTTTTGTTCTTTTATTGTTATTGAATTTTAGAGATTATTTCTTTATAATATATATTTTCTTCAATGTACCATTTAGGTATGTCATAGTTTTATTTTCTTGTTGTCTTTGCTGAATTTTAGGAAAAACATGAATTGGACTGGTGCACGATCCCGCTTAGTATTGTTGACTGCAGTAACATCACTAGTCAAAGGCTCAAAATTACTTTAATTGTATAAGCCAGTATGTAGCCAGATGGGACCTGTTTATTCTAATCTGGCTATTTTTAATGTTTTAACATAATTTTCATTTCTATTTGTTAATTCTCTTTTTGGTTGGGGTTTCGGTTTTAGGTGAGGTATCATGATGTCTCAATATGCTTATGAATCCACTCTGGTGTGAGTTTTCATGTGTGTTTTTAAATGCTCCGTCCTTGGAAATGATGAGTCACAGACTTCACAAGAATAAGGTTTTTCGTCGGTGTGTCTTCGCATGTGCACAGTTAAATTCGATTTTCCTGTAAATGATGAACCACAAACTTCGCAAGAATAAGGTTTCTCTCCAGTGTGTATTCGCATATGTATCTGTAAATGAGGCTTCTGTGAAAATGATGATCCACAGACTTCGCAAGTATGAGGTTTCTCGCCAGTGTGAATTCGTATGTGCCTCTTTAAATCAGACTTTGTCGTAAATGATAAGATGCACACTTCACAAGAATGAGGTTTCTCTCCTGTGTGTTTTCGCATATGTACTGTTAAAGTGGATTTTTCTGTAAATGCTGAACCACACACTCCACAAGAAAATGGTTTTTCTCCACTGTGGATTAGCATATGTGTTTTTACATAATGTTTTCTTGCAAATGATGACCCACATACTTCACAAGAATAAGGTTTCTCTCCAGTGTGTATTTGCATATGTATCTTTAACGGAGTTTTCTGAGAAAATGCTAAGCCACAGACTTCACAAACATGTCGTTTCTCCCTGGTGTGAATTTGTTTGTGTTCCTTTAAATCAGACTTTGTTGGAAATGATGAGTTGCACACTTTACAAGAATGACAATTCTTTTCGGTGTGGATTTTCATGTGTCTCTTTAAATCAATTTTGGCCGTAAATAATGAATCACAAACCTTACAAGAATAAGAAGTCTCTCCAGTATGTGTTCGCATATGTACATTTAAATAATATTTTGTTGTGTATGTTGAGCCACACACTTCACATAATTGGCAAGAATAAGGTTTTACTCCAGTATGGACTTGGATATGCCTCTTTAAATTCTGTTTTGTAGTAAATGAGGATTCACACACTTGACAAGAATAAGGTTTCTCTCCAGTGTGTATTCGCATATGTACTGTTAACTGAGATTTTCCTCTAAATGATGAGCCACACACATCACAAGGATAAGGTTTCTCTCCAGTGTGGATACGCACATGTATCTGCAAATCAGATTTTGTTGTAAATGATGAGCCACACGCTTCACAAAGATAAGGTTTCTCTCCACTGTGTTTCTCCATGCTTATTTTCTATTTAAATGTTTTTAACTTAACGTGTCACACATTTCACATAAAAATATTTGGCAATCTTCTGTATGTATCATTTAAAATTAGTTTTCTGTAAAAATACAGAGTAAAATATATTTTCTCCAGTCAGGAGTTGTGTCTTTTAAATTGATTTTATTGTGAATGAATAAGTTTGCTATGTAATGTACATTCGTGTGTCTCTTTAAATTAGAGTTAGTTGTAAATTATGAGCCAACTTTACAACGAAAATGTTTTTGTTTGGGTTGTATTTCTGTGTTTCGTTTTCCAAAAGATAAGGGTTCTCTCCAGTGTGTTTTTGCATGCTTTCTTTTTCATTTAATACTTTATCAGGTCACATAAATTTATTGTCACTTGCAAATGAAAAGTCGGTGGAAATGTTTATCTGATCATTCTAGATGGAGTATTCTATGTCATATGTACCTGAATCATTTTCATTTTTCTCGATTCTTAGTTTTACCTGTGAATAAATAAGAGATTTAATTAAACAACTTATACATTAATTCAAATAAAAAGCAGACATATATTTACACCAAGTACTAATAAAAATGTTTATAAATTAGTCAGTTCAAGATGCTTTGCCCAGATCCGGATTGACTAGTCTGATTTGCTTCTATGTATTGGAACTGTCTATAATATGTTGAGGCTGTGATGCTGAGCTCACATGATGCTTAATATGTGTTCTTTATTTAAATTGATTCTATGGCATAAATAATCTTGTTTTAGGCCTGAGTTACCTTGCACACTTATCCATGTCATATTAAGGTTATATGTGAAATGAAACAAATATCATGATGAGACCAAACAGATTGGATACCTTACACAGATAAAACTGTATGTGCAACAAACTAGCAAATCTGCAAAACCTTAGACTCATCCTTGATTTTAAGACCGATATGAAGATTAAAAATAGAAAAGTCTAAGTGTTATTTTATGGATTTGTTATACCCAATAATATTCATCTGATTTACATACTTAGTTATCAAAAGTTTAAGTGTTATTTTATGGATTTGTTATACCCAATAATATTCATCTGATTTACATACTTAGTTATTAAAAGTCTAAGTGTTATTTTATGGATTTGTTGTACCCAATAATATTCATCTGATTTACATACTTAGTTATTAAAAGTCTAAGTGTTATTTTATGGATTTGTTGTACCCAATAATATTCATCGGATTTACATACTTAGTTATTAAAAGTCTAAGTGTTATTTTATGGATTTGTTGTACCCAATAATATTCATCTGATTTACATACTTAGTTATCAAAAGTCTAAATGTTATTTTATGGATTTTTTGTACCCAATAATATTCATCTGATTTACATACTTAGTTATTAAAAGTCTAAGTGTTATTTTATGGATTTGTTGTTCCCAATAATATTCATCTGATTTACATACTTAGTTATTAAAAGTCTAAGTGTTATTTTATGGATTTGTTGTACCAAATAATATTCATCTGATTTACATACTTAGTTATTAAAAGTCTAAGTGTTATTTTATGTATTTGTTGTACCCAATAATATTCATCGGATTTACATACTTAGTTATTAAAAGTCTAAGTGTTATTTTATGGATTTGTTATACCCAATAATATTCATCTGATTTACATACTTAGTTATCAAAAGTTTAAGTGTTATTTTATGGATTTGTTATACCCAATAATATTCATCTGATTTACATACTTAGTTATTAAAAGTCTAAGTGTTATTTTATGGATTTGTTGTACCCAATAATATTCATCTGATTTACATACTTAGTTATTAAAAGTCTAAGTGTTATTTTATGGATTTGTTGTACCCAATAATATTCATCGGATTTACATACTTAGTTATTAAAAGTCTAAGTGTTATTTTATGGATTTGTTGTACCCAATAATATTCATCTGATTTACATACTTAGTTATCAAAAGTCTAAATGTTATTTTATGGATTTTTTGTACCCAATAATATTCATCTGATTTACATACTTAGTTATTAAAAGTCTAAGTGTTATTTTATGGATTTGTTGTTCCCAATAATATTCATCTGATTTACATACTTAGTTATTAAAAGTCTAAGTGTTATTTTATGGATTTGTTGTACCAAATAATATTCATCGGATTTACATACTTAGTTATTAAAAGTCTAAGTGTTATTTTATGGATTTGTTGTACCCAATAATATTCATCTGATTTACATACTTAGTTATTAAAAGTCTAAGTGTTATTTTATGGATTTGTTATACCCAATAATATTCATCTGATTTACATACTTAGTTATTAAAAGTCTAACTGTTATTTTATGGATTTGTTGTACCAAATAATATTCATCTGATTTACATACTTAGTTATTAAAAGTCTAAGTGTTATTTTATGGATTTGTTGTACCAAATAATATTCATCTGATTTACATACTTAGTTATTAAAAGTCTAAGTGTTATTTTATGGATTTGTTATACCCAATAATATTCATCTGATTTACATTCTTAGTTATTAAAAGTCTAAGTGTTATTTTATGGATTTGTTGTACCCAATAATATTCATCGGATTTACATTCTTAGTTATTAAAAGTCTAAGTGTTATTTTATGGATTTGTTATACCCAATAATATTCATCTGATTTACATACTTAGTTATTAAAAGTCTAAGTGTTATTTTATGGATTTGTTATACCCAATAATATTCATCTGATTTACATACTTAGTTATTAAAAGTCTAAGTGTTATTTTATGGATTTGTTATACCCAATAATATTCATCTGATTTACATACTTAGTTATTAAAAGTCTAACTGTTATTTTATGGATTTGTTGTACCAAATAATATTCATCTGATTTACATACTTAGTTATTAAAAGTCTAAGTTTTATTTTATGGATTTGTTGTACCAAATAATATTCATCTGATTTACATACTTAGTTATTAAAAGTCTAAGTGTTATTTTATGGATTTGTTGTACCAAATAATATTCATCTGATTTACATACTTAGTTATTAAAAGTCTAAGTGTTATTTTATGGATTTGTTATACCCAATAATATTCATCGGATTTACATACTTAGTTATTAAAAGTCTAAGTGTTATTTTATGGATTTGTTGTACCAAATAATATTCATCTGATTTACATACTTAGTTATTAAAAGTCTAAGTGTTATTTTATGGATTTGTTATACCCAATAATATTCATCTGATTTACATACTTAGTTATTAAAAGTCTAAGTGTTATTTTATGGATTTGTTATACCCAATAATATTCATCTGATTTACATACTTAGTTATTAAAAGTCTAAGTGTTATTTTATGGATTTGTTGTACCCAATAATATTCATCTGATTTACATACTTAGTTATTAAAAGTCTAAGTGTTATTTTATGGATTTGTTGTACCCAATAATATTCATCTGATTTAAATACTTAGTTATTAAAAGTGGAATCCAACATTTTGAATAGACGGAAGTTTTGTAAGAGATATTTGATGTTATACAAAGGAATTTTAAATAAGTATCTTCTGCATTTTAAATTCTATCTAAGAACTGAGAGATGTCGTTTCGCCAGTCAACACTACGCAGCGGTGACAAGTACAAAGTTTATGTTCTGGTTGCTACCCTTTCTAATCAAATACATCACCCAACACCACACAGCAGTGATGAGCCTAAAGTATATTTCTCTGGTTGTCAATTGAATACAATTTGTGATAAAATTGAGAGACAAATATTGTTTATATTTCTTGGATTAATGTTTTCACTCGTTTTTATCACAAGGACCAACAAATTCTATTTTCGTAGAATTATATGATTCGAATCTATATCTACTGAATTAAATTAATAGTAAAATTTTAATTATAAAATTATTCAGATTATTATAATAAATACAGCTTTTAAAGAAATTCATTAAACAATAATTAACTTAATGATAATAAACTTGATTGTAAAATAGATTAAATCTGAAAATAATGTTGCTGAGATTCACAAACATTTCTCAAATCTAAATAATCTATATAATAATACACTAAGGCATTTCATGTTTGTACGTACGTTATCCCCTCTCACACATTAAAACGGATGAGATTGTGATTGGTGATTAATCTGATATATCTATATATGATTTCACCCATTTTAAAATGAATTATTCCAAATTACAATTTGGTCATCCTGTCAACTATAACAATAAATTTTAGATAAATACATTCCAAAAGTAACATTCTATTTTATTGATTTGTTAAATATTTTGCTGGCAATTATTTTTATGGTTGGAAAACAGAATATTCTTTTAAAGAATTAAATTGCGTCAATTTTCAATAAATACAGAAGTGACATATTTGCTTTATGTTGCTACTTACCGTTGGATATATACCAAGGTTTTGTCGTCGTTGCTATGTTTATTTCGAGCTTTGTCGCTGATGGCTCCTTCCCTTTGGCCGTGATCGACGACACATGAACGCCAGATTTCGTTTTTAAAGGTTTTATTAAACATGACGGAGACAGAAATTTACTGTATTGTGTACGAGACGGAGAGAGTCTAAGATGAACGACTTTTGTCCACTTGTACCGATTTTCCACTCCCCCCTTGCCAGAGTCTGGTAAAAAAAATGGAGTCTCCGGATGGAGAAAAGTCGCACTGTTGATGCTACAAGAACACCGTCCCATAAAAGCGTCTGTCGATCTCAATAAGGGATTGGCGTGTGAATCTGAATCTGAATGAACTCCTCAGTGTAGAAGTTCCTTCAGCGTTGTAAAAGAGTCTGTCCATTTCGTGCAAATGGCTACTCACTCGTAAGATGGTCTGTCGATATACTACTATAAGCGGAAAAAATGTTGTTGAAATATCTCACTGGTAAGAGAGTCTGTCGATATACTACTGTAAGTGGAAAAACTTAAATTGAAATGTCCGACTCGTAAGAGAGTCTGTCTGAATGAAAAATGGCGGTCGCCACTGTTGACCTTGTTGACCCCTGAATGAGAAAAGGCAGAACTTAGATATAGGTATTTGGGGTATCTTTTACAATAATCCGCAGAGTCGCCAACGGGGTCCAAAAAACGAACGAGAACGGGGTAAAAAAAAAAAATGCAACAAGTGACGGTGACCTACGTCGAGAATAGATATTTTCCTATGACATTTAGTTGTATTTTTACGTACTATAAATAGGTTTTTATTAGATGTAAAAAAAAATGTCTTGTTTTTTTTTTGGCACGGATTTTTACTAAAACAAAATGGCGGCCCAGCCTTACCTCGTTACGATACCCCCCCCCCCCATCGCTTGTCCAATTTTCGTGTAACAAAAGTATTGATTTCTAATAAATAGCAGTTGAAACGGCTTAAAAATACAAACAAATATCACAGATAAGTTGGAAAATAACTTTTATTTGTTGTATATTTGTTTTTATAGCGTTTTCACTCTGCGGATTATTGTAAAAGATACCCGGTATTTGTACTACCTCTCTTCTCTTAACGAAAAATGTCCTCATCCAACTTTGCTTTGTTGGGTATATACACCCCGTCCTGAAGGTCTCACCCATTCAATAGGCTCGACCGGCTATTATTTTTTTTACACACCTAACATTTTAATAAACAAACGATACTGTAAAAATTGAATTTAACTTGAAAATCCGATCTAAAAAATTGCTCGGTCTGTAAACGTCATAAGCGCCAAACATTTTGTCAAAACATAAAAAATAAGTAATAAAATGTCGCATTATTATAGCATATTTTTTTTAATTCATTTCAAACATTTACATTATTAATAAAATGTATTTTTCCTATGTACATATTGTGCCTTTGTTTATTAATACAGTAAACCAAAATAACAATTTGTGAAAACATTAAAAAAACAAAATTAAACAAATGTATTATCATAGCAGATTTTTTGTTTTATTCCAAACCCTTAAATTATTAATAAAATGTATTATTATCATAGCATGTTTACTTAAAAATTAAAAGTCTTAACCTATAAATATAAAAAGTCTTAAACTATAATGCGAAGGGACACTTTCCACTTTGCACCGGCTCTTCCTTTCGGTTCAAACAATCCCGCAACAACGGGGAGCCACAATAAAGTAAACATCTTGGAAACTACTTCCGATCTCATACAAGTTTTCTATAGTTTTTTCTTCGAGTGTCGATTTTTTTAGGGAAAACGTTTTTCTATCAAACAAAGGACTTTTTACCGATCGAATGAAAAAAATAAAATAATATTATCATTTAAATAAATATAAAATAATAGATAGATTCCTATTCTATTCACTTAGAGTGAAATGAGTTTGGGAATTACTCCAAAACAACTTTTTACTTAAACCCAGTTTTATTAATAAAAGAATAATAAAAATAAGGAAGGAACACTTACTTGTTTTACAAACTCTGATGATGTGACCGTAGTATTCAATGAACTCTCCCATGTGGTAAGACAAAACAATTTGCTATACGGTGTAGCATGAGATTTCATCCCGTTTTCTACACGAAGTTTTTTATTTACCTCTTCTCCAGAAGGTCAAAGTATTTTTATTTACCTCCTCTCCAGAAGGTGAGACACAAGGTCAAAGTATTTTTATTCATCTCCCCTCCAGGAGCCTTAACACAAGGCCAGGTGTGGAAAGCCAGTGCACTAGGATTAGCGCGCTTCGGCCTACAAAAAGTGCCTGAGCAGCCCTGTCGACATTCCCCCGGTAGAGAGCCCTCGGGCGATTAGCAATAAACTAACCCCTTCTCAAAGAGAAGTTTAAGTGGTCTCATTTTAAACGACAGCTAACAGAAAGAAAAAGGGGTAAAAAAAAAATAGGCAACAAATAAATGTTACGAAACGCAAGATAAGGTACTCTTTTACTAACTTGGATAAGATTATTTGTGTTTTAACTTATTTTAAATCGTATTTTTGTTCAAAACAAACCTGGTGTACACCTGTTCAGTTAGAACGAAAAACAAAATGACTGTTCATGAGCCCTGCACGGGGACCCTTCATAATCAGTGAAAAATCGAAAAATAAACAAAATAGTGTTAGAAACACATCCAATACATGTGACAAATCGTGGGAAAATCTAATGTCCTACCAGTATGTTGTTTAATTTTCGTTTTTTGAGCGATTATTGAAACTAATTTCAGCCATTTTTTTCGCGTTCTAACTGAATAGGTGGACACCAAGTTTGTTTTGAACAAAAAAATTATTTAAAATAAGTTAAAACACAAATAAACTTATCCAGTTTAGTAGAAGAGTAACTTGTCTTGCCTTTTATAACATTTATTTGTTGCCTTTTTGTTTTTTGCTTTTTTACCCCTTTTTCGTTCTGTTAGCTGTCGTTAGAAAAAAAACATTCCAATTACAAAATAAACTTTTGTGAAAAATGAAATGACGATACTGAAAATGACAGAAATAGAAGACAGGTAATGCTGAAAGCATGCGTGGAAGTGCCACTATTTTTATTCAGCAAGTCATCACGGCGAGCAAACGACTTTATTGGTTGGAGAAACTCTGAAGGAATTTCACTGTTACCCTGTTCCTTCTATTGTTGCTTTATTCCCTGACAATAACACTGCTGCCCCTAAGGATTCTTCATTTACTTGAAAAGCATTAAGTTAGTCCTGCGATTGTGACTTTATTTCCTGTCAAGACACGGCTACCCCCTAAGATTATTCATTTACTTGAAATGCATTGTTAAGTTGTTCCTGCTATTCTGACTTTATTCCCTGCTAAGCGCAAGGAATATTTGTTTATTAATACTTGAAATGCATTGTTAAGTTGTTCCTGCTATTGTTGTTTTATTCCCTGCCAAGCACAAAGCTAAGATTATCAATTTATAAAGTATTGTAAAGTTGTTCCTGCTATTGTGATTTATTCCCTGCCAAGCAGACGACTACCCCTTAAGAATTATTCATTTGCTTGAAAAGCATTGTTAAGTTGTTCCTGCTATTGTGACTTTATTCCCTGCTTAGCACACGGCTACCCTTCTAAGATTATTCATTTACTTTAAATGCATTGTTAAGTTGTTCCTGCTATTCTGACTTTATTCGGGGCTTAGCACACGGCCACCCCTTAAGATTATAAATTTACTTATAAAGTATTGTAAAGTTGTTCCTGCTATTGTGACTTTATTCCCTTCTAAGCACACGGCTAACACCCTTAAGATTATTCATTTACTTGAAAAGCTGTGTTCACTTGTTCCTGCTATTGTGACAAGACTATCCCACTAAGATTATTCATTTACTTGAAAACCATTGTTTACTTGTTCCTGCTATTGTGACTTTATTCCTTGCTAAGGACACGGCTATACTCTTAAGTATTATTGTTCTATAGTGAAATTACTGGTACACTTCATTTAACTCTAACAACTCTGTTAATTAACTCCGTTTTGACAGTATAAATGTTTTATACATTTGTGTTAGTAAGACATGCTTTTGTTATTATGTGGAAACAAAGAGAAAAGACACACATTTAGACTTTTATGAGGGTTAACATCTTAAATCTCGTTTCCCTATCCGTCTTTCAGGAGAGTAAGGGGAGGTAATTACGTCAAAATGTGACATCATTCTTTTTATAGAATGTGATGTCTACTTATGGGTTTTATTTGGGAAGGGGTGGGCTTTACGACGCGTCCATACTTGGTGACTATGTTGGTTGGTGTATCGCTATTATTAGGTGCGTTTGGAGATTTGTGGGGAGGTTGTTTGGTGTGATGCTGGGGGGGGCGTTAGGTATTATAGTTTGTGTATTATTCACATCAACAGAGTCTTCCTTTAGATGCCTACGGTTTCTGCGTAGGGCTTGTTCAGATAGGGTTTCTATGATATAGGATCGCAGTTCAGTCTAGGTTTGTCTGATGACTGCCGAGGTCTATTTTCCTGAGTCTTATTTCTGTACTCGAACCTGTTGTCCTGTGCTGAGGCTGGAGACATCCTTCCCATGCTTATGATGTGGCTTCTGCACGGATTGTTTCTAGTAAAGGCGATCCCTAATCTCCTCCCTTCTGGCATGGTTATTTGTACATTTCCCAGGGAGATTGCTGATCAGCTTCCAACCACATAATAGTTCTCCAGGGGATGAAATGACATGGTCTATGGGTGTTGATCGGACACACAATAGACTCATGTCTATGTCTCGGCTGCTCAACATAGTCTTTCTCATGGCTAATTTGATTGCCTGAATGCCTCATTAACCCATACTATTCGACTGTGGGTAGCTAGGAGATTAGGTGATGTGTTCGAAACACCATTCCTTGGTAAGCTCCTTGAAGCGATACGAGCTGTAGTGTGTTCGTTTATCGCTGATGAGTCTCTCTGGGACTCCTTGTTCTCCAAATATCTGTTTGGTCCGGTTGATGACTTCCTGACTGGCGAAATCCCTGAGTTTGCGGATGAAGAGATACTTTGAATAATAGTCCACAATGAGTAGGTAATTGTGTCTATTGAGTTTGAAAATGGCCACGATTTGCCATAGTCACACTGGGATTTCCTGTGGCATGAGGGTTTCAGCACTCTAGGACTTCTGCTGCTCTTGGCTTAACGCACAGTGCTGGATAATCTTATCGATGTCACTGTTTATGCCACTAAAAAAACGCAGCTTTTAGCTCTCAGCTTGCATTTTTTACTTCCTTGATGACCATAGTGAATTTTGTCGACTTTTTCCACTTTCATTGTTTCAGAGATCAGTATCCGGTCACTTTTGAGCAGAATGCCGTTTTCAACAGAGAGTTCATCTCGATAGGACCAGTATGGTCTAATATCTTTGTGTAATTCTCTAAGAGTCTCAGGCCAGACTTGCATATTTTTTTCTTTAAAGTTGCACAATGTTGGGTCAGCATTTGTCGCTTGGTGGATGTGCACTAATTTCTCGGTTGAGAACTGCACAAAGTCCACCTTCAAGTCTAAATAAATGACTTCTTTATTCCTCTTGTTTGGACGTCTGGACAGTCCATCCGCCAATGACATCTCCTTGCCTGGTCGATATTTTAGGACCATGTCGTATTACTGTAGCCGTAATGGTATTTACTGAAGTCGAAGGGAGGGGGGGCTTCTGTCAGGTTCTTAAGGCTGATCATATCTACTGGTTTATTATCACTCTCTACTTTTAATAAACACCCGTAGATGTACGTCTGAAAACGTTCACAGCTGAACACGATTGCTAAAAGTTCTCGCTCGATGTTTGCATTGTGCTGCTCTGCTCCAGTCAGGGATGTGAGTCAGACGCTATGGCGTTTCCATTTTGTAGCAAAGCTGCCCTTAAACCTCTGGATGGTGTGTCCACTTGTATGATGGCTTTTTCGGAATGGTCATAATATCAAAGTAGCATTTCTTTGCATATATCATTTATCTCCTGAAGCGACTTTTGATGGCTGTCGTTCCATTTGTATTCAGTATCTTTCTTTAGAAGTGCTCTTAGGTTTTCTGTGAGGTCGGAGAGTCTGGAAATAAATTGTGCCATGCAATTCCTAGCACCTTCTGCATCTCCGTGACGTTTGTTGGGCTGGGAAGTAGTTAAATCTCCTCCACTTTTTAGGGATCTGGGTGTATCCCCTTTTCATCAAATATGACATCGAAGAATTTAATTTTATTTCATCGACTGCACATTTGTTGCTATTGAACATCAGACCTGCAGTCTGTGCTGTTTCCATCAGCCCGTGTAAGTTCCGGTCCTGTTGTTCCTTGGTTTTCTCTTATATGATCACATCATCGATCAGTGCCAGTGCTCCCGTACACTTTTTGATGATCATGTCTATCTGTTAGAATACATCTTGGCACATGACAAGACCAAACGGCATTCTTTGGAAACAATACGTTCCAAAGAGCGAATTGAAGGTGGTTAGTCGCTGCGACTCTTGGTCAAGCTTGACAAACCAGTATCCGTTCTTAGCATCCAGTTTGGAGAAGAATTTGGTGTCAGAGAGTTTTTGTGTTTGCTCCTTCATGGTTGGAGTCTTGTGATGGCAACACATGATCTCTTTATTTAGATCTTTTGGGTCCAAATATAGCTTTAATTTTCCATTAAGAGAGAACAGAGACACGTTTAGACTTATACGACGGTCGACATCTTGAATCTCGATTCCTTATCTTTATGTCTGTGACAGGCAGAGAGTCGCGAACATGCAGTATTTCGCAAGAAAACATCCTCCAAGGACTAACTATTACAACGCTTCCCCATTTCACCCGTTTCTTTTTCTAACAGTCAAAAGATATTTGGACACTATTTTAAAATTATTTTCAAAATAAACTATTTCAAAGATATTTTCAAACAAAAAAAAATTCAAATTAGTAAAAACCAGTTTAATTTTTTTTTGTGGTAATAATTGTTAAAACAAATTTGGAATTGCGACAACAAGTACACTAAGGTATAGAGAAACCCCACCGCTGCCACCATGAAGTATTATTTGGTAAAAAGTAACAAAGGCTTGGATGAAAAGAGATTTTACACACGTTTATTTGGTTCTGGAAGCGCTCAACCTCTAAGTAGTTCTTGTGTATTAGTACGCAGATGGTTAGTATGTAATATATCACAACATCCTCCCTGTTTAGTAGTGTTTAGATGAAACAACTGCAGACACAATCTGACCAAATACAAAAACTACCATCACCATGACTTAGGAGAACAAGAAAGACTCCAACAAAATCAAAAGATTTCATTATAACTTCTTGTTGACAGGAAGAATGTGTCGAGATTGAGAGTTATTTCCCTTGAACTCTTAGATAGTGCAAACAAATATGGCGAATAAACAAACAGAATCTTAATGTGTGTTCGTATATATTATTATCTGACCAAGTATAAACTATTACAAATGTCAAGATTAGAATTGTCAACATGGAAATCAGATGGAATGAAATGATTACAGGGGCCAAAACCAACTGTTACAAGTCTCTTGGTTTATGCACTCGTGCTTAGAGGTGTGTTTCTCTACATGACGTGAAAGACATTCACATACTGTTATATGCATAGCGACAACACATTCATGACACTCACCGAACGCACACACACACAAGTTCACACATGCTCCCTCTCCCTGACAAAACAGGCAAAATACACACATTTATAATGCCTGCCCAATTAACAAACAATGTCACACACAAACTCACAAGGCGTTCCTGACAGATCAAGCGCTCTGTCACCTAATTGGAGGCAGGAATCGGGAGGTACCAACATAAATGAGGGCGAGAAAAAAAGGGAAAAGGCTCATAATGAAACCATTCATATACTAGCTAAGTTATCAACTAAAATTAGCAAAAAACATGTCTTCTAGTTTACTTAAAAACTGATCAAAAATCGATGTTCGTTTTTGCAATCCAATATCCTGTACCTAAGGTACGTCTAAATACCATTCAAATCCAGCTCCAATTACTCTACACAGTCGTGCATCTCTCACCCACTTTTCACCAAAATCTGCCGAAGAGAGTCTCACTTTCTCGGCCCTAATGCGAGCTTTCAGGTAATATTTGAAAATCCAATAAGGTTAAGAGAAGTGTAGGTCTCCTCTCTAAAAAAAAATTAAATAAAACTTTTTGAAAGTGGGCATTTCCGGGTTCGCGCCTGCAGCTCTCCTCCGCACAAGCAGCAAATCAAACACCTTCTCTTTGACGGCCGCTCACAAGTGTTTTGGTCCACAGCAGTCGGCCGCCTCGCCTGCTCTCCGATACATTAGGATTTTACATAAAAAGCAGGTGTCCCTTTAAAAACTGTAATGCATCTGTGTAGAGAATAAAGGTCGAGCACTAAGAGTTTTGTAAATGCTGTAATTTCCAAGAAAAATGGTGGCGACCATCATGAAATAAAATTTGTTGATATAAAAATGAACAACAAAAATATTCGTTTTCAGATAGACACTGGTATCGACTTGTCTATAATTAGTGAAGACTTCTGGACAAAAAATTGGTAAACCAACATTGGTTCGCAGCGAAAAGGTTGTAAAAGGAGTAACTGGCAGAAAGTTGAATTTCATAGGAGAATTTATGTGCAACATTTCTTTTGGAGGTCAGGCGTGTAAAGCGAAAGTCTATGTGCTGGAAAATACTTCCGATTTATTCGGTAGCGACTGGATGGCTTTATTTGACTTGTGGGATATACCAATAAGCTCATTCTGCAACTCGGTAAAGGCCCCCTCCCAAACACAAATAGTAAAAGTGAAAAACTTAAGAAGACTCTGAAAAAGATTTACCTGAGATTTTTTCACAAGGTTTGGGCAGATGCACAAAAAACAAAGTAAAATTGAAGGTAATGGAAAATGCTACTCCAAACCAAAGCGTAGTGAACACTATGCAGCTCGTTCGGCTAGAACAAATGGGGGTACTTAGAAAAAGTCCAATATTGAGAGCGGGCGTCACCCACGGGTTACACAAAAATATTTGTGTGTGCGCGGATTTCTCAACAGGCTTGAATATGTGCCTGAAAACGCATGAATATCCATTGCCCAGCTCAGAAGACATCTTTGCCCATTTAAATGGCGGAAAATTTTTCTCGAAATTAGATCTTTTTCTTACCATATAGAAACGTATGTGTATGTTCTACAACTATACAGCTGCGCAAAACAAATATATGTCAATTGTTGAGGAATTGGCAATATCAAAGGAAAGAAGAACAAAGTAAACCATACATAAATATATCTATTTATTAACAAATTGCAAGGATAACCAAAAGTAAAGGGTGAATAGACAGTTCAATATCCATGGACGTTCCAACTGAATAAGGGATGATTGTGTCTGTAAGAATAAGTGAAGTAGCTACGTGTGTTTCGGCTGGTGCTGTGTAACTTTGCACGTGACAGTGTTTGTAAATTGGGTAGACATTGTAAATGTGTATATTAGCTTGTAGCATTTCTCCTGGAACTAGTAAATATTTATCCGGACCTGTCTGATCATATAGGCAACTTCGTAATTAGACGACGGTAGTGTCTTTGGAAAGTGGCAAGATCCCCATTAACAATAATAATATATATTGATTATAATGAGCATGTAATATTAAGGTGAAGGAATAAAATTAGCATATTAAACAGCATGCATGCATATTAATATTAAAATAAATGAAAGAGTGAGAGAATAGAAAGATTACAAGTTAGCAAATACAAAACTAAATAAATCAGCAGAGAATGAGAATTCCATAACTAAATACATCAACAGAAGATGACAAATACATAACTAAATACATCAGCAGAAGATGAAAAATACATGACTAAATACATCAGCAGAGAATGAAAAATATGTAACTAAATACATAAAAAACAATGAGAAATACATAACTAAATACATGAGCAGAGAATGAAAAATACATAACTAAATACATCAGCAGAAGATGAAAAATACATGATTAAATACATCAGCAGAGAATGAAAAATATGTAACTAAATACACCAGAAAAGAATGAGAAATACATAACTAAATACATCAGCAGAGAATGAAAAATACGTAATACATCAGCAGAAGATGAAAAATACATGACTAAATACATCAGCAGAGAATGAAAAATATGTAACTAAACACATCAGCAGACAATGAAAAATACATGACTAAACACATCAACAGGGAATGAATAATATGTAACTAAATACATCATCAGAAGATGAAAAATACATAACTAAATACATCAGCAGGGAATGAAAAATATGTAACTAAATACATCAGCAGAGAATGAAAAATACATGACTAAATACATCAGCAGAGCATGAAAAATACATGACTAAACACATCAGCAGAGCATGTAAAATACATAACTAAACACATCAGCACGTAATGAAAAACATGTAACTAAATACATCAGCACAAGATGAAAAATAAATGACTAAATACATCAGCAGAGAATGAAAAATACATAACTAAATACATCAGCAGAGAATGAAAAATACGTAACTAAATACATGAGCAGAGAATGAAAAATATATGACTAAACACATCAGCAGAGAATGAAAAATATGTAACTAAATACACCAGCAGATGAAAAATACGTAACTAAATACATCAGCAGAGAATGAAAAATACGTAACTAAATACATCAGCAGAAAATGAAAAATACGTCACTTAATACATCAGCAGAGAATGAAAAATACGTAACTAAATACACCAGCAGAGAATGAAAAATATGAAAATGTTTTGTCATGAAATTTTGTATTTATAATTTTATAAGTATATAAAAGTTATTTGTAGTCAAAAAGTGTTTAATTACAAAAATTTATGCAAGCTTGTGTTTTGGTAGAGAATGTAAAGTAAATAAGCAGACACGAGTTTAGAAATGTGAGTAAAATGTATGTGAGTAATAGGCAGCATGGCGCTGTGTATGTGTGGGCCTAGCTTTTTAGTTAGTATGTGAGTGGGAAGCTATTTGTTTCTGTTAGCCTGACCACTTGTTAGTGTGGAAATATATGTGCGCAAGTCAAAAAGCTGTATGCGTGTCTGAGTGTCCCTTTCATATCCCTTAACAAAAGGGTGCAGAGTCAGGACTGAGCATACATATCTGGTCTTCTTACGATGTGCACCCTTCTGGATCTTATTTCGTTTGTTCAGTTCCCTTTTTTTTTTAATTCCGCATAGGCGTATTAATTTTATCTTACAAAACGAGCAGCAATCCTTCTCATTAGCCAAAAATGATCAGTTAGCGATCACATGTGTAAAATCTTCCTTTCTTTTGAAAGTGAAGAGGAGAGGGCATGTAAACATTCTAAATCATGATCCAGGACTGCATTCTCATTCACTACCAAAATTCATTCTGGATCCTATAAAAAGAATCAACCTTGTTTACCTTGTTTTCAAAAATCCTGATAAACCAAAGCATCTTCTCTTTTATGCTAACATAAAAATCGCACAACTTGTTTTCCTGATCGCTGAAACAAGGGACACCTGACAGATTCAAAGTGTTTCACTAGCAAGGAAATCCCCTTGAGCAATTATCAAATATATTGAAATGAGTGGGGAGTCCCTTTTGTGGATACATTCATATTTACTTCATCTTCACCTAGAATCAAGTGACGTTGAAGGTCATGAGAAAGTCGAAGTTTATGAGAGCCGGCCCTTATTTTTTTGAGTGCCATTTGAGTTTCTTAGGGGGGGTATTCAAAATCAACATTCCCAATATGAAGATGTCGACAACCTGTGCCATAGATAATAAACCCACCCCACCCTACTCAAAACTTTTTAAAATGTTCTGAATAGTTTGGATTATTCGAACTACTATTCTTCATTTTGTTTTTTTATCTTAACATTTTAACCGATGTAACTCCAAACTTTCTTCAGGTGCATTTGTTTCGACCTGAAAATCTTTGTAAACTCGAGACCCTATACAGAATTTCTGAACGAAGATGAAAACGATACTACACATTGATCCCAGCCCGAAAAGAAGCATTAAGCATGAATTTCTTGAACAATATGTAGTTTCTACATGTTTAAAAATGAAGCGGAAATAAAAACAAAGCCGGAAAAAGTCGCTATTTCTATTGACGAGTTGAGAAAAAGCCACAGTTTAAATGTAATTTATTTAACTGAGAAAATATTTGCATTCATAGGAATTCATTAAATTTGAATCCATGTACATTTGCTTGTCATAAAAATAAATGGTGACATAAAAAATAAGGTGCTACAATTCATGTTCTTTTATTCAAACCTCAAAATATAGAAATTGGTTGGTTGTTACATTGAAAAGAGGTTAATTTCTAAATTTCATTATCTAAATTGGAAAGCAAAGAAATAAGTCATTTTTCATACTTTTACAACATAAGCAATTAAAACCTAAAACATTTTTTATACTGATTTTTGTGCGAAGTATATTAGCATTCATGAGAATTATAACTGTAATCGTGTCCCATCTATGTTTTCATGTCATAAAAAGAAATGGTCACATGTAAATATGAAAGATAATCAAAATGTGTTACATGGGTTGATAAAAAATTGACAATTAGCATTCAATCAAAATTCATTGTCTATTTCTATCAGAGAATCCAAGGAAATTGATTGGTCACACACTTCATAGAAATTAATTCCTCCTAGAATTCTTTATTTATTATTGATCTGAATAGCATTTGTTGGGATTGTTCACTCATGTGAGTAAACATGTGTTTCTGTAAATGCTGTTTCATTGAAAAGGATGAGTCACAGATTTCACAAGAATAAGGTTTCTCGTTTTTATTTTCAATTTTCTTATCTTTTTGTTTTTTCTCGTCAGTATGTATTCGCATGTGTACAATTAAATAAGCTTTTACTCTAAATGATGAACCACAAACTTCACAAGAATAAGGTTTCTCCCCAGTGTGTATTCGCATATGTACCCGTAAATTAGACTTGTGTGAAAATGATGATCTACATACTTCGCAAGTATGAGGTTTCTCCCCAGTGTGAGTTCGCATGTGACTCTTTAACTCAGACGTTGTTTTAAATGGTAAGCTGCACATTTTACACAATTGGCAAGAAGAAGGATTAACTCCAGTGTGGACTTGGATATGCCTCTTTAAATTCGGTTTTGTAGTAAATGATGAATCACACACTTGACAAGAATAAGGTTTCTCTCCAGTGTGTATTCGCATATGCACAATTAAATGAGATTTTGTTACGAATGATGAGTTACACACCTCACACGGATAAGGTTTCTCTCCAGTATGAAAACGCACATGTGTCTGTAAATCAGCTTTTCTTGGAAATGACGAGCCACATGCCTCACAATGATAAGGTTTCTCTCTGGTGTGTTTTGGCATGCTTTCTTTTTCATTTAATTTTTCATAATTAATGTGCAACACATTTCACATGAAAAACGCTTTATACAATTGGCAAGAAGGATTAACTCCAGTGTGGACTTCTGTAGCAAATGATGATTCTCACACTTGACAAGAATAAGGTTTCTCTGCAGTGTGAAAAGCACATGTATCTGCAACTCAGATTTTGTTCATATAGAAATGAGCCGCATGCCTCTCAACAATAAGGTTCCTCTGTTTTTTTTGCATGCTTTCTTTTTCATGTAACACACATTTCATATGAAAAAGGTTTTGTAAACTTCTGTATGTATCATTTTAAATTAGTTTTCAGTAAAAATACTGAGTAAAAAAATGTAAAAGCATATATTTTTCTCAAGTCAGGAATTGTGTCTTTAAAATAGATTTTCTTGTGAATAAGTTTAATTTTTAGTGTACATTCGTATCTCTTTAAATTAGAGTTTATTGTAAATTATGAGCCACACACTTTACAACAAAAATGTTTTCCTTCTGTTTTTGTCTTGAGTTCAGGTTTTTTGTTTCACATTCATTTATTGTCACTCGTAAATGAAAAGTCGGTGGAAATGTTTATCTGCTCATTTCAGATGAAGCATTCTATTCCATATGTGCCTGAGCCATTTTCATTCCTTCATTCCTTAGTTTTACCTGTGAATGAATAAGAGATTTATGTAAACAACTAATGCATTATTAAAATAAAAAGCAGATACATGGTCAAACTAAATACTTACAGAAATGTCTATAAATTAAACAGTTCAAGAAGTTTTTGCCAAGATCTGGTTGTTTTGTTTTACGGCATATCAACATTTTTTTGGTTATTTAATGCTGAATCCGGTCATTTTGGTAAGAGATTTTATACTTCAAGTTCAAATGTTTATTCATGGTGTTTGGTTAGGTTGTTTTATTTTATGGCATATCAACCATTTTCGGGTTATTTTATATGGAATTCGGTCATTTTGGTAAAAGTTTTGGGATTTTATACTTAATCCTGTCATTTTACTTAAAGTTTTAGGGAAGGGAAGGAGATCGGGGAAGCGAGAGATAAAGTGGGAGGTAAATTGTTGTTTGCTTTGTTTTTGGCTTGCAGAACATGATTGAGTTGTTCAAAGGGTAGAAAAAAACAATAAAACATCAATTCTTAGTACATTTTGGGTCAGGAAGCTGATATCTTTAGACAGTCTGATCTGATAGCACCACTGCAACGATCCGGATGATAATGAATTATACTGGATAGTGAGATGACTCGTCTGATTTGTTTCTATGTATTGGCGTTGAGACTGAAATGCTGAGCTCGCATGATGCTCCATGTGTTTCTCATTCAAATTAATTCTATGGCATTTTTATTCTGTTTTATGCCTAATTGACCTTGCACACTTATCCGTGTAATATTTAAGCTATATGTGAAGTGAAACAATTCAGTGAACCAAATACTATGATGAGATCAACCAGTGAGGATACCTTACACAGCTGAAACTTACTCAGTCATTTTGGGTATGTGCCAAACACTAACAAATATGCAAAACTTTAGACTCATCCTTGTAAATGCTGATTTTAAGATTGATATTAAGATTAAATAAATGAAAAACATGAAATACTAACCAGATTATTTACATAATTATGAGAAAATGAATGGTTCAAAGATCTTAATTAGAACAAAATTTTCCCCTTAACTCACAACATTATTCAGATAAAATTATGACAAGATTCTTTTTGCAGAGTCTGAAAAGTCTGAAGTGTATTTTATTGGTTTGTCATATCTAATGATATTCATCTGATTTACATAGTTATGACAATTTGATCCGACATTTTGATAAGATGCTAGTTATGAGAGATATTTGATTTCATATAAAGAAACAGTTTTTCAAGTATGATTAAAAATCTTGATCATTGTCAGAAAGGTAAGAAAAGTGTAACGATCACTCTGCCAAACTTTGAGATGAACAACCAAATAATTTAGATGAAATGAAGCGCTCAAAGAACTTTAAAAAAATCTATTAAATCGAATTTAAGAAGATCCTTGCAAAGATTATGTAGGCTTCACTAGAATGTTTTCCCTAATCCGCACACATTTCCTTTTTTAGACATAAATATGACAAGATTCCTTTCCGAAGAGTTTGAGGGGCATTTCATGGAGCTGTTACATACCTAATGCTATCCATCTGATTTGTAGACATGGTCATGAAAACTGGAAGCCCACATTTTGATGAGATGGAAATTATGTGGGAATTATTTGATTTCATACAAAGAAACTTAAAATCAGTATGTTCTGAATTTTGAGTTCTATTCAAGAACTGAGAGATGTTATTTTGCCAGTTACAAAGTTCATGTTCTGCTAATCGAACAGACATTAGCTGCAACTAACTTATTTTTATAGAACAATGAGAACAAGGTTGTTTATATGTTGATTGATTATCGATTCAGGTTTCCATCTCTACAATCCCAATTATTTTTTGAGAAAAGTGTATAATTGAATCACAATAACTTCGATTGATTGATAATTTATGGATATTGATTGATAATGTATGCCGATTGATTGATTACATATGCAGTTTGATTGATACCGTATGAAGTTTGGCTGATTATTACAGAGAAAAATGATGACAAAACTGTATATTGTATATTCATCTTTGACAAATCGCATTTCAAACAAAACATGTTATAGTGACATTTAGAGTCCATTTTAATATGAAAAGAAAAAATGGAAAATAAACTATTGGCTTGATGTCTATTCTTCAGTTGCAAAAATGTTTGCAATGTTATTTTAATAACCATGCAGAGCAAGGAAGAAAACGTCTCTTCAGTTCAGAGTGTATTGTGAGTAGTAAAAATTACACAACACTATAAATATTATCTGATTTACATCATCATAATCCGAATTATTTTTAACAAGCCTTTGATAAGTCCTCTATTAGAGGATGTGGTCTGTCTGTTAGTCTTGATCAAAGTCTTTGTCTCCAGGCTCAGCAGTCGCGAGGATCAAAGTTCAGAATCCTCAGGTCTGCAGTCGTGTTTACACAGCTCATCCCACGAGTGCTTTGGTCTTCTAGCCTGCCAATTTGATTCAATGGACATGTCTCTGACACAGTAGATCACGCTGGAGCTCTGCTTGACAAAGCCAAGCCATCTCATCCTGACCAGTTTAAAGACATCAGATATTTCTTTTATACCAAGCTAAGAGAGAAGAATCTCAAGGAAGGTGTCGTCTTCTGGCTTGACATGACATATCCATCTGCAGTCTCTTGTGAGTGCTTGCCAATAAATAAAATTTAGAAGAAATCTAGTCAGTGCATTTTCCGCTTTGACTTCTCTCCAGTAACTTAGATACATCACCCAATACCACACACCAGTGACGAGCCTAGTCTATTTCTCTGATTGTTAATCGAATACAATTTGTGATAAAAGTGAGAGAAAAAACTTCTTTATATTTCTACCAATTATTGATTCATGTTTCCACTTTTCTGATCAGAATAATAGACTAATTCGATTTTTGTAAAAGTGTATGATTCAAATGACCATCAATATCTAACGAACTGAATTAATGGTTTAATTTTAATTATAGTATTATTTAGATTATTTTGAAATAACGAATTTTTTAAAATAATTCTATTAATAATAATCAATATTAATTAGAAATAATAATAAATTAACTTAATTATAAAATAGAATTATAGAAGATTAAATCTGAAAATAATGTTGCTAAGATTCACAAAAATTTCTTAAAACTAAATGATCTATATACACTAAGACATTTCATCTTTGTACGTGCGTTATCACCTTGTACACACATGAAAAAGGATGAGATTGTGCGATCAGCAAAAGATGGTGATTGGTCATCAATCTGACGTCACTAAGGTAAACATTTCTGACTTCATTTTTGATGTAAAAAGAAATTTAATTTGAAACAAAAAATAATAGCATGTTGTACTTTTTAGGCAATTCAGACCACGTGATCTAAATATACAACAAACAAAAATGAGAAAAAAAATTGCACAAATCTCTTACCTGTGAGTCATGTTATGTTATTTCTGTGTTTCCGTTATGGAAGTTGCAACGTTTGTGATGTTTCTTTTTAAACAACCTTGCAAAACAACACGAAATAAAATAGCTCTTGGTCCAAAGTATATTTTTGGGAGTAGAAATGACACAGAACATTAATAACAAAACACGAGTTCACAGTTCTAATCAGGTTCCCCTTAATCCTGCCAATCAATCAAGAAAGATTAAATGTTTACATTATGTATAACGCGAAAGTGTAGAAATGTTTCTTACATCTCTACGCACGAAATTGAATCAAGCAAACAAACACTGTATAACAACATACGAAATATAATTTATTTAAAAGGGTTACTTTACTATTTGGTAAAGTAACAAAATATTGGACAGTGTCCAGAAAGGAAAATCAAAGAAGCGTCAACGTTGTGGCTGAAGCTGGAACGATGGTCATGCAGGAGAGAGATGATGTTTCCTCGATCGAATCTTGTTTCTCTCTGGTGATCTCGTCCTTAGACTAAACTGTCAAAGTAGTCCGTTTGGGGACAGCTAGTAAATCATACGCCCTGCAAGCTGATTGGTCAGTGCATGACCAATTTGCTCACAGGGGACAAGAATAAATAGGTCCTATGTCCGACCGCTACAAAAGTATAATAATATTCACTTTGTTTTATGAGTTGCTATTAGCAATACATGCCTTATGTTGTGTTAAAAAATATTGTCAAAAACAAAACAAAAAAACATTTAAGCTAAAATCTATGAAAAAAAAAGAATTTTTTTGCATTGAAGAGGCTCACAATTTTCAATTAGATTAATATTTCAAACCACCAATGTTTTTACAAGAACGACATATCTCTTAAAATTAAGTTAATTTAAAGAAGAAAGTTAGAACAAAAAGAAAATTGGCGGTTTCATTAAGCAAGGTAGAGCTAAGATAATCGCTCAAAAATCGAAAATTAAACAAATATACTGGTAATAAAATATACAGTTCGGTTAAACATTAAATTTTCGCCTGATTGCTGACAGTTGTTTTCTGTTTTTGTTTAATTTTCGTTTTTTTTAACGATTATCGCTGCTCTAAATGACTATAATGCGCTTAACATTTTATTTTGTTCTAACTTAACAGATCGACACTTTTTGTTTTGAAGTAAAAAAAACGCTTTTAAATAAGTTAAAACACAACAATACTTATCCACGTAGGTAGAAGAGAAACGTATCTTGCCTGTTTGTTTGTTTTTCACCAATTTTTCGTTTTGTGTGATATAGTAATAAATCCCCCGTTTTTTTTCTCTATCTAACGATGGTTAGATGACACCGACTTTTACTGATCAAATTAATAGATAAATGAAAAAAAAAATTTAAATAAATAAAACTTAAATATAAAATAGATATATTCCTATTTCATTTATTCAAATAATTAGAGTGTCATGAGTTTTGGAATTACTCAACAACAACTTACTAAAACAGAGTTTCAGTTAAAGTAAGAAAAAAAATGAATAAATAAAATAAAATATAAATAATAATTAAGGAATACTTACTTGTTTGACCAACTCTCGCAATGTGAATGTGGTGGGACTGTCGGTATGGTTCAATGAACTCTCCCACTTGATGAGACAAAAAATTGGCTACACGGTGTAACATGACTAGTGTTGCCAATTTAGCTGTTTTACAGCTAGATCTGGGGATTCTATTTGGAATCTAGCAAGGAAAAAAATGGATCTAGTGGCTAACGATTTTTCTGGGCAACCTGGAGCTTCCTTTTTACCTACAATCTTGACATAAACCAAACTCCTTAATTTTTCATGGTCTATTATTTACGTGTGTACTGTTTTTTTAAACTTTCGTTCACCCCTAACAAAGCACATTACTACTGCAACATGCGAGGCTACTGTGAAGGGCTACAGGGAGGGAATTCGAAAACCTAGCAGGTACAGGAAAGAAGCTATTAGAGTAAAAAGCATCCTACATCTGGGGACCTCTACACTGAATAGGTAGGATTTTGCTAACTGACGGATTTGTCAAATGCATTTACATCGAAGGGGAAACCAGTGCAGGAAGTTCATCAGAGCATATTTCATTAAAGAACTTGTCAAACAAGCACAACAATACAACATCACATCGATGAGAGCTTGTTAGATAGTATGGGACCTATTAGATTAGAGGCTCTTTTTTGGATCATTTCTAAGAGGGAGAGACTTGTGGTTGGTGCACCAGCCCACATGTGACATGGGCAGATAGTGGCTTTGAAGATATGATTCTGGCAGAGTTTGAGAAGTTTTCTAGCCCGGTAAAGAAACCCCACCTTCTTTGTAGCAGCCTTGGCCATGTCTTCTATGTATTTGTTGCAATTCATGTTACCTGTAAATGTTAGGGCGAGTAGTTTGAATGATGTTACCATCTATTTATGTCTTCATTTCACCACAGACTGGGGGTCATTTTCTAAGGATTCAGTCATTGCTTTGGATAGGAGTTTGTTCGTTTCTCCCACATGTCGAGAATAGAGCATTGTATCGTCAGCAAATGAATCCATCTCGGACACAATTGTATCAGGAAAGTCGTTTATAAGAATCACGAACAATAACAGTCCAAGGAACAAGCCCTGGGCACATCCGCATTACTGTAATGTTGCTTAGATGTACAGCCCTCGAGGAAAACCTGGATCTTTCTTTTGGCTAAGAAGGATCTGATTATATTATATATACGTCTAATAATACCATACAAATTAATTTACATGAGAACACCTCCATATATCAAGCGCTACCGCCCTAAGTCTGCTAGCTTTGACCATGCATTCCGAGATGACGGTTACAATATGTGCAGTAGAATAGGCTTGCCTAAATTCATCTTGTCGGTCAGAAAGAAGTTTAGCATTAATGAGGTGGTGGACTATTGCTAGATTCATTATAAATTCAAATATTTTAGAGAAGAGAAGGAGGAGACTGATAGGGTTATAATTATTCGGTTAACTTCTTTCACAAGAATTCTTGAACACTGGTATCACAGAGGCAATTTTCCAGCTATAAGGGAAGCAAGATTCGGCAAGACATTTGTTGTGAAGTTTGGATAGGAAAGAGGCTAGCTCAGCAGAGCATTTCTTTAAGACTATAGCGATAAGATAAGGCCCAAATGCTTTGTAGGTATCAGGTTTTTTATGATATCTGGGACTTGGGAACGGGTTAAGATTAAATCATCAAGTGTGACTTCAGTCTGCAGTGCAAAGTTAAGCAGGGGTGATTCGTGTAGTCAAAAGTTGAGTTTGAGGCGAAATCATGGTGGTTTGATAGCAAGTAAATTGGTGATTGCCCATTAGTCAGCACAGTATTATAGATTTTCCGGAAATAGTGAGTTCCTTATTTCTGTGATTAAATGTGTTTTCTGGTCATCTTGGTCTACCTACGGTTAGCTGCAGTTATTTCCCTCGAGCAATGATTTCTTGATGCTATAAATGTTTGTCTATTTGCATCAGACTTATGATGGTTGAATCGGCTCAATAGCAGCTTTACAGGTCGAAGTGAACCATTGTGGAGAGCAGTGCTTTCTATAGAATTTTCGCATGGGGACATGGGCTTCAATACTGCTTTGACCTATTCAGTTACCACATTTGCGCACTGGTTCAGTAAGAAGAGCCGGTTTTACCCCATAGAGCGTCTATGATGTGATCCCTGAATAATTCACATTTATCACATTTGTAGTATCTAGTCGTTTTGAGCAATGGCATTTCTCTTTGGGTAGAAAGTTTAAGGTGACATCCAACATTATCACAAAATAATATGAATTTATAAAAAATCAGTTGAAAATATTTTATGGCGTCGAAAGTATAAACTTTACCAATATACAGATAGGCATTTCGAAGATGTTGATAGATGTATTGTAAAATTTTAGTTAACTTACAGTTTCGGGGCGAAAAAAATATTTTCGTCGGTGTAGTAGGAGAGGAAACACTTGCGAAGATACTATACTTTGAACAGCAGACAAAAACACAGTTCTATTTTCAAGAGTTATAGCGATATGTGGTATTATTTCGTTGGGATAAAGAATAATATATAATGGGTAGGGGTCAAATGTCTTCAAAACAGATGTATTTAATTAATTGTTATGAAAGCAAACATTTCTTTAGTTATTATTACCCTTAAAGATTTTTTTAATACCTTTCTTTGAATAGTAATAATAATAATAGCAGCAAGATTGAGTGCAAAAATAAATTGTCTGTAAATTAAAAGAAAAATTGGCTTATTTATCCAATCAGCAATAAACATTCTTGTCATAAATACAGAAAAAGTTAAAATCTTTACGAAAATAACTTCAAAGACATCTATAGACTCACTGGCGCATTTTAAGACATTTGTTGCCAAATTGTCTCCTTCCTTAAGGAAACTGTCCTATCCAAAATGTAACATGTAGATGTAAAAATCTACTTGCGTCTATAAAATAACCTGAGAAGTTAAATGTTCTGTTTTCATGTGTAACTCTCTCGTTCTTTCTCCCTATCTCTTCTTTCCTCTCTCCCCCTCTCTCTCCCTATCTCATATATATTTACCAGAGATATAATTTTAAAAATAACTCAAAGAGTTTAGCTGAGACTTTCTTTTCTTAAGGACAAAGGTGACACCCAAATAGCATTACTGCAGATCAGGGCAACACCTATAGACAGCAAATTACCATCACCTGTTGAACTACTATTCGGACGGACTATAACAACAACACTACCAAGCCGAGTAGAGCCTAGAAAGATAGAATACCGACAACGACTAGAGGAACGATCGACAGTAATAAAAGCAAACCACGATCTCAATAGATACACTAGAAACCTACAACCACTGCATCCAGACCAACACATGTTAATAATAAACAAAAATGGAAGCTACAAATGAAACATTGTGAAAACTCCAAATGGAACAAGATTCCGCCGTACCCGTACTCACCTATGTGCTGTACCAATCCCAACAGTAAAGAAGAAAGTACACTCTACGGATCCAACATCAAGGACTGTACAATGTAATGACCAACCCAATACAAACGACGGCAGGAAACAAACCACCATCCCCCACAATGATAGAGAAATCACACTAAACGAAGACCATATGCAAAGAAACTCAACCCGTACTAGATCTGGACGAGTCATAAATATGCCAGCCAGATTCAAAAACTCTATATAACCATAAAAATTGCAGAGAAAGTCTATGACTACTCAGCAAAGACCAGCACTACAAGACAGAAAACAGACAATAATACATAAAAAACAAACACTCCATAATAATCTACTATCCAATGAAAAAAACAATATAATAATCACTCTATCCTAATCAATAAATCAATTCAGACTTCCATACACTCATATGAACACTACTAAACAGGGGGGATGTCGTGATATATTATATACTAACCACCTGCATACTAACACATAAGAACTACTTAGAGGTCGAGCGCCTCCATAACCTCACCGAATAAACATATGTAAAATTTCTCCTCATCCAAGCCTTTATTATTCCTTACTTTATATATAATTAACCAAATTATTACGGGATGCCTCGATAAATTATATGAGTTAAATGTGCGAACTAAGGGGAGTAACGACCACAAAATAAATGCAACAAAGCACATGTTTTGGGAGCATGAGTTTGGTAACAAATGTGGACTCACCCATCAAAATGGGGAATGCCCTGCTCAAGGTAGCACATTCTCAGCATGTGGACAAAAAAAACACTGAGCTAAGAAATACCCCCCCCCCCCCCAAAAAAAAAAATCTGACAGGCAGGCACGCCAGACCCAAAAACATCCAACACAACAAAACTCCTACAGAAATCGACGGAATCAGAATTCTATTAAGAGTCAGGACCAAATGGTAGACAGCTTCGAAAAAATGTATTTTCATACAATGAAAACCCAGGACCAAAAGGACAGTCGGACTGAGACATTCGCCACACTGGACATTGTGTTACCCAACAGAAAAGGGGTATCCAACATAAAAGACAAGGTGGATACTGTAATATTATGAGAGTTGATGAGAATAAGGACACGATACAGAGTGAGAACTAATGTGTCCTTTACGGTCAAGCTAACAATATTTATATCTATATTGTGTCAAAGTGATCTTCGAACATATGAACTTATATCTATATTGTGTCAAAGTGATCTTCGAACTTATGAACGAGTGCAAAGGGAGATAATTTGGATGACACCACATCGTCGTTTCAGTTCATAAAGAGTTTCTTTGGTGGTCGAACTTTCCGACCACTCCTGGTGTAATCTGCTGGTCTGGCATTTCCAGAGTTGACAGGTGGAATATCCCGGTGCACAATGAACTGGGTCTCTGGTTCGGTGACTTGTTCTGCTAAACTGTCATAGTCGCTATAAACAGGAATATCTCTAAGTATGTTTGGTAATGTCGACGTTTCAGTGGGTAAGCTACCTGAAGAAAACTTGGTATTCTCACTTCTATTGCAAAGATGGCTTCTGTTTCACCGAAGTAGACCTGACTCAGTCTTGACCAGTACTGACCTTGGTGCTAAAGTCTTACCAACTGTTATATCTACATATTTTGCCCCATAAAGCATAGAAAGGGGAGCGGGAGACTTGTCGGCACATGTTCCCCTACGCATACAGAAAGGGGGATACAGACAGCGACGTTTGTCAAAAGTGGGTCAGCAGGAAGCTCGACAGACAGGCTTTCAGCAGTCAGCCCACGCATTTGAGGGGGTGGAGGATTCAATCAATCAAATGAGAGAATACTGTTGCTATGTAGAGGATAGGTCACGAGAGCAGGAAAATCGAAGCGAGAAGAAACACGAGGAGAAGGTCCTCAGCCAGCGTTAAGAGTGGACGGCTAGAGATTGACAGCTCACTGTAACGATGTTATCGTTTCGTTTTGTGACGAACTCTAGTTTTGTAACAACCGCGCATGCGCACTTCAATAAAGGGCTTCCATGTATATTTAAAACCAACAACACGCGTCTCTCGTTTGTCTCTACTAATAAACCACTCAATACGAACAAACACAGTGTGACATGGTGGCAGCGGTGAGATATAAATAAAAATAAGAGAAAACAACGATAAAAGACATATTTTTTCTTTTCGAACCAAAACTTCATAAAACTTCACACACACACACTCGTTGAAGCTCAGAACAGAACTCTCGCACACACATAACAACACTACTACTACTATGGCTAATATATCTATACCAGTTCCCATTCTTGACTGGGACTCTTCGCCTAACATTGCAGAGTCATTCAAGATATTCCAACAACGTTTGGAACTTTATTTCACAGCGAAGGGAACTAAAGAAGAAGAGAAAGTGCCTATCGTTCTACTCGCAACTGGCGAGGAAGGAATTCGTAGATACAACAGTTGGTCTATGTCAAGCGAAGACCGGAGAGACGCCGACAAAATTTTCAACGCATTTATAAAGCAGCTGGAACCGGCAACCAACCACCGTATATGTAGGCTCGAACTCGGTAGATACCAACAAAAGCCTACCGAGACGACTGGCATATTTCTAAACAGGTGTCGCTTACAGGCGAAGAAATGCGACTTCACAGCCCATGAAATGAACGAACGTTTAGTAGAAATACTGATAGCCAACACGCCCATACCGGACTTACAAAAAGAACTGTTAAACAAACCGAAGGGCTACACAATAGAAGAGGCTGTGAAATTAGCACGCACATATGAGGCTTCAGCCGTGTATATAAACAAAATACACCAACTACATGGCCTGTCACAGATAGACACCATAAATCGCGGTGGTCGCGAACGCCAGGAAGGCAACAGAAATACCAGCAACTTATGTAAAAATTGTGGACGGGACCATCGTTTTGGCAAGGAGCATTGCCCTGCCAAGAACGACATATGCAGTTCCTGCGGAAAAATGGGCCATTAGGCCAAATTGTGCTTCTCAGTGAGACTCAGACCCAGGAAACAAGGAAAATCCTGGCACAAAAGCCGTAGCCAGTCAAGACACAGACAACATGAAACAGGCCGAAAAGTCGACAGCGTTGCTGAACATGACGACCGAGCCACAACAAACCTACATGCAGCGATGGAGCACCTCACATTCAGCACCATTAACAGTGAACATCCACTGCATAAACAAAAAACAACACAAAATGAAGGATTTGTCAATATCAACGTTATATTGACAGACCACCCAGGTATGCACAGCCTCAAACTCAAGGTAAACACAGGTGCACAAGCAAACACACTACCTTTACGCATATTCCGCAGTATGTGCCCCTCCGCCATAAACGAAGACGGAAACCCAATACCTGGATCACTAAACCCAACGAAATGCGTACTGACAGCATACAACAACACTGAAATAAAATGCCATGGCACCACAAACATCAGGTGCAAATACAAGGACTCTTCATGGCTCAACACTCAATTTTATGTGGTCAACACTCCAGGACCAGCTATACTGGGCCTGCCAACATCTGTAGCATTTAACGTTGTGACAATGAACTGTGCCATATCCGTTCAGCAACAACCTATCAACAGCATAGATGATCTGATGCGTTTACACCCCGACAGATTCGACTGCATTGGCGAGTTCAAGAAAACACACAAGCTCACTGTCAACCCTAACATCCCATGCCACATAGACACACCGAGAAGAACGCCAATAGCCATGCGTGAAAAGATCAAGGCTGAACTAGACAAGATGGAGTCACAGAATGTCATTCGTCATATTGAGGAGCCAACAGACTGGGTAAGCTCCCTTACATATGTAACCAAACGCGACAACACAATAAGGGTCTGCTTAGACCCAAGGGCACTAAACAAAGCCCTAATGCGGCCATATCATAAAATTCCAACAGTTGAGGAACTCAATCACCGGTTTGCAGGTGCAAAATACTTCTCAAAACTGGATGCTAAGGCAGGTATTGGTCTATAAAGCTTGACCAAGAAAGCCAGATCCTGACCACTTTTCAAACACCATTTGGAAGGTACTGCTTCCAAAGACTTCCATTTGGTTTAAACGTGAGCCAAGACATCTACCAGCTTGAGATGGACAGAATACTTGAGAAGTGCACAGGAGCATGCGGTATAGCGGATGATATTGTTGTATATGGCTCAACAGAACGCGAACATGACAACAACCTAAGGCACCTCATGGAAGTCGCCACACAAGAGGGCCTCACAATGAATTCCAAGAAATGCGAGATAAAACGCCAGGAAATCTCCTTCTTCGGAAATATATACACCCATACTGGGATGAAACCTGACTCAGCAAAGGTACGAGACCTACAGGAAATGCCAGAACCATGCAATAAAACAGAACTGCAACAGTTCTTAGGTGTAATGACATACCTATCCCGTTTTATTAAGGATTTCAGCTCAAAAACCACTGTATTACGTGACTTACTTCACAAAGAGTCAGAATTCCAATGGGAGCCACACCACCAGACGGTTTTCAAAAACCTGAAGAGTGAAGTATCTGAAACATCCCTACTTCACTACTTTGACCCCAAGCACCCAATCTACATGCACTGTGACGCAAGTCTTCATGGAATAGGCGCAGCGCTTCTACAACCAGACACAGCTGGCAATTTAATGCCTGTCTTATACGCAAGCAAGAGTCTGACACAAACAGAACAAAGATACGCATGTATCGAGCGGGAACTACTGACAATCGTGTTTGGCACACATAGATTCCACACATATTTATACGGTCATGGTTTCCAAATTATCACTGACCATAAACCTCTTGTCATGATCATTGACAAACCTCTCACCTCAGCTCCAGCTCGCCTACAACGAATGCTTATCCAGCTACAGGGATATAATTTCAGATTATCCTACAACAAGGGATCCGAAAACATATTGGCTGATGGGTTATCACGCCTGCCATCCCCTGGTAATTCGGACCCTATCGATCTGGATGTTCGAGTTGACACCATTCGTTTCTCTGCTGACCGCATTGAAAAACTGAGAGACTGCACAACAGCCGACCCTCTGCTTAACCAGCTAAGAGATACCATTGTCACGGGATGGCCTGAGACAATCAAGTAACTGCATACCGATATCAGAGAATTCTGGAGCCTAAGAGATCAGCTATCAATTGATGACGGCCTTATCCTTAAAGGACAACAAATTGTCATTCCTCAGACCCTCCAAGAAGATATCCTAAAGCAACTCCACACTGCTCACTTAGGACAGGAGAAAACCAAACTCCTAGCCAAAGACACTGTCTATTGGAAAAATATAAACAGAGACATCGAGCAATTCACCAGCTCATGTAGCATCTGTCAACAACATCAGCCATCACAAATGTCAGAGCCTCTTCTGCAGCACGACATTCCAACAAAGCCATGGGACGTAGTTGGAACAGACTTGTTCGAGCTCCATGGACATCAATGGCTGATCATAGCAGACTACTACTCCAAGTACCCTGTCATCAAACAGTTACCTGCCCAATCACCAAGCAGTGTTATCGTAAAAATAACGCAACAAACCTTCGCGGAGTTTGGCATACCGTCAAAAGTGGTTAGTGAAAACGGGCCGCACTTCTCAAGCGCCCTTTACCACGAATTTGCCACAGAATGGGGTTTCAACCATCAGACCACCTCACCTCGAAGACCACAGGGAAATGGTTTCATAGAGCGCCAGATAAGGACCATCAAGACCATCCTCAAAAAGGCCAAGCAATCTGGGACAACACCCGAAATTGCATTGTTGCACTGGCGCTGCACACCTATCTCAAACGCCATATCCAGCCCCGCACAGCTACTCATGGGTAGACGAATCCAATCCCCAATTGCAACAAAAATAGAAAACAACCACCAAGATCAGGATCAAATATATGATGCTTTTAAACAAAGGCAACATAAGCAAAATAAATATTTTGACCAGCATGCACTCAAGGAAGACCTACCACCTTTATATCCTGGCCAGAGGGTAAGAGCACAAAACCCTACACACGGAAACTGGGACCTAGCAACCGTAGTATCTCAAGCAGATGGTCCCCGATGATATCTCCTACAAACTGCAAACGGATATGTGCTACGGAGAAACCGGCAGCATATTAGGAGTGCTCCAATAAGGCCAACACCACCACAAACGCCAAAGCATGTAACATTTGCAGAACCACCTGTATGTACAACTCAGTCTTCACAAAGAGACTCCCAACAATACACTCGCAGTGGCAGGATGGTACGACCACCATCAAAAATGAACTTGTGAACATTTTCTAGAGAATTATAGCAAGCAATTCATGGGGCAGAATAATCCCCTGCTTCGCTGTAGCTATTCAGGCAGTCTACCCTGAATTAGCCCTTACCTTTTTATTATATATTGAATATGCTCAATATCATAATCTTCATATTGATAAAGGGGGGATGTAACGATGTTATCGTTTCGTTTTGTGACCAACTCTAGTTTTGTAACAACCGCGCATGCGCACTTCAATAAAGGCTTCCATGTATATTTTTAAAACCAACAACACGCGTCTCTCGTTTGTCTCTACTAATAAACCACTCAATACGAGCAAACACAGTGTGACACTCACCTCGTTGTCATATCGGACAATTTATCCCCGCATGCAAAATCAAAAAATAGGGAAAGTGGAATTCGAAAATTAACGCTTAAGAAATACAGCAACATTTAATACGGCTGTCTGCCGGACACCAAAAAAAAGCCCTGGTCCAACAAAATTGATTACGACAGACCAGTCAATCAAATGACCTCTCAAATGTCGAGATTACGTATATCTGGAGGACCCTAAAAACAGTTCGTTAAGAACGGACCACAGAATCTAACATTCTGTTAAAATATCCTTCCCTCCGCCGTCAACCCAAAAAAATGTTTACGACATAAGGACAAAAAAAAGGAAATACTATATTAATTCGTTCTAAATCAAACCTTCCTATTGTTTATATTGTCGTGTTAATGATCACATTCAATCGTTCCCCGCGATTTTAACACATTTGCCTTCATATCTCGATCTCCCGTGGGAGGAGATGGACTGCTCATTTGTTTTCCTCGAATTACGTAAGAAAAAAAAACTTTCCTATTTTCATTTTCATAATTGCTATATTTGAACTTTTAATTCTGATCAACTTTCTTGGAATAACAAAAACCAGCTTCTTATAGATAACTCCGTTTGTGCGAAAAAATATCAGTTGATCTTTTGAAAAAAATAAATAAATAGTTGTTATGTATTATTAATTTGTTTTAATTGTTTATACAATATATGTTTATAATTTGTGATAGGATGCGTTATTCATTTTTATGGAGTACGGGTTGAATTCCTTTCATCGGGTTTTCAACCTTTGCACATTTTACATTCGTGGCTGAACTACGTGTAGGTAACGTTCAGTGTCCTAGTACCACAATTATAACACCACTTTGTCTGGACTAGTTTTTGGGTGTCTTTAACCAAACTGACTGTCCTTCAGTTACTGATGCACGTTCCCTAGCTCTATGATGCTTGTCAAAATTAACTTTTTGTTGCATTTTTAAGTTTCTCAACATTTTGTTGGCCGATTACACTTTGTTGAGACAGTGCTAGAATGCGAGTCCTGAGTTTTCTTTTCATTAAAAGTTCTGCAGGACTCTGGCCATGTTGGAGTGGAGTACTGCGATAATTTAGTAATGTGATGTACAGATCACTTGATTTTTTTAACAGGTTCTTAATCGTCTGAACTGCACGTTCTGCTTCTCCGTGTTGTTGTTGTTGTGGATAATGAGGGCTACTTGTGAGGTGAACAAACCCAAAATTCTCTGAGAAGTCCTAGAACTCTTTGGATATAAACTGGGGACCATTATCGGAAACAACGATCTCGAAAATTCCGTATTGAGCAAATATTGACTTGCAATTATCCACAATACTGCCAGAAATTGTTGTCTGTAGATGAGATATTTCTATCCACCCGGAATAATAGTCAACGGCTTTCAAATATAGGTGTCCCTTTAGTTCAAACAAATCCATTCCTACCTTCTGCGATGGGTAGTCAGGTAACTTCCTCCGGAGGATATTTCCTTTCCTTTTTACAGATACTGCACTCTCCTATCCTCTCAGCAATTTGCTTGAAAAGGTCTGGTCACAAAACATTTTCCCGTGCTTGTGCTTTGCACTTGACTATATCTTGGTGTCCTTCATGTAGACGATCCAATATATCTATTTGTAGGTTGCTGGGATGATAAACTGTAAGGTATTGCCACACACACCAGTAGGGTCTCAGTTCCGGGTCTTGTGTTGCTGCTTCAGGCCAGTGGTCCATCTTGTAAAAGTTAATAATTTGAGTGCAGATTTTATCAGAGCTTTGCTTCTGCCTAATTTCCGCCAGTCGTTTATCACCTACGGAGATGTTCTCTATGATTGAACGGACGAACATTTCTGTCTCCTGATAGAAACTCATTTTCGTTTGCAAAGGTACCAGGAGCCCCGGATAAAGTGTCTACGGTAATGAGGTTTTTTGTTGCAAAGTTCTCACAACACCATGTAATTGCTAATGCTTCCTTCTCGATATGTGCATATCTCTGCTTTGTTTCAGTGAGAGATCTGGATGCATAAAATACAGGTCTCCAGACATCGCTTTCCTTCTGAAGTAATACTCCACCCAAGCCATCGTTGGTTTGCCAGCACTATAATGCATCAGTATTGGTGCAGAGCTCAGTTGCATCTTCAGAGTCTGAAACGCTGTTACCTGAGGTTGATCCTGTTATAATTGTGGTACTAAGACACTGAACGTTACATATACGTAATTCAGCCACGAATGTAAAAATGTGAAAAGGTTGAAAACCCGATGAAAGGGTGTAAGGGGATGATGGTGAGAGGGGTTATCTTTTTATCTTCTTGTAAAGAAACGGAACAACGAAAAGTATTTCTGTAACTATAACAAAAAGGGGTTTTATTAACTCAAGGTTACCTATACTGTTTGGTATAGGAAGAAGAGAGTGGGACGGTGTCCGTCTGAGGAAGAGGAAGAATATAAGAGTTCTTAGGGCCACCCGTGGATTTCTTCAGGTGAAGATGATAGTAGTCGTCAAGTGGCGACGGCGGCAGGAGAGAGAGCATTTCCTCGTTCCTCGCTGGTGCTCTCTGCGATATGTCCAAGCTGGTGTCAGGAGCTCGTCTGATCTTTTTCCTCGAACCCTAAGGGAACATAAGTAGTCCCTGAAGGAAATAACGATATTACTGCGCCCTGTGATTTGATTGGACAAGCCAGCTCATAGGGACAGTGATTACACATTCAAAAGTAGTCCCCTGCTTAGGCTGAAAGCCGACAGGAAATAAAAGAAAGTGTAGCAGTGGGAAATAACAAAAATACAAAATTTGTCAATTAACAAATGTTTAAAAAGTTTTTTTTTTCTTTGCAGGGAAAAGTCTTTTCTGCAAGAAGTATTTTCAGGAAATTTTTATATATTAATGAAAAATATATATATATATATTTTTTTTTATTGAAGAGTTTGTTTTCTCTTTGAAAAAAGTAATTTTGGAGAAGTCTGGATCCTTAATGTGAGAAGTATGTTTTGAAAAATAGAGTACAAGGCTCATTCTATATATAGGCAGTTTTAGACAGTTTTTTGGGCCAATGTACTCGTCGACCACTATGTGTGGTGGTGAGATAATTTTCTTTAGGGGTTTCTAAAAGTAAATGTGTATTTTCAGTTGTCTGATGCACAGTAGGGGGAATATGTGGCTCAGGTGTTTCTGCGTTAAGAAAAGCTCTTTTCACCCTGTCGATGGATACAGTGTCTTTTTTGCCATCAATGTCAAGGGTGAAAAGTTTGTCAGTGCGTGAAAGCATGCGATAAGGACCAGAATAAGGAGGAGTAAGAAGGGCTTTCACAGAGTCTTTTCGCACAAAAACATGAGTCCACGAGGAAATGTCTTTAAGGATGGAAGATTTAATGGTCTGTTGCCTAGGGTGCATAGGTGGGAGCTCATTAAAGTAAGCTTGCAGTCTGTTTATATACAGAGCTGTATCTGTTGCCGTTAAATCTATCGGGGTCAGCATCTGACCCGGCAACGATAGAGGTAGTCCATAGACAAGTTTGACTGAAGAGTATCCGAGGTCCTCTTTGATCGCGGCATGACAGCCAAGAAGAACAACAGGTACGTACTCGCTCCATCGCTGCTGATCAGGATAAACATGCAACGCGGCTTTCAATTGGCGATGGAAGCGTTCTATTATCCTGTTGGAAGCTGGATGATAGCTGGTCGCACGGTCACGTTTAATCCCTAAAATCCTGGAAAGTTCCTGGAATAGGTGGGATTCAAACTGTCCACCACTGTCGGTGGTAATAGTTGAGGGGACTCCATAGCGCGATATCCAGCCCGATATAAGGGCTTGCGCTACGGATTCAGCCGAAATGTCACTTAGAGGGATGGCTTCAGGCCACAGTGTAACACGATCTATGCAGGTCAGGAGATAAGTAAATCCCTGACTGACAGGCCATGGTCCAACCAGATCAACATGAACATGGCTGAATCGAGCGTCTGGAGTGCTGAATGTTCCAAGGGGTGCACGGATATGCTTGTGCACCTTTGACTTTTGGCAGGATACGCAGGAACGTGTCCAGGCAGTGATATCATGCCTCATATTCGGCCAGAAAAATCTAGCTGAAATCAGCTTCACTGTGGCTTTGAGTTCGGGGTGTGCCAAGTTGTGAAGTGTATCAAAAACAACCCTACAATGAGTCAGTGGAACAAAAGGGCGAGATGAATTTGTTGAAGTGTCACAGATGATCTGCATGTCCGAAGTGGGCACAGGCAGGTATTTGAATTTGCAAGTTGCAAACTCAGGTGACGACAGATCCAGAGTGTCCAGACATGGCTGGTCTAAAGCCATCTGTTGTAGATCAATATCCGAAGGTGAAGACAGAGAATTTATAGGTAGGCGGGACAAGGCGTCTGCCGGCCTCATTCTGTTCACCAGATATATGTCGAATATCGTTAGTAAATTGCGAAACAAAATCCAAGTGGCCAGTTTCGCGAGGAGAATATTTGTCCGGCTTAGCACGCAGTGCGTATGTAAGTGGACGGTGATCAGTGTAGATCACGAATTGATGGCCCTCAAGTGAATGCTGAAAGTTTTTCACTGCGAGGTACATTGCCAGTAGTTCACGGCCAAACGTGCTGTAACGTTGTTCTGCCGGTTTCAGTTGTCTCGAAAAGTATTCGAGAGGTTGCAGTTGGCCTTGGTGCTGCTGTTGCAACACTGCACCTACAGCTGTGCCTGATGCATCAACGACCAGTGAAAACTGGGCATCGGAAAAAGGATGTGCAAGCAAGGATGTTGTCGCTAGTTTCTGCTTCACTTCATTGAAGGTTTTCAGCTGAACATCATTCAGTGAAATCTGCTCGTTTTTCTTCTTCCTGTTACGTAACAGGTCGGAAAGAGGAGACAGGAGATCCGCACAGTGTGGGATAAAACGTCTGTAATAATTTAACAGACCCAGAAAGTGCCTTAGTTGGCGAAGTGAAGTGAGTGGTTGAAGGTCTTGTAGAGCTTTACCCTTTTAGGACAAGGGAGATATACCTTCAGGGCTGATAATGTGGCCCAGGAAAACTAGTGACGAAGCATCGAAAACACATTTACCAGGGTTAATGCCTGGTATTGCTGAAACCGAACAGTTGGCGGAGATGGGTGACATGTTCCTCAGGTGAGGTACTCGCCACAAGTATGTCGTCTATATAATTATAGACGAAGTCAAGATCTCGCACTACTTCGTCCATGAAGCGTTGAAAGGTACTAGCCGCGTTTCGCAAACCGAAAGGCATAGTCAGAAATTCAAACGCTCCAGAAGGAGTTGTTACTGCCGTTTTGGGTATATCGGCCGGATTCAGTGGAATCTGATGGTAAGCCTTTACTAAGTCTAGTTTGGAGAACGTCTTACAACCGTGCAGAGACGAAGCAAAGTCCTGTATATGTGGGATTAGATAACGATCCTGTTTCCAAAGGTGGAATTTATAAGACTCATATGCTTCATGTGTCTCACCAATGAACAATTCCTCGAATTTCTTTATCACTTCGATTAGATCTGTCCTATCTTCATCCTTGTCAAAATGGAGCCCTTCATAAATATCATAACAAGACTCGCCAATAGTTGCAAGGAATACTGAAGTTTGATACTTAGTTAAGAGTTCATTTGAGAGTCGACTTGAAACAGAATAATTTTAAAAGCTCCTCTTGAATTTTCGCCAATTGCTCGCTATATCTCTCGATAAGGACATTTTATTTGGGGACGGTAGATTTGCAGAAAATTTTCCTGAAGCCATTTCGTTGAATAAAATCTTCATTTTATTACTTTTTTTTTTTTTAAGAAATATTTTCTTTTTCAAAATTATTGTTTTATTTCTTCAACTTGTGTGTGTGTAAGGGCGTTGGCTGTTGTCCAAATTTGTTTACTTTTTTTTTTTTGGAAGAAAAAGAAATCTGTTTTTGTCTTTCTCAATAATGATCCAAATTTCTTACACCATGTAATATTATTAGGGCTTATGAGAATAAAGACAAAATACAGAGTGAGAACTAATGTGTACTTTATGGTTAAGCTAACACTATTTTTATCTCTATTGTGTCAAAGTCTCTGTGATCTTCGAACCTAGGATAATTCCTTAGCTATGAACGAGTGCAAAGGGAGGTAATTTGGATTACACCACAGATACAGGTACGGAAGGAAACACCCTTCCGCTACGTACATTCCAACGGATGTTCCCAGAACGTGTGGACCAAAATGGAGAATTACTCCCTGGAACAACACCCCAGAAGTAGCGGTACTGACGGCGTATAACGGATGAAACGTACCTCAACATGGATCTGTATTGCTACAATGTACATATAGAGGTGTGCCAGTTGACACCGTTAAGATTCGATTTAAAATTGTTGTTTGGAATAAATACAATTTAGGCGCGCAGAGTGAAAATTGTTGTATTGGCGCGTGACAAATATAAAATAACACCCACGCAAATTCCGATGTGGCTTTTTATATTAAATCAACTCAAAACGAGCGGACGTAATTGCAAGCACACCACGTGATATTTTTGTCCAATGAGATTTCTCCAAAGACATATTTTTCTAAACTTTTCTCCTTAGGCTCGCTGGAGCCGGTCCAAATAGTATTTAAGCACACACAAACATCAAACTTTCTCTTTTCAACTGACTTTCATCCGGAGCTTACACGCATCTTACGATCACTCTTCCATTTCGCCCTTTCGCGCGCTTCATACAATTTCACAGGCGAACATTCACTATTGCCTCTTTTAATATTTTATAACAAATGGACACTTCAACAAAAGAAAAGACATTCTTCTTTTTACTTAACATGAAACTAAAGAAAGGACTCATGAACTCATTACACAAAGAAATATTCTATTTGTTAATATGTTTATTTCAGTAAATAAACTTCCGTTAATTGTGCATGTAAATATTCTTATTATTATTTTTATTTGTGGAGGAAGTTGGTAACCCCGACCAAAAGGGTATGACGACCCCCACAGAGGTGAATGGAGGTCCGTAAAATGTTACATGGTGACCTCCAATGGACTAAGCATACTAGTGTTACCGTCATTAAAGGATTTAAAACTGGTCACTCTGCATTGTGCCATTCAGCAAATAAAGTGTGCCCCCAGCCAACTCTAATATATATTCCAATCAATTCAGTGAAGGACTTGATTAAAATTACCCGGATCAATTCAACCGGACTGGCCACTTAACACAGGGTAATAAGAGGTCCAACAACCACCCTAGCCTTCATGCCCCCAAAAAAGTCCCATCCATATTAGGGACAAAATCTTGGCAGAACTGAATGAAATGACCACACAAGTAATCATCCACAAAATCAATGAGCTTACCGACTTAGTTAGCAGCATCGTATACATACGGAAAAGTTATAGCAAACTCAGGCTATGTTTGTACCGTAAAGATCAAAATAAAGAAATCGTGCATTGCCATCATGTGAAACATATCATGGAAGAGCTAACACACAAACTCTCTGGCCCGAATTCTTCTCAAAACTGGATGCTAAGAATGGATATTAGCCTATCAAGCTTGACCAGGACTAACAGCGACTGACTACGTTCAATTCGCCGTTTAGAAGGTATTATTTCCTTAGAATGGCGTTTAGTCTTGTTATGTCCGAAGATGTATTCCAACAGATCATCGAAAAGTGTGTGGGTGGCCTAGCTCTGATCAATGATGTGATCATACATGGGAACACTAAGGACAACACGACCGGAACTTATACAGGCTGATGGAAACAGAACAGACTAGAGGTCTGATGTTTAATAGCAACTAAAAAAACAGTCGACAAAAAAAATATATATATACTCCGGTGCCATATTTGATGAAAAAGGGATAAACCTAGGAGATTAAACTACTTCCCAGCCCAACAAATGTCACGGAGCTGCAGAAGGTGCTGATAATTATTACCTATATGGAACCATTTATTCTCAGACTCTCCGACCTCACAGAAAACCTAAGAGCACTTCTAAAGAAGGATGCTGGATACAAGTAGAGTGACAGCCATCAAAAGTCGATCAAGAGATAAAGGATATAATATGTGAAGAAATGCTACTTCAATATTATGACCCTTCCAAAAAGGCCATCATATAAGTTGACACGTCATCCAGAGGTTTAAGGGCAGCTTCGCTATACGATAAAAAAAAAACCCATAGCGTCTGCCTCCAAATCTCTGACAGAAGCAGACATACATTGAGCGAGAACTTGTAGCAGTCGTTTTTGGCTGTAAACGTTTTCGGACGTACATGTACAGGTGTTCATTCGAAGTAGAGAGCGATCATAAACACCTAGAGATGATCAGCCTTAAGAACCTGACAGCAGCACCCCACCCCCGACTCTAGCGAATCTGCAGTAATACCACATGGTCCTAAACTATCGAGCAAGCAAGGAGATGTCACTGGCGGATGGATTATCCAGACTTCTCAACAAGACGAATAAAGAAGTTGTGTAATTAGACTTGAGGGTGAACTTTGTGCAGTTCTCAACTGAGAAATGAGTGTGAATCAACTAAGCAACAAATGCTGACCCAACATCATGCAACTTGAAAGAAAACATTCTGCAAGGCTGGGCTGAGACTCTCAGAGAATTACACAAAGACATTAGACCATACCGGTCCTATCGAGATGAACTCTGTGTTGAAAACGGCATCCTGATCAAAAGTGACCGGATACTGATCCCAGAAACAATGGCAGCGGAAATAGTCGAAAATAAATGCCAGCTGAGAGCTAAAAGCTGTGCTTTTTTTTGGAGTGGTATAAACAGCGACATTGATAAGATAGTCCAGTGTGACCATGGAAAATCGTGGCCAATGACATTTTCAACCTTAATGGACAGAATTACATACTAATTGTGGACTATTATTATAGCATCCCTTCAATCACTAAGTAAGGGGTTTCTCCAGTCAGGAAGTCATCAAGAAGTGCCAGAAAGACTGATCAGCGATAACGGGTCATCCTACAGCTCGTACAGCTTCAAGGAGTTTGCCAAGGAATGGGGTTTCGAACGCATCACCTCATCTCCCAGATACCCACAGTCGAATAGCATGGCTTAAGAATGCATTCAGACAATCAAGTTAGCCATGAGAAAGACTATGCTAAGCAGCCAGGACTGAGTCTGTTGTGTGTCCGATCAACACCCATAGACCATGTCATTTCATCCCCTGGAGAACTATTATGCGGTCGGAAGCTGATCAGCAATCTCCCTACGAAATGTACAAATAACCATGCCAGAAGGGAGGAGATTAGGTATCGCCTTTACCAGAAGGTACAGCATGATAAGCATGCAAAGGATCTCCCAAGCCTCAACACAGGAGAGCCGGTTCGAGTACAGAACCAAGACTCACAAAAATTAACACCGGCAGTCGTCAGACAAACCTGCACTTAACTATGGTCCTACATCTTAGAAACCCCAGTTGGAGAAGTCTTACACAGAAACCGTAAGCACCTGATAAAAAACTCTAGTCATGTAAATAATACACAAACTCCAATACCTACACCCCAGCATTACACCAAACAACTTCCCCATAAATCTCCAAACACACCTAATAATAGCGATACACCAACCGGCATAGTCACCAGGTATGGACGTGCTGTAAAGCCCACCAAAACATACAACGCATAAGTAGGCATCATTTTCTATAAAAAGCGGGATGTCAGAGTATGACGTAGTTACCTCCCGTTAGCGATAAATCTCCGGTAATAAAGATAGTGAAAACAGATTAAAGATGGAGACCCCATATAAGTCTACAGATGTCTCTGTTCTCTGTTTCTACATACTAACAAAAGCATATTTTACTAACAACAAATGGATACAACATTTATACTATTAAAACACACGACATGTTTACATGAAATACGCAATCTTGGATATATATATATATATATATATAAATTTTTAGAGGGAAAGAGAGGGGGAGTGAGAGAAGGAGAGAGAGACAGAGAGAGGGAATACAGCCGTCATCGTTGTACGCCTTGTCAAACGTTTTGCTTTAATAACTGATTTTCTCAAATGACGACAGTTTGATCTCTGAACCCATCACATGCACCTATTATTGAATTAATTTGACACCGACCTTCAGTCCTATAAATATGCCTGCACTGCAGAAAATTACTGGTTTTGAAATAAGTCTGGCATAAGGATTACAAATATAACGGGGATACTTAGCGCCCAAAAAGGTCACACATTGTGCCATAGTATAGGCAATTCTGAGGGTGGATACCATATTGTCCTAAAACCAAAAATCCATCCCGTAATCCATGCACTCCAGAAATGTCCCATCCACATGAGCGATGTAATCCGATCCTATCTAGAGGATATGGTGAAACAAGGCATTATACGAAAAACAAGCGAACCAACAGAATGGATCAACAGCCTTGTGTATGTTTGCAAAGACAATCGGAAACTTCGCTCAGATCTAAAAGATCAAAATAGGGCTATTATGCAATGTCGCCACAAGATTCCCACAATGGAAGAGCTTGCACACAAATATTTCACCAAACTGGATGGCAAGCATGAACGGAAAGGAATAGTATTGAAAGATCGAGAAAGGAAGATGTAAAGGCATGCTATAAGACAAGAGATTTTTATCAGACTGAAGTTTACACAAACAGGAGAGTTCCAACAGTCTCTGTTACAAGGGAAATAACTGGACGACGCTAATTGTCCCGTGCATGCACCACATGATGATGATGTTACAGATATCAACAGTCTAGTGATGTCACAAGATGTCTTCATACAGAAAATTGACATGATAGTTGAGGAATGCATTCGCACTCTAGGATTAGTTGACGAAATAATCTACGGCAAAATCAAAGAACAGCACGATTTGAGCTTGCACAACTTGATCAAAATAGCATAAACTGAAAGACTTGTTCTGAAAGTGACGAATTACTGTGTTGTATAGCCCCTTAAATAATTCATACCTTCGTATCTTCTCGGTTTGCTCTGTCGTCTAGTGGTTGAGCACCTTCCTCGCCTCCGCACTCTAGTGGCCATCTCCGTGAGCTGTCTGTAACAAAAGACTTTTCTCACTTCATAAGACAACAATCTTTTTCTATTAATTACTTTCTTTATTCGGCGGCAGTTTCTATTGCCCGTGAAGGTGTTTTGCTATCGTTGAGAGAGAGAGATTTACGAATATCGTAGTTAGATTATTAATGTATTCCTAACTATTCCTAGAGAGAGGGGGGAAGGATTCTTGTGCTTGTCTTCCCATTAGGGAAATCTTCCGTATTCCTACATTGGAATCACACATCTTTACAGTTCACCATCCGTAACCAGACTGACTCAAATTTGCTTCTTGCGAGAGCAAGTGACGGTAAAGGTCTCTTCGTTTCTCACGCAGGGCCAGCCCTTCACAGCTGCAGACTGACCTCTGAACTCAGGTCTCATCACTCGGTAACCTTGTCATGTCTGCCAGCTCCGAGTGTGAAAACAAGCCTTGTTCTGCACTCGACTGCCCCGCGTTAATTCGCGCAAGTCAAACCCGACTTCCACAGATGCGTCCATCTCTCCAGGGCCATTATCTAACACTCTCATAAAGGTTTTTAGAATCCCACAAGTTACGTCCGTCATTATATAACACTCCTCCCCCACCAACCATTCAAAAATACCATGGAGGTATTTTTCTACGTCCCCCCTTCCCACTCATCCCATTCGATCTCTAACAGAATACAGGGCAAAACAGAAAACCCCCATGTAAAAATTCTTATTTTCCCTTTCTGGTCAGCCATCTACTTTCTCTGTAAGATATGTCTTGTCATACCATTCGACCGCGTCCGCTTTTCAACACGGTTCCAGAGCGACCCCTCTAGCTCAATACCTAAGATGATCCGTCCAATTTCGTCTGAGCCGGCTACACTGCACTTTGTCTATCCCTTCCAAGGGGGCTCACCATAACTTCAGGGCCGGCGACTCGCCTTTCTCATATCCTTCTTCTAAGGGGCCCAATATATTCCACATTGATCCCAACCAATTTTCCTAACTAATTCCGACATGTTAATCGCTCTGGCGCCATGTTAATCCGCCACAGGTCCAAAACAAGTTCAATCACACCAACCTAATTTCCCAATCATCCAGATCCGTTATGCCGCTGTGATGCTCTCGTCGGTCCCACTGACCCACTAAACAACAATGACAACTTTCCATATGTGAAGGGATCTCCATCAACCTTCCAATTCGCTCCCTGCAAACAAGCTCTGCTTCATACTGGCTGGACAGAAAACACCTCGCTAGCTACATAGAGCTTGTTCCATACTATGGAACATCACGAGAATTGACCACCCCTCTCTTCTTTGAGGGAGGGGGAAAAATAAAAAACAAAAAAAATAAGCACACCCAGCATCGGATCTATCATCCATCTTTTTCCTGCTTTTTTATTTTCTGATTTGAATAACCTGGCCGACCATCTCATAATTTTAATTAGTTACTGCTTTTTTTTTCTTAATATACTACTATTTTAATACAAGGAGGGGGAAAAAACAATGTTTCCGGCTAAACCGAAAACAAGGAAATCAATCAAATGAGTCTCCTTCTCAATAAGCAAAATTACAAAAAAAAAAAAAAAAAAATCATAGGCAACAACAACAATCAAGCAAAACATTCCACCCGACAACATGAAACAATACAAGAATTCCACCCCGATTCCCCCAACAGCATGCATTGCCTCCAAACAAGGACAAAAAAAGTCATTACAAAATCTGCACGCTCCTGCCTTTCACGCATGTGTCTGAAAATCTGCTCTTTGTTCATTAAAAGTTTCAACTATTTGAATTTGTGTGTGTGTGTGTTAAGTATTCTTATTAAATTTTTTTCTTCTTTTAAACTGTTTTTCATATAATTATTTCACAAACTTTCTATTACATGTTCTTTTTTTTACTTAGTATATGCGTGTTTCTCTCTTTTTCTCTTTTCTTTAACGTTAATAATTGCATTGAGATTATAAATGTTCTTTCGTAATATCTTTCTTTGTATTTTTAAAACTAAATGTACTTACAGATTTACGTTTTTCCATCGCATTTTTTTTCTATCCTTAAAAACGTGGACCAAATGTTTTGTTTGAGTGTATGTGTCCATAAGTTCTTTCAGTCACTTTTCTCTTTTTTTCTTTCTCTTTTTACGAAAGTTAACTGCTGTGTGCTTATTCATTTGTGTGCGTGTGTGTCTGTTGCAGTTTCTAACTAAAATTCGTTTGTTTTATTTCGTTTTCTTCTTTCTCTTTTTTTTCACAATACGTTCATAACTGTTCCTTTTTCGTTTCTTTTTCTGTGTGTTTTTATGTTTTACGGCACATCAACGTCTTTTTTTTCTTAAACAAAACAACGTTGTCTACTTACAGTTTTGTAGATCTCTATCGTTTGGACCTCACGCTGTCGTTCTTCTGTTTTCTTCTTTCGTCTTTCTCTCTCTCACCCGTGGTAACCGTGGTTTGCATCAAATGTCCATGCTCGAACAACTGCCCATTTGTAGCACCAAAAAGGGACATATTGTATAGCCCCTTAAATAATTCATACCTTCGTATCTTCTCGGTTTGCTCTGTCGTCTAGTGGTTGAGCACCTTCCTCGCCTCTGCACTCTAGTGGCCATCTCCGTGAGCTGTCTGTAACAAAAGACCTTTCTCGCTTCATAAGACAACAATCTTTTTCTTTTAATTACTTTCTTTATTCGGCGGCAGTTTCTATTGCCCGTGGAGGTGTTTTGCTATTGTTGAGAGAGAGAGATTTACGAATATCGTAGTTAGATTATTAATGTATTCCTAACTATTCCTAGAGAGAGGGGGGAAGGATTCTTGTGCTTGTCTTCCCATTAGGGAAATCTTCCGTATTTCTACATTGGAATCACATTTCTTTACAGTTCGCCCTCCGTAACCAGACTGACTCAAATTCGCTTCTTGTGAGAGCAAGTGACGTCAAAGGTCCCTTCGTTTCTCACGCAAGGCCAGCCCTTCACAGCTGCAGACTGACCTCTGAACTCAGGTCTCATCACTCGGTAACCTTGTCATGTCTGCCAGTTCCGAGTGTGAGAACAAGCCTTGTTCTGCACTCGACTGCTCCGCGTTAATTCGCGCAAGTCAAACCCGACTTCCACAGATTCGTTCATCTCTCCAGGGCCATTATCTAACACTCTCATAAAGGTTTTTAGAATCCCACAAGTGACGTCCGTCATTATATAACAACTGGAGATGATCAATCTGAAGAACCTGCAGCTCAACATTGTCTTCAGTGGATGCGCATACAGGATTATGACATAACCATTTTTCCATCGCCCTGGTAAGGAAATGACTCAAGCCGACGGTTTCTCAAGGCTACACAACAAGAAAGTCAAAATAGCAATCAACCTGGACCTCAGGGTTGACTTTATACAATTCTCAGCAGAGAAATTGACACAAATACACAAAGCAACAAATGCTGATGTCACCCTGTGCAAACTGAGAGCAAAAAGCATTGTTTTAAAAGTTATTAAAAGTAATTGTTTTAGTAATTACATTAAGAAATAGAAAACAAATTACTACTTGCAGGCTCGGGGATATTTTTCAGATTTATACTGCCCACAAAGTGCTGACTAAATATTGATGTCACAGTCTGCAGCCATCTTAATATATATTGATTATAATGATTATTAAGGCAAAGGAAGAAAATTAACATATTAAACACCATGCATGTATATCTATATTGAAATAAGTGAAAGATTGAGAAAATAGAAGAATCACCAGTTTGCAAGTGTAAGAAAATGAAAAATACATGAATACATCAACAGAGAATGAAAAATGCATAACTAAATACACCAACAGAATGAAAAATACATAACTGAATACACCAACAGTGTTGTAAAGGAAAAAATGAGAAATACGAAATTTTATGACAAAACATTTTCATATCTATAATTTTATAAGTATATAAAAGTTATTTTTAGTCACGAAGGTTTTTAATTAGAAAAGTTTATGCAAACTGTGTTTTGATAGAGAATGTTCAGTAAATACGCAGACACGAAGTTAGAGATTTGTCATTATGTTTACAGTGTGAGTAATATGTATGTGTAATAGGCAGTGTGGTGCTGTGTATGTGTGGGCCTAGCTTTTTTTGTTAGTATGTGAGTGGGAAGTTATTTGTTTCTGTTTGCCTGACCACTTGTTAGTGTGGAAATATATGTGGGCAAGTCAAAAAGCTGTATGCATGTCTGAGTGTTCATTTTTCCTACCCGGGTCAAAAGCATGGAGCCAGGAATGAGGATACGTATCTGGTTTTCTTCAGATGTCCACCCGTCTGGATCTTATTTCGTTAGTTTAGATCCGGTCTATTTTTAAATTCTGCATACTTATTCTATGTTACAAAACGAGCAGCAATCATTCTCATTAGCCGAAAATGATCAGTTAGCGATTGCATGTGTAAACACTTCCTTGCTTTAGAAAGTGAAGAGGAGAGGGCATCTAAACGAAACAGAGTAAGAAAGAGAGCGGCTATTAAAGCCAGTGGCTTTTTGACGTTTGTTTGAATTGCATCTCCACAAGCTATTATTATATCTATAATTTTATAATATTATTTATAATATAAAAGTTATTTCCAGTCAGAAAGTTTTCATATATAAACGTTGATGCCAACTCGTGTTTTGGTAGAGAATGTTTAGTGAATAAGCAGATGAGGCTTAGAGATATAGGTCATTATGTTTATAGTGTGAGTAATATGTGTGTGAGTAATAGGCAATGTGACACTGCGTATGTGTGGGCCTACCTTCGTTCTGTCAGTGTGTGTTAGTGGTTAGCAATTTGTTTCTGTTTGCCTTAGATCTTGTTAGTGTAGAAATGTGTGCACAATGTCAGGAAAGCTGTGTGTGAATGTTGTTGTCGCCTTGGCGGGCCAAGGAAGGGGGAGCATAAGTATCTGGTATTCTTCTTATAATTGCCCGTCTGGATCCAATTTCGTTTCTGGTTTTGTAAAAATTTGTATAGGTTTTTTAATTCGATGTCAGAAAACGAGCAACAATCATTCTCATTGGCTGAAAATTCACAGTTAGCGATCGAATGTGAAAATTATTACTTGCTTTTGGAAGTAAAGTGTAGAGAGTATCTAAACGACATGGAGTAAGAGTGTGGCTATTTCAGCCAGTTGTTTTTGGATGTTAGTTTGAATTGCATCTCCAATCCAGCTTGCTTATGTTTTGTCAAAGAGAGAGTGCTTGTGTTAACTAGTCTATACGTGCGTTCAGTGAGTGGCGTGAATGGGCTGTAGCTGTGAATTTCTCTCATAAGATTAAGAACATCCTTTTAAGCACTGGTGCTAAAGCAAACAGACTTATAATAGTTGATTTGGGCCCCTGTAATCATTATTTCATGCCATCTGATGTCCATGTCAACGATTCTAATCTGGTCAGTACTCATCAAAAGCAGTGTCATGTTGTCAGCTTAGGCAGGAGACTTTAATGTGGTTAATGTGATTGTCAAAATAATTCCGTTTAAGGCTGATTTCATCATTAACCTGTGAAGCAAACGTTTAAACACAAGGACATAGAGGATAGGTGAAAGACGACAAAATTACTTAGACAGACTGATTGAAACCCTCTTCAGTCTGTCTAACTCACTGGGGTTTCCATATAAGAGACAAATCTAGGAGCAAAACTATAGAGCAAATCAGATCGCTAACAGTAGCGATAATCTACCAAATATTTTAGACTAATCCAGTTTGATTAGCACAGCTTCTGCGTTGATTTTCTAGATGATCAGGCATACCATGTTCAAATTAGACTTAATCGTGGTCATTTTTCTTGTTTCCCCTTAGAGTCTTTTTAATCTGGTCATAATTATGATACCCTGGTCTTTACTTTTAGTTACTTTAGTCACAACTATCATAACTATATTGTTATCCTCTCCCCACCATCATCACCTGATAAAATCTAGCTTCTAAATCATGATACAGGATTGCATTCTCATTCCCTACCAAAATTACTTGACAAGATGCATTCATGCTGGATCCTATGAAAAAAAAAACCTTGTTTACACTGTCTTCAGAAATACTGATAAACCAAAGCATCTTCTCTTTTATGCTAACATAAAAATCGTACAACTTGCTTTCCTGATCTCTGAAACAAGGGACACCTGACAGATTCAAAGTGTTTCACTAGCAAGGAAATCCCCTTGAGCAATTATCAAATATATTGAAATGAGTGAGGAATCATATTTACCTTCATCTTCACCTAGAATCAAGTGATGTTGAAGGTCATGAGAGTCGAAATTTAATTTATTTATTTGAGTGCCATTTGAGTTTCTTAGGGTTGGGTTTTCAAAATCAACATTCACAATATGAAAATGTCGACAACCTGTGCCATACATAATAAATCCACCCCTCCATACTCAAAACATTTTAAAATGTTCTGAATAGTTTGGATTATTCGAACTACTATTCTCATTTTATTTTTTCATCTTGACATTTTAACCGATGTAACTCCAAACTTTCTTCAGGTGCATTTGTTTCGACCTGAAAATCTTTGTAAACTCGAGAATCTATACAGAATTTCTGCTGAAAACGATACAACACATTGATTCCAGCCCGAAAAGTAGCAATAAGCAAAAGAATGAATTTCTTGAACAATATGTAGTTTCTACATATTTAAAAAAAAAAGCGGAAGTTTGCTCGTATCTTCCTAAGAAAAAAATATTTGGAACCGTTAATTCGAGACAGAAAACTTTGAAATAAAAACAAAGCCGCCATTTCTATTGACGAGTTGAGAAAAAGTCACAAGTTTAAATGTAATTTATTTAACTGAGAAATTATTTGCATTTATAGGAATTATAATTAAATTTGAATCCAGTGTACATTTGCTTGTCATAAAAAGAAAGAGTGACATAAAAATAAGGTGCTTCAATTCATGTTTTTTTTTTATTAAAACCTCATGTTAATCAAAATATAGAAATTGGTTGGTTGTTACATTAAAAAGAAGTTAATTTCTAAATTTCATTATCTAAATCGGAAATCAAAGAAATAAAAGCCATTTTACATAATGTTACAACATAATCATTTTTCCTACTGTAGTACATATACTGATTTTTGTGGGAAGTATATTAGCATTCATAACAAATATAACTGTAATCGTGTCCCATGCATGTGTCATAAAAACCAATGGTCACACATCAACATTAAAGATAATCAAAAAAATTGACAATTAGCATTCAATCAAAATTTATTGTCTATTTCTACCAGAGAATCCAAGGAAATTGATTGGTCACACACTTCAGAGAAATTAACTCCCTCTAGATTTTTTTATTTATAATTGATCCGAATAGCATTTGTTGGGATTGTTCACTCATGTGAGTAAACATATGTTTCTGTAAATGCTGTTTCATTGAAAAGGATGAGTCACAGATTTCACAAGAATAAGCTTTCTCGTCAGCGTGTATTCGCATGTGTACAATTAAATTAGCTTTTCCTCTAAATGACGAACCACAAAGTTCGCAAGAATAAGGTTTCTCTCCAGTGTGTCTTCGCATATGTACCCGTAAATTACACTTGTGAGAAAATGATGATCCGCATACTTCGCAAGTATGAGGTTTCTCCCCAGTGTGAGTTCGCATGTGACTCTTTAACTCAGATGTTGTCTTGAATGGTAAGCTGCACAGTTTACACAATTGGCAAGAAGAAGGATTAACTCCAGTGTGGACTTGGATATGCCTCTTTAAATTCGGTTTTGTAGCGAATGATGATTCACACACTTGACAAGAATAAGGTTTCTCTCCAGTGTGGAAACGCACATGTGTCTGCAACTCAGATTTTGTTCTATATAATGAGCCGCACACCTCACACGGATAAGGTTTCTCTCCTGTGTGTTTTTGCATGCTTTCTTTTTCATTTATTTTTTCAATAATTAATGTGCAACACGTGTAACACACATTTCATATGAAAAAGGTATTGCAAACTTCTGTATGTATCATTTTAAATTAGTTTTCAGTAAAAATACTGAGTAAAAAAAATGTAAAAGCACATTTTTCTCAAGTCAGGAGTTGCGTATTTAAAACAGATTTTCTTGTGAATAAGTTTACTTTGTAGTGTACATTCGTATCTCTTTAAATTAGATTTTATTGTAAATTATGAGCCACACACTTTACAATGTTTTCCTTCTGTTTTTGTCTTGAGTTCAGGTTTTTTGTTTCACATTCATTTATTGTCACTCGTAAATGAAAAGTCGGTGGAAATGTTTATCTTCTCATTTCAGATGAAGCATTCTATTCCATATGTGCCTGAGCCATTTTCATTCCTTCATTCCTTAGTTTTACCTGTGAATGAATAAGAGATTTAATTTAACAACTAATACATTATTAAAATAAAGAGCAGATACATGGTAAAAATTTATACTCACAGAAATGTCTATAAATTAAACAGTTCAAGAAGCTTTTGCCAAGATATGGTTGTTTTGTTTTACGGCATATCAACCATTTTCGGGTTATTTTATGCTGAATTAGGTAATTTTTGTAAAAGTTTTTTATACTCAATCCGGTCATTTTACTTAAAGTTTTTGGGAAGGGAGGGAAAGCAGAGAAGCAAGAGAGAAAGGAGGGGAGCGAAATTGTTTTTTTTTTGTTTTTCGCTTGCATAACATGAGATTGGGTTTTGCAAAGAGTAAAAAAAAAACAATAAAACATCAATTCTTAGTAAATTTTGGGTCAGGAAGCTGATATCTTTAGACAGTCTGATCTGATAGCACCACTGCAACGATCCGGATGATAATGAATTATACTGGATAGTGAGATGACTCGTCTGATTTGTTTCCATGTATTGGCGTTGAGACTGAAATGCTGAAACTTTAGACTCATCTTTGTAAATGCTGATTTTAAGATTGATATTAAGATTGAATAAATGAAAAACATGAAATACTTACCAACTGATAGAAAATGAATGATTTAAAGATCTTAATTACGACAAAATTTTCCCCAACTCACATTTTTCACATAAAATTATGACAAGATTCCTTTCCACAGAAGCTGAGAGGTATTTAATGGGGCTGTTATATACTTAATGCTATCCATCTGATTTACAGACGTGATGAAAAGTGAAAGCCCACATTTTGTTAAGACGGTAATTATGTGAAAATTATTTTATTTCATAAAAAGATACTTACAATCAGTATGTTATACATTTTGAGTTCTATCCAAGAACTGAGAGATGTCATTCCCCCAGTCAACCCCACATACCAGTGACAAGTACAAAGTTCATGTTCTGGTTGCTATCCTTGCTAATCGAACACATTTGCTGCTACTAACTTTTTTGATAATGTATGGAGATTGCTAATTTATGGATATTGATTGTTAATGTATGGATATTGATTGATACTGTATGCAGTTTGATTGATAAAATATGCAGATTGATTGATAATGCATGGAGAAAAATGATGACATCTTTGAGAAGTTGAATTTCAAACCAAACTTGTTATAGTGGTATTTAGAGTTCATTTAAATATAAAAAGAAAAAATGAATAGAAAATCTATTGTCTTGATTTCTGTCCTTCAGTTTCAACAAAGTTTGCAATGTTTTTTTAACAATCTTGCAGAGAAAAGAGAACGTCTCTTTGGTCCAGAGTGTATTGGGGGTAGTAAGAATTACACCACACTAAGAATATTATCTTATTTACATCATCATCATCAGATTTATTTTTAACAGGCCTTTGATTAGACTGTGGTGCCTGTCTGTCAGTTTCCAGGCTCGGCGATCACAAGGATAAAAGTTTGCAATCCTCAGGGCTGCATGGTCGCATTTACACACCTCATTTCAAGAGAAATTTTGTCTTCCAGCCTGTCGATTTGATGCAATGGACATGTCTGTGACATGGGAGATCCATCTGAAAAATCGTTGTAGATAGCCAAGCCATCTCATCCTGACAGCTTAAGGACATCTGATATTTCTTTTATACCAAGCTAAAAGAGAAGAGTCTCGAGTGTCGTCTTCTCTCTTAACATGGCAGATTCAACTGCAGTCTCTTGTGAGTGCTCGCTGAAGCATAAAATTTATGTAGTGCTATTTGCGTTCATACAAACTCTTTTTTAAAGTTAGATTATTGAAAATATTCACTCCATGATTGTCTGAATGCTAAGAAATTAAGAAAAAAAAAATTCTGTTTCACTGAAACAATATTTATACAAACAAAACATTTTCTCTTACCGATGAAATTAAAAAAAGAAAGTCTTTTTCACTGAACAATATTTGCAAAAAATTTTTCAAACTTCTAATGAAAAAACCCAACTTTTTCACTAAAAAATGTTTCAAAATATACATGAAAACATATTAGAAAGAAAGAAAAAAAGAATTTTAATTTTAAAACTATTTTTGACTCGATTCAGTGAATTCAGTTAAGGAGACTGTTTGTCAGCAGACGACAATTCTTAGTCGTCATTTATATATATAAAAAAACAAGCTAACAATTCTATTTAATTGACTACAAAATTAAATACTATTTATTTATTTATCCCCCCGTTTACAAAAACATTTTTTTACAAATATTTTTTTCTTCTTTCTCTTACATAATAACAAAAGAAAACAAAACCACAATCATTAACGCATATTTTTCATTTTAAATATATTCAGTCTGTTTAAGAGCATATTATATATAGTATTAATTCTTCTGGTTTCCAACAAACACATATTTTTCATTTTCTTTTCATTAAAATTTGTTTCGATGACGATTGTTCTTTTCTTTCCATTTCATGGTCCATGGATATTTTTTTTTTGATCTGTTGTCCCAGTAAAAAAAATGAGTAGCATTTTATCTGTATTCATTGGCGACGTTCGCGTTCGGTTTGCCCAACTCGAATCGTATTATGTTAAAAATAATATCGCAATTGCACATTTTATTTAGTGCATTCCCTGCATCATTAACACCAGTTGTAAAGGACTTGATACCCCGCCTGCCTCTACTTATGACAGCATCAAACGGGAGGTTTGGCACCGAACATCGCTCTCAGTGTAAAAGCGTTTTCAAACGGTGGTTCATGACGAGCATTTGGGTGACCGCAAACCAACTGAACTGCTCCACAGAATGAGAGAACTGGCAGAAGGAGAGGCTCCAGCTGATAGTACCCTCATAAAGCAGCTTTTCTTTTCTTGCAACATGAGGTGAAGGCAATTTTGCTGCCTATGCTAGAGACGAACTCTGTCGACGTAGTGGCTTCATCAGCAGATAAAGTGATGGATTATGCCAATAGACCTAACCCCATTTCTCCTCGTTAGCCACAGGCTGAAGGCTCTTCTTTCTCTGCTACAGCCGAAGACACCAGTCAACAGGTCACATTGGCCATACTTAATGCTATAGAGTGACTGGAGAGAAATGTAAGACTAAGCATTCACCTAGATGTCGATACCGAAATTGTTTGCCATCCCCACTCTAACAAGCCAGGATTGTATTTTTATCACAGCTGCTTTGGCACTGAAGCACAGAGATGCAAACAACTGTTTGTTCTCAAACCAGGGAAACTAAAATCTGAGGGTCTAAGCATGGCACATTCTCGACTTATTTCATTACAGACTCTATATCCCAAGCACGTTACTTGGTTGATATAGAGGACACTTTGCAGTATTTGCTCACTAAAACTTCCTACTCAAAAGCCACCAGTGTCGCCAATTTCACTGCAAGCCATAAATCACTCTCCTATTCACACATACGGTCAAATTTCTCATTCTTTGGACTTGGAATTGCGCAGAGACTTTATGTGGGTATTTACAGTAGCCAATTTACCCTACCCCATTTTGGGCTTAGACTTCTGCACCACTCTAATCTCTTAGTGGACATGCGCAAACGACGGCTGATAGACTCTAATACAAAACTTTCTGTTCCGGGTTTGAAATCTAACACCCCATCTATCAGCCCGGTATTCTTTATTGCTGCAACCGATGACCCATAACAGACCCTACTACACTCCTACCCAGAGATAATTAACTTGAATTTTGTTGTGAGCGAACTAACTCACTCAACAAAACATTATATTGAGACCACAGGAGCTCCTGTGTTCTCACGCTCTCGTCGCTTACTTGCAGAGAAACTAAAAGCGGCGAAAGCAGAGTTTAACCATATGCTACAGCTGGGAATTATATGCCCCTCGTCCAGTTTCATGGGCTTCCCCTTTGCATATGGTCCCCAAAGCGCTCCAGAGATTGGCATCCAACTGAGGACTATCGATGACTTAATGCCATGAGAGTACCTGATCGTTATCCAATCTTACATATACAGGACTTTGCTTCATCTCTGTACGGTTGTAAATGCGGCTATGACCTTCCAAAACTTCATAGACGAAGTAATGTGAAATCTTGACGTCTATAATTACATAGACAACATTCTTGTGGCAAGTGCCTCACCTGAGGAACATGTTACTCATCTCTGCCTACTGTTCGAACGGTTTCATCAATAGCAGGTGAGGATTAACTCTGGTAAATGTGTTTTCGGTAGTTTGTCACTAGTTTCTTGGGCTACATTATCAGTCCTGAAAAAATTAAGGCTCTGCAAGACCTTCAACCACTTACTTTACTTCGCAAACTAAGGCACTTCCCCGGTTTGTTAAACTATTACAGACGCTTTATCCCACACTGTGCGGATCTCCTGTCTCCTCTTTCTGACCTATTACATAACAGAAAAAAGAAAAATGAGCAGATTTCACTGACTGATATTCAGCAGAAAACTTTCAATGAAGTGAAGGAAAACTAGCGACAACATCCTTGCTTGTAGATCCTGTGTCCAAATTTCCAGTTTTCACTGGTCGTTGATGCATTGGGCACAACAGTGTTGCAACAGCAGCTCCCAGGCCAGTTACAACCTCTCACATACTTTTCGAGACATCTGTAACTGACAGAATAATGTTACAGCACGCTTGGCCGGGAACTCATTGTGATGTACCACACAGTGAAACACTTTCAGCATTCATTTGAGGGTTGTCAATTTGTGATCTACACCAATCACCGTCCGCTTACATACGCACTGTGTGCTAAGCCGGACAAATATTCTCCTCGTGAATCTTGCCACTTGGACCGTTTCTCAATTTACCAATGATATCCGACATATCTCTGGTGAACAGAATGCTGCGGCAGACGCCTTGTCCAGCCTTCCTATAAATTCTGTCTTCACCTTCGGATATCGATATACAACAGATGGCTTTAGACCGGCCACGTCTGGACACTCTGGATCTGTCGTCACCTGAGTTTGCCACTTGCAAATTCAAATACCTGCTTGTGCCCACTTCGGACACACAGATCATCTGTGACACCTCAACAGATCACCTCACCCTTTTGTTCATATGACTCATCGTGGTGCTGTCTTTGATACCCTTCTCAACTTGGCACACCCCAGACTCAAAGCCACAGTGAAGCTGATTTCAGCTAGATATTTCTAGCTGAATGTGAGGCGTGACATCACTGCCTGGACACGTTCCTGCCAAAAGTCAAACGTACATATCCGTGCACTTCTTCGAACATTCAGCACTCCAGACGTTCGTTTCAGCAATATTCACATTGATCTGGTTGGACTATGGCCGATCAGTCAGGGATTTACTTATCTCCTGACCTGTATAGACCACATGGTGATCTAAAGCCATTCCCCATAAAAGACATTTTGTTGAATCTGTAGCGCGAACCCTTATATCGGGTTGGATATCGCATTACGGAGTTCCCACAACTATTACTACCGACCGTGGTGGACAGTTTGAATCCCACCTATTACAGAAACTTTCCAGGATCTTAGGGATTAAACATATCCATACTACTAGCTATCATCCAGTTTCTAACGGAATGATAGAACGCTTCCATCGTCAATTGAAAGCCGTGTTGCGTGCTTATCCTGACCAACAGCGATGGAGCAGGTACATACCTATTGTCCTTCTTGGTTGTCGTGCTGCGATCAAAGAGGACCTCGGATACTCACCAGCCGAACTTGTTCATGGACTACCTCTATCGTTGCCGGGTCAGATGATGACCCCGATAGATTTAACTGCAACAGATACAGCTCTGTACATAAACAGACTGCAAGCTTACTTTAATGAGCTCCCACCTATTCACTGTAGGCAACAGACCATTAAATCTTCAGTCCCTAAAGACATTTCATCATGGACTCATGTTTTTGTGCGAAAAGACTCTGTGAAAGCCCCTCTTACTCCTCCTTATGCTGGTCCTTATTGCGTGCTTTCATGCACTGACAAACTTTTCACTCTTGGTGGCAAAAAAGACACTGTATCCATTGACAGGGAGAAAAGAGCCTTTCTAAACACAGAAACACCTGAGCCCCATAGAAACACCTAAGCCTCATATTACCCCTACTGGGCATCAAACAGCTGTAACTACACCTGTACTATTGGAAACCCCTAAAGACAATAATGTCACTACCACACATAGTGGTTGGCGAGTACATTGGCCCAAAATACTGTAAAACTATATATATATATATATAGAATGAGCTTTTTTGAGTACTTGTACTCTATTATACAATTACTGTTTTTTTCACAAAAAAACTACTTTTCACAGAAAAGATACATTTTTTAAAAAAAACCTACTTTTCATAGAAAAGATAAACATTTTTCAAAAAAAATACTTTTCAAAGAAAAACAAATTTTTTTCAATAAATACTTTTCACAGGGAAGATAAACTTTTTCAAAAAAATTATTTTTCACAAAAATACAAACATTTTTAAAAAAAAAACAAAAAAACTTTTTGACAGAAAAGAAAAACAGTTTTCCAAAAAACACTTTTTGCAGAAAAGCCAAAAACAAAAAAAAACAAAAAAAAAAACAATTTTTCAAAAATACTTTTTGCAGAAAAGGCATAGAATTTTAAAGAAATTCTGAATTGAAAAATTTTGTATTTTGTATTTTTGTTCTTTCCCACTGCTACACTTCCTTTACTTCCTGTTGGCTTTCAGCTTCAGCAGGGGGTGATGTAGCAGTCATAAATTAGATTTACATTGTAATGCGTATCAGTGTCCCTGTGAGCTGATTTGGCCAATCAGCTTGCAGGGTGCATTGATATCATTAGTTCCCTAAGAGACTACTTGAGCTCCCTTAGGATATTGCAGACGATAGGCAAACGGTACCCTGCCACCAGCCAGGAAAGATCGCCTCAGCCCATTTTCTGCCTCCTTTTTCACTGGACGTTTGCAGCGCCTGCTATCTTCGCCTGAAGATATTTGAACTAAGGGCTTATTTTCTTCTTCTTCTTTCGGACACTGTCTTAAGTTTCTTCCACCTATACCAAACGGTATAGGTTACTTTATATACGAATAAACCCCTTTCGTTGCTGTTGTAAAAAATTTCGTTATTTTGTTAATTAATTTCGTGTGTTAAATTAAGATATATTCCTAGAATTAGATGAGAAAAAGAAAATTTTAAAATCCGTCATAAACATATTCAGTATCACACAAAACTTAATGTCCAACTAACTTTGAATGACCATAACTCGGGTACTAAGTTAAATAGCAAGATAATTTTTTTTTAATATCTTACAGCACCATCTATGCATACCTAAAAAGAATTTTGGTGCATTGAAAAAAAAACTGTGGGGGGGGGGGGAAGAAAAATGGCCATAGCTAATACACCGGAGAATGCATTAGAAATGGAAAACGTTTTATCAGTTTTTTTGAAAATCAAATTTTAGATTTGGATAGACTCCAATAATCACAAACTCTTGGAATCTCGATGAATTTCCGTAAGAAACAAATTGGTTTTATTTGATTTTTAAATTATTCTAACTACATAATATCATTACGTGCCTCGTCATGTCGCTTATGTCAGTATCAAACTGTTGTGTTTCTACTAGTATTTAGTTTAATTTTCGATTTTTGAGAAATTATCAAAAGTAATCGTGCTTTCTTTTACCTTCTAACTAAACAGAGTGAACACTATGTTTGTTTAAAAAAACGCTTTAAAATAAGTTAAAACACAGGAAAAATTTATCCAGGTAGGTAGAACAGTAATTTATCTTGCCTTTGGTAACATTTATTTGTTGCATATTGGTTTTTTCGCCCCTTTTTACAGTAACAAATACCTTGAAATAGTCATTGTTTTAGGTAACGTCGTACACACCACAGTTTTTATATCAGAATCATAAAATAATATTTTAAAGATTAAATAAATTTTTTGATAAATTTTCAATGTTTTTTCCTCGTGTGTCGATTTTTTAGGGGAAACATTTTTCTATCAAATGATGGTCAGATGACATCTTTTAAAATCGAATGAATCGATAAATGAAAAAAATAAAATAATATTATCATTTAAATAAATAAAAGTTATATATAAAAATAATAGATAAATTCCTATTTTATTTCTCCAAAATAATTAGAGTTTAATGAGTTTTGGAATTACTCCCAAACAACTTACTTTTACTGTTTTAGTAATTAAAAAAAAAATGAAATATTAATAATAATTAAGGAACACTTACTTGTTTAACAAACTTTTGTGATGTAACTGTTGTATTCTGTAGGTAGATTTCAATGAACTCTCCCACTTTATAAGACAACAAATTGGCTACACGGTGTAGCATGACATTTTGTCCTGTTTTCTTCACAAAATATATCGACGTTGTTTGTATGTTTAGTTGTTTTATCGTTTAGCGTGAAACTAAAACTAATAATCTCAATTTTATTTTTAATTCGGGTCTAGAAGAAAATAAGGAGCTTCTTTTTTGCTATAACCGCGACATAAAGAAAACTCCTTTTTTTATGGTCCAGCTTTTTATGTACTTTTTGTTTGTTACTTTCGTTCATCCAAAACAAGGCACATTTCATCTAAGACGTTAGGGGCTTCTTCGAATTAGGGGCAATCTAACTGGGGAATTGTGCAAGAAGAAGTTTGTTCATACTACATTTAATCTTCTGCATGTTGGTACAGTCAGGGAAACAGGAAGCAGAGCGGGGATTCGGAAGGCTAGGAGTTCGGAATAAAGGCTATTTGAGTAAAAAAAAAAAGAAGTCCCCCGGCATCTTGGAACATCTGAAGATGTGGGATTTTGCAGACTAGAGGGTTATTTACGTCGACGGGGCACCAGTGCAGGAAGTTCATCAGAGCATATTCCATTTAAGTACTTGTAAAAAAAGCACAGGGATGCAACATCTCAGCGATGGGACAGGGGCAAGAGCTTGTTAGATAGTGTGGAACCTATTAGTTTAGAGGCTCTTTTTTGGCACTGTCTAAGAGGTAGAGGCTAGTGGTTGGTGCACAATCCCAGATGTGACAACAATAGTCCATGCATGTACGGATGGTGTCTTTGTAGAGATATAGCATACTGGCAGGTGTGAGAAGTTTTCTAGCTCGGTAGAGGGAACCCACCTACTTTGCAGCAGCCTTGGCAATGTCTTCTATGTATTTGTTCCAATTCATGTAACCTGTGAATGTTAGGCCGAGTAGGTTAAATGATGGACTCTAAGGTAGGGTACTATTAGCCATGACAATCGATGGTTGGAAAGTTTCTCATAATTGTTAAAGGAAAGGAGCTTTGTCTTAGTAGTATTAAATGTTACCGTCCATTTTGTCTAATTCGACAATAGACTGGAGGTCATTTTCTACGGATGCAGCCATGCCGTTGGATATGTGCGTGTTAGTTTTCCCCACATGTCGAGAATAGAGCAAATATATCTATCTCGGACATAATTGCCTCAGGGAAGTCGTTTAAAAGAATCAGGAATAATAACAGTTCAAGGATCGACCCCTGAGGCACACCCACATTAATGTCATGTTTAGATGTGCGGCCATCGAGGAGAACTTGTATCTTTCTTTTGGCTAAGAAGGGTCTGATTATATTAAATCTTCGTCCAATAAAACCGTATGAATTAATTTCATGAGAAGACCTTCATGCTAGACCTCTTACAAAAGCTTTGGATATATCAAGCGTTACTGCTCTTACTTTGTCTAGTATATGGTAAATGTGTTCTGTTATGATCGTTAAAATATCTGCAGTAGAACGAGTTTGTCTTAATCCATACTGTTGGTCAGAAAGAAGTTTAGCATCATGAGGTGGTGGACTATCGCTAGATTGATTAAAGATTCAAAGATTTTAGCGAAGAGCAGGATGAGACTAATAAGGTGATAATTTTGCGGTTAACTTCTCTCAGGGTTTTTTTTATGATATCCTGGACTTGGGAAGGGGTGATGATCAGATCATCGACTGTGATTCAGTTTGCAGTTGAAAGTTTGGGAAATAGTGATTTGTGGAATCCAAAGTGGAGTTCCACATGAACTGCTGGGCAAGCAATTCAGCCTTATCAGTTGTCCTGTTAGTGACATCATGGTGGTTGGATTGCAGGGTAATGGTTTATTCACCACACTATTATAGATTTTGCACAAATCATGAGTTCCTAATTTCTGTGACTCAATGCGTTTTCTTATCATCTCGGTATACCTTTTCTTAGCTACGGCTATTAAACTCTCGCAATGATTTCCTGATGCTATGAATGTTTGTCAAATTGCATCAGACTTCTGATTGGTTGAATCGCAGAATAGCAGCTTCACAGGTCGAAGTGAACAATTGTGGAGAGTGGGGCTTGCTAGAGAATTTCTATGCGGGGACATGTGCTCAATGTCTGACATGACCCATTCAGTTTCATCTGGTTCGGCATGGAGAGAAATTGTTGTACCCCATGACGCATCTCTGATGTGATCTCTGATAGATTCCAAATCAGCCCGTCTGTAGTATCTAGGCGTTTTGAGCACCTACTCTTCAGATTGGGGTCGAATGTTTAGGGTGATATCAACCATTATCAATAACATTGATCAATAGGTGATCAATATTCCTAAGTGCACTATGAGATTTTGTCACACAAGCCTCAGACAATGTTGTCAAGAATAGATTGCGGTGAGGCTTACTTATCATCACAATCTTCGAGTAGGATTGAGAAAGTCTTCAAGAGAAATATTGTCTCATGATGTCGATCTGGTGAAATAGAAAATGTCCACTTGGCGACGATTGCCAGTTTTTAAATCGGAAATTGACAACCAGTGTTGATCAGAAAACTATTTACCATTCAAATGCTTCGATTTTGACGGAAGTTTTAGTTTCACTTGAACGCACACATGGGAATCAGTCATGCAGAAAATTTGTGAAGAAGTCGTATAAAACTTAGACCTTTGGTTTTGTAAAACATTTCTTTTTGTAAAACATTTCTTTACGAGAATTTGCCCTTGAAACAGTAGATTAATTTTAGGGAATGTGAGGCACTAGCCACGGTCATTTACAGGGGTTTCTCTTGCACCGTCAAATTAAAGACAATTTCTTTGGGAATATTCTGTATTGGATACGTTTTTACTATAATGTTTAATATATTTACATTTTTTAAATTAATATTTATGCAAAAACTATTACACTATTCAAAAATATTTTCAAAATAAAAAAAGACATTCCAAAAAATTTGATTTAATTATTTTTGATAAAATATCAAAACTAAATTTAAAAACCTTTTCCAACCAGTTTGATTTTCTTATTGGTTAATAATTTAAAAAAATTGTTCAAAACAAACTTTTTAATTGCCAAAAAGTGAAACGAAAAATTTGGGAACGGCTTTTTAATAAACATTGGTTGCTAGTTTCTGATTTCAAAACGAGCAGCCATCGCCAAGTGGACATATTCTGTTTCACCCTGGATCCATTTCGATCAGAAACTAGTAGATTATTAAAAAGTTGCCTTTAGTAAAATTGAATTTTTTTTACTCAAGATGGCTGCAGATTGTGACGGCAATGTGCTATCAGCACTTTGCGAACAGTGTAAATCTGAAGAATTTCGCTTAGCCGGTGTGATGTCATGACCCGAGTAACATCTCCTAGTGGAACTCTTCAATTAGGAATGACTAAGTACGTGTTTTCTCCTCTCCCCTGGAGTAAAATAAAGGATGTCCATTGAGGCACACTGAAGTCTGTAGCAGTTATCTCCCACTCTCAAACATAATTGCACTGGTTTGCCAGTAGGTGTCATTGGCGCTGAGGGACGACCACAGAGTTATCCGCCCTTCTTAATTATATAAACCGGTGCACAACGCCAGACAGGGCTCTTTTCAGTTTCGGCCACGGCAGTCGGTAATCATCGGAGACGCTGCCTGTCTGACCTACAAAACCACATGTGTTCAATTTCATGGACGGCGGCACTGGGGGGGGGGCAGGGGGCTCACCTTTTTACTTGCCCCCCCCCCCACTTTACGGTCATCAATAATGAAGTTATATATGCATGTGTTTAACCGCCCCCCTCACTTTTTAGGACAGCCCTCTCCCCACTTTTATAACTGTCCCGCCAATCCTTAATTTCATAAACACGTTTTTCTCGGTAAGAGATTTTTCTTCACACAAGCATTCATATTCCTACAGAGACTAGTTCTTTTCCAAAACATTTTATTTTCAGTACACAATTTCTTTATTGAACATATTTTCCCACGCATGTTTCAATCATATGAACTTTTTCGACTCTACACACATTTCACATACATACATATATACACACAACCTTTATCATTCCACATACACACTGTATACGTATTAATAAACTTTGTTTTATTGTCGTTACACATGTTCAATAAACGCATTATTAAAACAACCTATTGCCTGTGAATTATTATTTTGCCTTGCATGTGACATTGCTTGTATTACATGGATTGACAGAAGCTCTCTACGCCAATTAAAAAAACTTTAAAGATACGCGTCGGTCAAAGGAATTTCATTTGTTTGTTCTTCAAAACTCTGAATTTGCAATTGCCCATTATACTTGTCTCGGAAATATCAGCCGTCCCGGTTTTCGCAATTCCAGCCCATTAATTAAGAAATCTCTGAGAGATGAGAGGAACTGGTCTTTTGAATTTTAACAATTAATAAAGCCCTTGTTAAGTTGAATATCGCCTTTTTGTTGTTCTTTGCAGGCGTTTTGTTATTTATGTTTATAAATTGAGATTATAAAGTTTTGTGTCTCCCTTTTGTCAGTCTATTAAAACAAAACAAAAAAGAGAAAAAGACGTCTCACGAAGAGTAGATTTAACATGTGACTTACTCGCCCGCACCCTCCCCCCCAAAAAAAAGGAACAAAGGATATTGAGGCACGTTAGGCGAGAGGGGTAAGGGAAGAGGATCTCAACATTTCGCATTCGTGACATCGATGTCTGAATATTCTCATTCGTGACATTGACGTCCGAATGTCTCATTTGTAACATCGGGTGCATTTACGTCGCGGGGGCACCAGTGCAAGAGTAATAAAGGAGGACGTTGTGTCTATCTTAAGTTTCAGACACGAAATGAATTAACAAAACCTCTTTATAACAACAACGAAAAGGGTTTATTCACAAAGGTTACTTATACCATTTTGTATAGATAAAAAAAAACTTGGACATTGTCCAAGAGAGGAAGAAGAAATTAAGAGTTCTTAGAACTGAAAACTCAGTTGACGACGGATCCAGAGTGTCCAGACGTGGCTGGTCTAAGGCCATCTCCTGTATGTCGATATCCGAATGTGAAGACAGAGAATTTATAGGGAGGCAGAAAAAGGTGTCTGTCGCAGCATTCTGTTCACCAGAGATAGGTTGATATCGTTGGTAAATTGCGAAACAAAGTCCAAGTGTCAAGTTTCATGAGTAGAATATTTGTCCAGCTTAGCACGTAGTGCGCATGTAAGCGGACGGTGATCAGCGTAGATCACAAATTGACGGCCCTTGAGTGAATGCTGAAAGTGTTTCACTGCGAGGTACATTTCCAAGAGTTTGGGGTCAAACGTGCTGTAACATTGTTCTGCCGGTTTTAGCTGCCTCGAAAAGTATTTGAGATGTTGTAGTTGGCCTTGGAGCTGCTGTTGTAACACTGCACCTACAGTTGTGCCTGATGCATCAACGACCAGTGAAAACTGGCCATTGAACACAGGATGTGCAAGCAAGGATGTCGTTGCTAGTTTTCCTTTACTTGATTGAAAGTTTTCAGCTGAACATCATTCAGTGAAATCTGCTCATTTTTCTTCTTCCTGTTATGTAACAGGTCAGAAAGAAGAGACAGGAGATCCGCACATTGTGGGATAAAGCGTCTGTAGTAGTTTAACAGATCGAGGAAGTGCATTAGTTGGTGAAGTGAAGTGGGTGGTTGAAGGTCTTGCAGAGCGTTAACCTTTTCAGGCAACGGAGATATGTCTTCAGAGCTGATAGTGTGGCCCAAGAAAACTAATGACGAAGCACTGAAAACACATTTACCAGGGTTAATCCTCACCTGAAACCGTAAGATGAGTAGGCGGAGATGAGTGACATGTTCCTCGGGTGAGGCACTTGCCACAAGAAATGAAAAACACCAAGCATCTCCGTTTAAATATGAATCAACTTTATTCAAAGGGAACACTGGAACATAAAGAGAACTGTGAGGTCGGTTGGATTTTGTCACTGTAATGAATGAATGAATGAATGCATGAGTGAGTTCGAGGAGACTGAGTTTGCTTTTGATAAAGCTTTATTTAGCAAAGATATAACGCAGGGAGCGAAGCCTCCACGAAGAAATAATGGTGTATTTACAGAGAAAAGGAAAGGGAAGTAACTAAGGGGAGTAATTCACTACCGGAGCAGAGAAGAAGTAAAGAGTTCTTTTCATCACAGTCTCAGCCACACAGGAAAGTTCAGGGCTGTATGTTCGTCTGAGGAAGAAAGTTTGTCGGACTCTCAGGTGGCGGCCTCTGCTTAAACTGAAAAAGAGAGAAAAACAAAGGTTCAAAGCTGATAGTTTTCAGCTAGATACCGAGGACTTTGGCGGATTCTGGTAGAGCGTCGAATATTCAGCTCATCAGCATTTTCTGAAGATATACTTTGGCAATCTTCTGAGGATGGGGATTGGGCAGGGGTAGGAACCAAATTGTCAACGATGGATTTTTTGTGAACGGGAGAAGTGTTAGACTGGAGACGTGCAGTCTGTATCTGTAGGTTCTCTGGTATAGGATTAATTTCGGTATCCGAACTGCTTCTTCTATCGCCCCATGGAGACAAGTGGCGTAGTCTCTCGTCCACTGTTGAAACGCACGTGGGCATAGTTTGGATTGACTTCGAGTACATCTACGGACTCGACTAGGGGCTTGTATTTGCTTCCGCATACATGGCGCTTCAAGAGAACGGATGTAGCTTTTGTTAACCATGTAGATATTGAATCTCCGGTGGCTGATTTCCTTTGGAAGTTGAAGAGACGTTCATGAGGAGTGCAATTAATGGAGGTGGAGAGCAACGAGCGGATGCTGTGGAGGGCTACATCTACCACTTTTTTCCAATCGGTAACAGGGAGATCTCTCGACCGGAGAGCCAGACTCACTGTTTGCCAGATTATACCATTGTACCTCTCCACCTGTCCGTTACCTTGAGGATTAAAGGCGGTCGTTCGGCTGGTAGCAATGCCTCGAGAGCGCAGGAATTCCTTTAGTTCTTCCGACATGAAAGCTGTACCGCGATCAGAGTGTACAAAAGAGGGATTTCCGAAAACAGAAAATAGATTTGTTAGATGTTTCCGGACAGTTATAGCTGTGACATCGGCACAAGGGAATGCGAAGGGGAAGCGAGAGTATTCGTCAATAACGGTTAGTATATAGCGGTTGCGGGCATTCGAAGGTAATGGTCCTTTGAAGTCTACACTTAGTCTTTCAAAGGGTTGGCTCGCTGTTATGAGCGTTTGAGGTGGCGCATTAAAGAATCTCGGTTTTATCTCCGAGCAGACTTGACAGGCTCTTATTACCACTCTTACATCTTCCACTGAGTAGGGCAGATTCTTGCTCCTGACAAAATGTAGCATTTGAGTGACCCCAGGGTGACATAAGTCTGAGTGCAAGGAATGTAACTTGTCAGCTGAGGTGGTAGTAGAGCAGATGCGAGACAAGGCATCTGCAGCAGCATTTTGTTTCCCCGGGCAATAAGTGATATCATAGCTGAAACAAGCAAGTTCCAACTTCCATCTTGTGATCTTCTCATTTTTTATTTTGCTCTTGCTTTTAGGATCGAACATGAAAGAGACAGATTTTTGATCTCTGATCAACTTAAAATGCTTCCGAGCAATAAGTGTCGCCATTTTCGGATCGCCTCCACGATAGCGTATGCCTCCTTTTCAACAGAGGAGTGCTTCTGTTCAGCAGAAGTTAGAGTTCTTGAAAAGAAAGCTACGGGTCGAAAGTTTTGGGTTAAGGAGGCGGCAATGGCATGTTCCGAAGCATCGGTTTCGACCTCGAGAGGGAGAGAAGAGTCTATGGCCACTAGGGACGATTTCGCAATTTCCTTCTTCACGTACCTGAAGGCGTCTGCTTGTTCCTTAGTGAGGGGAAAGTTGGTAGCTCTGGTAAGGGGGTGTAGCTTTTCAGAGAAGTTCGACATTCACCTGGAATAGTGAGAGAACATCCCCATTGCACGGCGAAGAGAAGAGAGGTTTCGAGGTTCTGGCAAGTCCATCAATCCCTTGAGCCTATCAGAGTCAGGTTTTACGGAGCCCTTGCTTATGGTATACCCAAGCAAGTCTACAGAAGTAAGTGAGTAGTGACACTTGTCTTTGTTCAGCGTCAGTCCGTACTTTGCTACTGCAAACATGAATTTTTTTTCATTCGTATCATGCATAACCTGATCTTCTCCACAAATGGTAACGTTGTTGATGTAGGCATAGGTTCCTCGAAGGTCTTCTCGCTTGATGACATCATCAATGACTCGTTGGAAACTCGCTACTCCCTTGGTTACTCCAAACGGGATTCGACGAAACTGATACAGAGATCCAGCAGCTTCAAAGGTTGTGTATTTTCGTTCTTCTGGCCTGATAGCAACCTGATGATAAGCGCTGGTCAGATCAAGAGTGCTAAATAGTTTGTAGGTGGCAATCTCATTTACCATATCCTCCATTCGAGGAAGAGGATAAGCGTCAAAGCGAGTGAACAGATTTATTGTTTGGGAGTAGTCCATAACAAGTCTCTTTCTGTGATTTTCTGGAGATACCACAAGCGTTTGAGCTTGCCACAGGGATTGAGAGGGCTCAATGATACCTTCCTTTAGCATACGGGAGACTTCCGATTTAATAAATTTAGCATCAGGTAAGGTATGTCGCCGGGATTTAATAGATATCGGGCGACAGTCCGAGGTTAGATTGGTAAACAGAGAGGGGTAAGGGATATTTTTAATGGCGGTCAGCCTACAGACAGTGAGAGGGGGAAGGGGTCCTCCAAAAGGTATTTCCACAGATGAGTGTCGACACAGAAATTTATGCCCGAGAATGACGTCACAGCATAGGTTGACCATAATTGCTAGTTTAACATTACAGTACTCCCTACCACTCAGACTGAGAGATATGACACAGTGCCCGAGGGTAGAGGACGAATGAGAACTGCTAGCCATTAGAATCCTCTCAGAACTTGGTGTGACTCCCTAACGAGCCCTTTAACCTTATCCGGATTAATAAAATTTTCGGAGCTCCCCATATCGACGAGTATCCTCATATTTTTCCTCATAAGGACGAACGAGATAGACTCTCCAATGAGTTAAAGGGAACAGATGAAGCAAGTAGGGACTCACCGTAGTTGATAGTAGCCGCTGTGGGTGATCTGCAGACACGAGCGAAATGCCCCTCTTTTTACAATTTTTGCAAATAGAGTTTTTGGCAGAGCACCTCGCTCGGTCGTGTCTCGGGTATCCACAGAAAAAGCATTTCTGTTCGGAGAGTGCGGCTAACATGGGTTGCTCTTCCTCGCACATGGACCGGTCGTCCCTTTGTTCCAGTGTTTCAGCAGTGGGGATAGCAGCCGCCAAGGAGTCCGTCTGGGCGTATGAACTCAGCTGTTTTGGGGCTATTTCTAGCGCCAGAGCCTGGTCGTAGGCTGTGTGTAGGTCGAGTTTCTCATTCTCTAACAGCCTTTGTCTAATGTGGGATGACGAAATCCCATTTATGAACGCATCCCTGATGTATTCATCTCTCGTCTGTATGGCTGTAGCGGCCTGGAAATCACAGTCCTTGGAGAGTGTTTTTAAGGACTGTAAATATTGGTCAACACTTTCGTTAGTCCGTTGCCAACGAGTCGCCAATAGATGCCGACAGAAAATGCTGTTTTGAGGCTGGACGAAAACCTCTTCCAGAACATTCATAACTGCGCGGTAATTGTCGCAATCTGAAATGTGTTTATAAATTGGCGGCGACACGAGGTTGATCAATAAATTGAGTCTTTGTTCGTCCGTAAGCTGGAAGCCGTTGACGGCGTCCGGGAAAAATATTAAAAGAACCTTTTCCAGTGGCGCCAAATGTCGCCTGCGTCGGCTTTTGACGGGTCTAAATTCAGTCGTTCAGGCTTGAGGTATTTTTCCATTTTTCTCATATCTTTGCCGAATAAATTGTAATGAATGAATGAATTCGAGGAGACTGAGTTTACTTTTGATAAAGCTTTATTCGGAAAAGATATAACGCAGGGAGCGAAGCCTCCACGAAGAAATAATGGCGTACTTACAGAGAAAAGGAAAGGGAAGTAACAAAGGGAAGTAATTCACTTCCGGAGCAGAGAAGAAGTAAAGAGTAAATACGCAAGCTTATCAGACGTCCGAATCCCATGCTGGCTGATTTGAAAAAGACCGCTTCTGAGCAAGCAGGCAGTGTTGAGGCAAGACAGTTCCCCGTGCGCATGTCCCCTTCCTGAATTTTGACGGGCTAACATAGAAAACTCTTGCATTAACAGTTGTATTCTGGAGTTCCATCTCATGCAACGAAACCAAGATAGGAATGACGTGTTGTTGGCAGGTAATCTACTCAGGAACTAAATTGTATCTTCTCGGCAACAAGGTGGGTAGGAATCTATAGTGCACATGTCTGTGGTGCACTAATCGCCTGTGTATCAATACACCAACCAAATTACAACTCGACATAACGCAAAATATTGTCCAGACAAAAATAGATCTCTCATGTAACTGCTACATTAACCCTGTTTAGCCGAGCAAAACAAGAGAAACTTTGTTGGTCAAAGTAGTACATGTGAATATATTTGAATGAACATGAAAAGGTGAAACAATACAGTAAACAACTGTTCAGTTTGTTGCAAAATGTTTTGATTTTGTTGCAAAGTGCAAACTGTTTGTTTGGGTTAAAAGAGAACAAGTTTATTTTATTGAAAATAGATAAATCTTGTTTTATTGAAAAGAGATAAGTGTTCCGAGTAGGCTTGACTGGTCAGAGTCCATGTAGATGTGGTCAAATCATCAGTACTATTGAAGGTTCCGAGTGGGGTTTGTATATGTTTGTGCACTGCCAGGATAAAAATAGAAGTGTCCAGGAAGTGAATTCTAACTGAAATAAGTTTCACTGTGGGTGAAATTCCGATGTGAGCCAATTCTTGCAAGGAAGAATCGTCAGTTTTGCCATGAGTTTGAATTCACAGAAGTGAGATGAATTCAAAGTATTCTCATAGAAGCTGTTCATCCGCTGTAGGGAGAGTAATGAAGTTATTTGCAGATAGCAAAGTATTGAGCTGACCAATTGAAAAATATCCAAAGGTGGCTGGTCCAAAGTTTATTTTCCTCAATTAAAGAAATTACACTGAAATACATTCAACAAGGTTTCATATCCCGACACAGCACTGCTGATAAAGAAGATGTTGGTTGCTTAAAATGTGAATTTACCAGCTTGCATCTATGCCTAAGAAGGGTTAAGGATATTTGCAACAATTAATATTGGGTATGGAGAGTGGATCAAATACTAATGTTTAATTCACTAGTGTGTGTGATTGTGCACTGTTGCAAGCATGGAACAGTTAAAGTATGCATCTAATGTTGCACATAAAGGGAAATGCATGTGGATATGCAGTGTTGCGAATAATAAATGCATGTGATTAATGCACTGTAGTGTGTAAGGAGAGTGTATGTAAGTATATATGCACTGTTGCATATAAAGAAGTGCATGTACATGTATACAATGTTGACGATGGTCTGGTGGCTAAGTGGTAAACGACATGGACTGAGTGTAATGAGTTCAAATCCAGCTCATTCTACAGAAATACTTTCATCAAAACCCACATCTAACCTTGTGTCTAACCTCCTTGATAGGAGCTAAATAAAATACACTGTCGATCATGAGGAGAAGTAAATGTGAACATACCCGGTTGTGAGTAATAAATGCATGTGATTGATTCGATGTAGTGCATGACTCCATAATTTCAACCTTTGGAAATGTTTAAGTTTGTATTTAACTCAACAGTGAATGCAAATATGATACCAGAGTATGGAAAATCTCCATTGTGAAATATGGTTCCCAGTAAGGTTCACAATAAGTCATGCATAAAAGATGGATTAATTATTAAGCTATTTGGGAATAATGCTAAGGCAATGCTGAAACCCGTTTCACTTTAAATAATTTACATCTGGGGGGGGGGAGAGTTTCTCTTGTGTCAACACGTGTAAATTAGAAGGTTATTATACTGAAGTACTTGCTGAAGTCGTCTTCATAGCTCTTTTTGTAGATATTTTGCGGTTCTCCCATATAAAGTGGCTGATCATCCATGGGCACCCATCTGGTACTGACCAGACTCAGCATCCTTTAACTTTAGTGATCTCACAAGTCAAGGAAATTATGCTGTATAAGCTATTTGGGAATAATGCTAAGACAATGCTGAAACCCGGGTCAATTTAAATAATATACGACTGTTATAGGAATTTACTAAATAGTATTTCGTAAAAATTAGGAAGACAAATTATTGTTTACTCTTTATACATGAAAATCAGAAAATGTAATTCGTTTTTTCTTTCTGTTTTTTTTTTTTAATCTAAGAATTAAGATTAAATTAAAGTTCGGTTCTTTTTTGCTGCCTGGAATTAAGCAAAAATTTCTATTAAGAAAAAACAAACTAAAACTTCAAATTCCAGTGTTAGTTGCAGTCTACTATTCCACGGCTATCGATGTTTACATTGTGTGTGAACTACAGCTGCTGCTAAAAATATTATTTTGTAATTTTGTCTTCAGTTCCTGACAATAAACTTGGCCACTTCCTTCTTCATTTGATTTAATTTCATATTTCATTTTAGCTTCTAATCATTCTACAATAAATTAATCAACTTATGGTGGACAGACACATCACCTGTAACATGTTTAATGTGTGAACAATAACCAGCCATCATATAATAACATTAAAATATCTGATTTTACTTTTTCATTAAATATTTATGACCTGCATTACATAGTTAAATAATAAAAGCAATCATTACTTATAGATAAATAATGCAATGGTAAATATATAAAAGAGTAAGTTTTAGAGAAAAACACTTGAATCAATAGAAAAAAAACTGTTTTGACAATTTAACAATTTCAAGCAGAAAGTCTCCAATTTTTTTTTCTTATGCAATTGGGATAATCGGCTTATAGGAAGAAAGAAGTTCAGCAGAGTTTAACCTTGCTGAACTGTCTCATCCCTATGTTACCTGGAGTCTTGGTTGGATTGTCAAATGCAGTAGAAGACCATTAGAATGCCTGAACTATTTCGCCCAAATTGAGAAACAATATCATTCCTGTTAAAGATTAAAATATTGAATTTAAGTTATTATTTTTTATGATTAGTTTAATATTTAATTATTAATTTTATAAATAATAATGAACATTTTAACATGAAATAGTTTATTTTGTGATTATTTCTGGGTGGGATGTTTATTGCTACTAAAATATCAAAATCTATTTAAACAAATAATCCTTGCTTTGTGACTGCTATCATCACCATTATCATTGTGAACACATACTGATTTTTCACCAGTTGATAAACTGACGACAAAACTCGTTTTTTTTATTAAAAAGTTTATTCAAAATGACAGAAATAGAAACGTTGAATTCATGAACTAGATGAGATAAAGAGAGACAGAAATGAGACGAGAAAGTGAAGGGAGACGAGAGACAGATGAGATAGATTGACAGATAAACGGTCTCACTATATCAGCCCTTGACAGCATGCAAACACCCCTTTCCTACTTGAAATGTGGCGATGTAAGAGAGTGAGAGAGGTCTCACCGGAACTCACGTGACCCCCTAAACTTTTGCCCTATGTGACCTCTAATCTTTAAGCTGGTTTTTAGAGACGTCCGGATGAGATATGATTAAGCAATAATTACCGACCTCTCTCTGTCTCACCCAACCCCACTAGTCAGTGGTTTGGAACAGCAAGAAAGTTAATAAACCATTTTCAACCATCCTACATTTCAGGATATTAACGAACTTGTTTGCAGGCAGTATCCTCACTCAGAGAAGATCATGATAAGGAGTAGCGAAAGAACGCCCAGCAAGGTTTGTTATTAATGTTCATGTACTTTAATTGATTGTGACTTGTGAGAAATTAGACCTCCTCTCAGATGAGAGGTAATAAAATGTTAAACAACTATTCTTTTCTAAACATTTTATATATCATGTAGATTGTCACTAATATTTTGTTTCAGCTAAACATCATTCAAATGAAAATATTAAAATTTGTTCATAATTTCATTCACCAAACAAATAATAGCCAATACAAAAATAACACATGCTCACCTTGAGGAACATATTCCTTATAAACTGTTATATTTATACTGACTTTGTTGGAAGATCATTATCTCCTGAAATTGATCATACACAATATAAGCTTTATGTATAGTGTGTGGCCACAAGTTTAAGTGTAAATTATGCAACTGAGAAATTATTAGCATTCATAAGAATTATAATTAAATTTGTATCGTCTTAATTTGCTTGTCATAAAAAGAAATGGTGACATAAAAAATAAGGTGCCTCAATTTATGTTCTTTTATTCAAACCTCATGTAAATCAAAATATAAAAATTGGTTGGTTGTTACATTGAACACAGGGTAATTTCTAAATTTCATTATCCAAATAGAAAACAAAGAAATAAAAGCCATTTTGCATAGTTTTACAACATAAACAATTAAAACCTCCAACATTTCCCCCACTGTATTATTTGTGGGAAATATATTAGCATTTATGAGAATTATAACTGAAAATGTGTCTCATGTATATTTGCATGTGTCATAAAAAGAAATGGTCACATATAAACATGAAAAATAATCAAAATGTGTAACATGGGTTGATAAAAAAACTGACAATTAACATTCAATCGAAATATAGTTTTGCATACTTCAGAAATAGAAGGAATTTCTACAGTATGTGTTTATTTTTACCAGAGAATCCAAGGAAATTGATTGGTCACACATTTCAGAAAAAATTCCCTCTAAAATTTGTGAATTTTAATTGATCTGAATAGCATTTGTTGGAATCGTTCACTGATGTGAGTAAACATGTGTTTCTGTAAATGCTCTTTTCTTGAAAAAGATGAGTCACAAACTTCACAAGAATAAGGTTTTTCGTCAGTGTGTATTCGCATATGTACAGTTAAATTAGGTTTTCCTCTAAACGATGAACCACAAACTTCACAAGTATAAGGTTTCTCCCCAGTGTGTATTCGCATATGTTTCCGTAAAGTAGGCTTCTCTGAAAATGATGATCCACATACTTCGCAAGTATGAGGTTTCTCCCCAGTGTGACTTCGTATGTGCCTCTTTAACTCAGACTTTGTCTTAAATGATAAGCTGCACACTTCACACAATTGGCAGGAAGAAGGATTTACTCCAGTGTGAACTTGGGTATGCCTCTTTAAATTCTGTTTTGTAGTAAATGAAGATTCACACACTTGACAAGAATAAGGTTTTTCTCCAGTGTGTATTCGCATATGTACCTTTAAATGACATTTTGCTATAAATGATGAACCACATATATCACAAGGATAAGGTTTCTCTCCAGTGTGGATACGCACATGCCTCTGCAAATCAGATTTTGTTGTAAATGATGAGCTGCATGCCTCACAATGATGAGGTTTCTCTCCAATGTGTTTTTGCATGCTTTCTTTTTCATTTGTTTTCTTATAATTTACGTGCAACACATTTCACTTTCATTGTAAATGATTTTGCAATCTTGTGTATCAATTAAAATTTGTTTTCAATAAAAATACAATAGCAAAGTTTTTCTCTTGTATTTGTCTTGAGTTAGGTTTTTTGTTTCAGCTGAATTGATTGTCACTTGTAAATGAAACATTGATAGAAATGTTTATCTCATTTCAGATGAAGCATTCAATTCCATATGCGCCTGATTCTTAGTTTTACCTGTGAATGAATGAATGAGATTTTATTTAATAATGCATACATTAATAAAAAAAAATGATATATGTTAAAACCAAATACTTAGTCTATAAATGAAGCAGTTCAAGAAGCTTTTGCCAATGAATTATACTGGACTGTAAGATGACTCATCTGATTTGTTTCTATGATTGTTGAGACTAAAATGCATGATGCTCCATGTGTTTCTCATTGAAATTGGTTCTATGGCATGAGAAACCTTGTTCTAGGCTTAGTTGACCTGTGCTATATTAAAGTTATGTTATGTCAAACTATTCAGTAAATGTCAGTGCACCAAATATCATAAAGAGACCAACCAGAGTGAATACCTTATACAGCTGACACTGATACTGTCATGTTGTGTATGTGCCACACACTAGCAAATATGCAAAACATTGCACTCATCCTTGTAAATGCTGATTTCCCGATTGATATTAAGATTAAAGAAATGAGAAAAATAAAATACTTACTAAGTGATTGACATAATTATGAGAACATGAATGGTTCAAAGATCTTAATTAAGGCAAAATTTTCCCCAATTCACAGTTTTCAGATGAAATTATGATAAAATATTTTTTGCAGAGTCTGAAAAGTCCGAGAGGTATGTTATGGGTTTTTTATATCGATATTCATTTTATTTACATATTTAGTTATGAAAAGTTTGAACCCACATTTTGATAAAACGGAAGATATGTAAGAGATATTTGATTTCATACAAAGAAACAGTTTTTCAAGTATGATTAAAAATCTTTACCCTCGATCATTGTCAGAAAGGTAAAAAAAATGTAAAGTTACTCTGCAAAACTTGATCCTAAGAAGCTGCTCTTAATGTTCTCATGACAGCCTGTTACAGTTAGGGATGAGAAGTCAGTCGTATATACAGTCAAGAAATGTATTTACTCAATCCTTGTCACAAAACTGAATTGTTTCATTACAAAGAAAATGGTGGATAGGTCGGGTTGACGGCCCTTATAGTTAGTTTGGAATGGTGGGGGAATAAGAAAGAAAGAAAGAAAAAAAAGAAAAACTTGAGGTAAAAGAAATCTCACACTTCTGACAGGTTTATTTCCATCCTTAGAATGTATTGATTTTACTGCATCCTTTTAGATTGGTATGCATCTCTGATATACGAAAGTCTCTGCGTGTATATTACCAAGCAGACTGATTACAATGACAGAGGCTTTTTGAAAGTGACAATTGAAATGACTTACAATGGTGGCGTATTCATACTGAGGAGTCTGAGTGAAAAAGGAGTATTAGAGGTTACCCACAAGAGGTGTAGAAATCTTCAATGGAGGTTAACATATACACAAAAATTAAAGGTTCTTCTATAGGAGGAGGACCTATATCAGCTGGAATGTTTCTGATTGCGATGTATGGATGAGACTGAAAATCGTCAAGCCGTTGCCAAACAGTAAATTAGTACCAATATTAAATGAAATAACTTTTTCTCATTTTCCTGACTTAAGATGAGGGTTAATTCTCCCCCTCATGTGTTAAGAATGTATTTAATATTTTTCTTCAAAACATTAGCTTAATCAACTTTATTTCTTCTCTTTCTTATACATATATATATATATATATATATATATTAATATATTATGAAGTAGTTTTTTCAACTTTATTTTGTGAGAATTAAAAAAGTTTGTTTTAACCCTAACCTAACCTAGTTTGTCTGCCTCTTTTATTCAACTACTTTGGTCATTTCCAGTTTGTTCGGTTAATCGCAATATTGGAGTCGATATGAGTCAGCTCCTACGAAAGCACCAATTAAAGACAAACACAGGGAACAAATTTGTAGAAAAATAACAGATGGGAAAATTTGGACCCAATTTTATCCAAAAATATAAACAGTTCATTTTTATTTCACAGCAAATTTATTTCTTAGGATTCCCCAAAAGTTAAGATTATCTGCTAAAAATGACCTAAAATTATTTTTTAGATGGCACGTTCTTAACTATATATTTGTTGGGGTGAAAAAAAATTTGCCCATAGCTAACACATGCCAGTGTAAACAAGATGGCGACACAAAATCATTTTTTACCTACACATTTAAAAAAGAATTGTTCAATCGAAATATTGGTTTTACTTAATGTCGTACACAACAGTTTTTATATCAGAATTATATTCAATTAAAAAAAAAAAAACAATATACAAATGTTGTAGGGTAAATTGGTGTAGAATGGGCCACTTTTGAGCGTTTTCTTTGTTTGACATATGATAACTTCCCCAAAACTGCATGTATGAAAGGGGAAATGTGCTCAGGGTAGTAAATGTGCTGTCAGCATTCAGTCAAATAAAGATAATGCATGGTAATATTCCCTATAGTACTAAAATGTACCAAGTTTCATAAGGCACTTGACGTACCTTGAAAAAAAGATTACCAGGGTGAAAATGTCCACCTATATTAAGCGTTTAAAAATCACTGTAAAGAAGAGCATTAAGAATTTCTTCATAAACACATGTAAATTAGATCAATTTACTTTACTCTTGTATGCATGTTTTCAATAAAAGTCCTGTTCAAGACTAGCATCACTTGGTAACACACAGGGCACACATACTCGTCCGATTTCACATATCAAGCTACTCATATCATAAGGTTACAAATGTGAAACAAACATAAAATGAACTAATACAATGTTTAGACACAGTCACACCTGGGATATTCTAAAACAAAAATCAAAACTGCACATTTGTGGAGTTTTGGTTAGGAATGGGAATCATTATGCACCTCTGAAGTTGCATACCACTCTCCTGCTAGATTCGATAAATATGTAAAAATGCAGGGCGGCATACTTCACCCGGTCACTTAATTCTAAGAAAAATTTTGCTTCCCATAAAAAAATGTAAAAAAGGTTTTGCAATTATACTTATATAGCCTTCTCACGTCAGGAATATTATACACCAGAGTTCTCAAGTAATATAAATAGTAATCAACAAAAAGGTTTATTAGATAGTGAAAAGTGAATAGCTTGATATTCACACTTCCTTCTTTATCAGAGTGCAGAGCAGAAAGAATGATATAGTTTCAGTGATCATATCATAAAGACAATTCCTGATGCAATCCATAATGGAAGCATTAAACTCTGGGAAAAACTCATTTGAGAGAAAATAAGAATAATCATTTCTCCCCGGTGACCCATTTAATCCCGGGGTACCCTATGTTTTTTCTTCGGATGTACGGGAAACGTTTTTGTTCAATAAAACGTTTTTGTTCAATTTTTCATAAAAAAGTTAAATATAAAATTTAACTTTTATTTATTTAAATAATAATATTATTTTATTTTTTTCATAATAGATAAATTTCTATTTCATTTACCCAAATGATTTAATGTGAAATGAGTTTTGGAATTACTCCTAAAAAACTTACTTTTACTTAAACCCTGTTTTAGTAAACAACTAAATAAATAAATAAATAATAAAAAATAATAATTCAGGAATACTTACATGTTTTACAAACTCTTGTAACGTTACTGTTGTATTCTGTCGGTAGAATTCACCGAACTCTCCCACTTGATAAGACAAAAAATAGGCTACACGGTGTAGCATGACATTTTGTTCGGTTTTCCACACAAAATATATCGACGTTGTTTGTAATGTTTAATCATTTTACCGTTCAGCGTTGAAATTAAAACTTATATTTGACAAGATTTTTTTGTATCTTTTAAAAAATGTCTGCTCTCCAGAAGGGTTCGCGACTGCGCTAACTTCCCGGTTATCCTGCAGTAAATTTCAAGTACGGATGATCATAAATGATAAAATAAACTTTTTTTTAACGGAAAATTTAGAATTGTATTTTTATTATAATAAAATAAGTTGTAAGCAAAATATCAAAATATATCAAATATGTTTGTTTATATTTTTATGAAAATATAACAAATCTTTAATAAAAAATAGCTTTTTTATTGATATAGATAAAGTTTTGTTTTTTTTTAAATATGGAATTCTTTTGTTTTCCATAAGACAATAATTTGACAATAATTTCATGTTAGTTTACACGCTGAGCGAGGAAATAAAGCTTCCCGCGATTTTTCGATTTCTGAACGGCAATCGGTAGTTGACGGCTGTGGGAAAGATATTTTCACAGAATTTAAGATTCAGTTATCCGTCTTCTGTGGACTTATTTTTAACGCGTCGATATATATATAATCTTATATTCGAAAAGGAAAATGTTGACATCGTCTGATGTGGTATTTATCATCACTTTGTCATACTTAGTTTTTCCCTTGTTAACGCTCGATAAACAGAGGTAAGTTCGTCGCTGTAATTTTTAGACCAATAAATTTTGAATCAAACTTTTTTATGTACGTGGATATTATTTTCTACTTGTCTTCTTTGTGAGCAGCAAATCTTGGTACGTCGTGTCCTCTCGACCGCCTTAATCCGTCTCCTCGTGTTTCTTGCCGGGATCTCCCGCTCCCGGTCTAGGGATTCCCATTCGCATAGCAACAAGCTTTTCTCGAATTTGATTTGTTGCCCTTCACCCGCCCCCACAGACTGCTTTTTACGGTTCTTGGCCTAACAACAGGGTGTTCTTGTTTGTGATTGACTGGCCAATCATTTGCTTCCCCTGCCTCTCGCTTGGCTTGAATACATTCGTCCCCAATTTGTAATGTATGTATCTTCTGGCGAATTGCACATTACTTTTTTTTTTATTGTAGGGGAACATGTGTCAACAAGTCCCCTATTCGTCTTTTTCTTGCTTTATGTGGATATAACACTATCCTGTTCTTGTCCTTTACTAGAAGCGATCAAGTAAGATGGAACTCCAGGATACCACATTCTGCTTTTGACAAAAGCCAGCCTGTCAAACAACTTTCATCCTATTCTAGTGTTCCCTTTGAATAAAGTTGATTTATACTTTAATGGTGCTTTCATGGAAGATAGTGACCCTTTTCTTATTCAATATTCAATTCCAGTCAGATACTTCCAAACACACCCAATGGCTTTTCTCATCCTAGTGTGCTTCAAGACCTATCATCTATAACTCTAAAAATTTATGAGCGCGATGTTGAATTATCAACTGAATGTAATTCCACTCAGCCAAGTGGTGATAAGGCCATCGACCAAATCACCGCACTACAAGATAATTACTTCGCCACAGAATTATCACGTAACATTTAAATTAGGCGCCAATATCAAATTAGGCGCAAAATATGTTCTTTTGTATCCTTATGTTGTATCCTTAGTCCGGAAATAAAAGTTGTGCTGTGCACACGTATTAATGTTCTGGCCGGTCAGTCAAAGCTACTCCTAACAACTGACCTGAATTGATCGTTTTTCACGATGGTCCGAAGCCATCCTACTGAGAACTATTTCTGCTGGAACTGTAGCACATGCCCTAATATCAGGCTGGATTTCCTGTTATGGTGTCCCGGCAACAATTATCACTGATCACAGCAGGCAGTTCTAATCCTACATATTCCAAGAATTATCCAAATACTTGGTTTTAAGCATAGTAGGACTATTAGTTATCACCCAGCTTCCAATGGAATTATTGAGAGCTTTCATCAACAATTAAAAGCCTCATTGCGGGTAGCCCCAGATCCTCAATGTTGGATGGAGTATGTGCCCATTATTCTCCTTGTCTGCCGTTCTGCTATTAAAGAATATTTGGGATATTCCTCAGCCGAACTGCTGTACGGTACCCCACTTGCATTACATGCTTACACGTTTGTCTCATCAGATTCACTTCTAGTCGATTTGGAACACTACGTTTATAGACTTAGATGCTACTTCAACTGTTTACCGCCATTAAAGCATCAGATTAGCCGTCCCTAATAAGGAATAACTTGGTTAATTCCCCCACTCATATCATTGTATTCCGATCCATATCGTGTGCTCAAACGTAATGACAAGTTTTTTACACTAGATATAAAAGGAACCAAAGAGACTGTGTCGGTTGAAAGACTGAAAATAACATTATTAGACAGTGGGAACCAGGAACCTCATGTTCCACCCACACTCATATTTCCCGAACATTCAAGTTATTACTTCTGACTTAAATTAGAACCACACGTTCATTGGCCATAAAAATTATGCAAGAATTTGTATACTGAAGTCACATTTTTCGAAAATAACTAATTCCTTTGAGAATGTTTGCTCTACTGTTGGAATTTTTTACCAACAATTATGGAACCACTTATATAGTCTGAATCATATTTAGACACTATCGAAATTTCGGGGTCGTTAGCGAAATTCGAATTACTTGGTAACCATGGGGATTACAAACAGTTAAAAAGAAAACATGACAAGGGGAAAAGACAAAATAAGAGGTTCGATTGAGTTAAAATATTGTTTTATTTACATTAAAAATGGGCCTGGCTGCTTTTATTTCCCAAAGCAAAGTTTATAAGATTAACCCACAGTAACCAAGATAAAATTTTTAAAAAACTTAAGACATGCAAATTTACAAAGGTTTAAATTTATTGGCTCAACGAAACTGGAAACAAATAAATTCTTTTCTTTTTTGTTCATATAAAACATTAAATAAAGACCAAAGAAGTCTTTTTATCAATTTAACACAAAGTTCTCAAAGGGCATAAAACAATAAAATAAAACTCAAAAATATACCCGATTATATCATGTTATGTGACGAAACGTCTCTGGCAACGTCTGGGTTAGTTTTTTCTTTTCTATCGAAATGTCCGTTTTAAATGTCCCTTTCTCTGTCTTCCTTTCATATTTTCATTCCAAAGGGCTCAATCCTGGTAATTACTTCATAAATGAAATTCTCCAAAAAAGTTCTTCGTTAATCTTTCACATTTTCATTCCAAAGATCTCCTAATCTTTGAAATTACTTCATAAATGAATTTCTCCAAAAATATTCTTCGATAATCTTTTCTTCATAACGTGTCCATTATCCAGAAACGTCCTTTGTTAATCCATACCTTCTAGGGAAGATGTGTTTCTGTATAAATAGGGTCGTTCAAATACCCTGAATTACAAATATATCGTTCTTACTCTAAGAACAAGTAGAAAATCATCCAAATATTTTACGTCCATTCACAAAATCGGACGGAGACCACTCTGAAACGAACCTCACCCTCGGTTGTCAAGCTGGTACTAAATCAAAAAAACGCGCCCAAAGACTCCGGAAGACACCGGACATGACGTCACCTCTAGACTTCATTACATTTGTATTGGCGTTAAAAGTGGCGTTTATTTCAAGAATTTTTAAGCCTTTAAACTGGCGAAGGCCTTTTGAGTCAATTAAGAAAAGTGAGTACTTACCATTTGGTTGTTTACACATTTGGAAGTACTTACTCATATTCTCATTGTATTTGTTATTCGATTTTTGAAACATTTGTCAGTTTTGAAAAGCAGTTAATGTTGGTTTATACAAGGAAGCTTGTATGCTGTTCCTTTATTTAATTACTAGGCATTTTGTCCTTATAGATTAAATGTCCACAAGAGAAATATTTGCAACAAGTTTGTATCTCCCCTCGGTGAATTTTTGTAAAATAAAATCTTTTCCTTTTGATTTCAAACAATATTACTTTTAATCTTATTTCTTTCCTAACCCACTGTACCCCAGCCACTAGCAGCGGCGGTGACGTCACCAATTTAGCCGTATCTGAGTTCGTTTGGTCACCTGGTACTGCTCGGGAAAAGTTGCCACTCTGATGAAGGTCGTAGATGTCGAAAGACACGGTCCAACGATTAACGCACTCAACCACTCTGTTTGATAGATCAGTGGGAAATTATCCGGATTGGCTCAGCAACTTGGTACCATTGCTAAGCGAAGGGTCATTTCAAGAAGAACAATTCAAATAAAAAATAAAATCTTCAACAACTCGTTATGTTTTTTTTTTTTAAGAAGAATAATTATTTGGTAACGAAAATACAAATTACAAGGCAAAGTAGTTCTATAATTTCTTACCTCTAACTCTGTGTTTTTGGACCGATGCTCTCAATACTTCTGGGCAATGTTTAGGTTTTTGGTGAGAATCCTCAAGTTTGGGGGGGGGGGGGGGTCTCAGAGCGACATGGATTCGGTGGGCGAGAAAAATGGAGTGTCCAACGCCTGTTACGCTTCGCCTTATATTGAGAATTAGATGGGCATGACTCCGCCCCTTTTCCAATAGAAGTTAATCAACAATTCTCAAAAGCATAAGGGGAGATGAAAGAGTTCTTCTCTTTTTCATCACATAGGTATATCTTCATATTCATCTATAAGCATGTGATGTTGAAGGTCATAAGAAAGTCGAAGTCTACAAAAGCTGGCTCTTGTTTATTTGAGTGCTATTGTAGTTTCTAAGGGTTGGGCTTCCAAAACGAACATTGACGATGTCAAGACGTCGACGGCATATCCCATACATCATTGACCCATTGCAATAGTGATGAGATCATCTTGTGACACACTGCCGATATCCCACGATAACAGTAGCTTTTTAAGAAGTGTGAATCTTGATGGACCTGACTCTTCATACACAACACCCTTTTTAAAACTTTACACAAAACAATTATTATTACAATATATTACACACAGAACGAAGACAACTATTTTACTTTTTCTTTTCAGCCTTGAACTTCTAAAACTTATAAAAAGTTGCTGATGTATGTAAGTAAAACTTGCATATATTTTGTACAGATCACTAGAGATGATTTTAGTTCATAGGTGTAATTAAAATTGAAATAAACATACCATAAGTGAATCTTAATAAATTCTGAAGGTCATTTCCAGCATTGCCTGAAGAAAACATTGTAAATATATAGTAAAAATCAAATTATTCTACTTATTAAGGATATTCAAGTATTAGAAACAAACAGGTTAATATTTATTTAAAACAAATAAATAGCGAAATGTAGAATATTAATCAATGACGTAATGAGTCGATGCTGTGAAAGTGATTAGTGGAAATTGCTCTTGTTTCGCAATGTTCCGAGTGTTAATGCATATTTCTTGAAAAATAGAAGTGAAATACATCTGTTATTGCAAAAGACATTGCCCAAAGAAAACATTTATGATTCAGAATAAAATATGGATAGTATAAGAATAGAATAAAATTGATTTTAATTGTAATGGAGAAGTTTGTACTTATAATCACCCAATATTTCTTCTTACAAAACGATGCCTACAGGAATGATATATACTCAACAACACTTTCCCCCCTGTAAAAAGCAACACTCCTTCTACAAAAGAGAAATAAAATCCAGCCACATAGTGACGAAAAAATAAGGGAGTTTACAGAAATCGGCTTTTTTTTTTAAATAAGCGGATTTTGAGAAAAATGCGGAGAACTCACATCCATGAAAAGCTCTACCGATTTAATTTTTTCTGGATTAAAAAAAGCGAAATTCCATAAAAAGTAGATTAATCCTATACCTGCTCTTTATTTATAAACTTTTTGCATTTATCCTGCCTTGCTTGGGTAGAGACATATGTCAGGCATGGAACTTAAAGTAAATTATACAAAATATAGTCATGTTTACAAATCTTTGTTAGAATTTTTGAAAATTCCTCATAGTTTTTCCTTGTTTTATTGTTGATTTCAATAAATCTTACATTAATAAATAATTTTAAAAAACAAGTGTAGTTATGCATCGTCGAGAAACATATACACAGATACACTATAGTGTATTATTTATATAGAGAAGATAGTTTCATGGAAGTCGCATTCAGAAATACAGCCAAAACGAATAACATTTTACATGATAAGAATGTAGTCACATTTACTATTTGTTTTTAAAAGATTTTTTGTAAATTGGTTTTAGTTTCATCCTTATTTTATATTTAATTTCAAACAATATTTGATTGGGAGTAAAAAATATTCAATGTGTATTTATAATTTTATGTATTGGTGAGACAAAAAAAATGTATCGTATGGTAGTTGTAATGGTTAAATATTGCTGGGAGTAGCATTCAACAATACAACAGAAACAAGTATACTTTTAATTTGATATTGCATTTACATTTTATTAAATAGGATTTTTAATAACTTGTTTGACTTTACTCTAATTTTATTGTTCATTACAATACATATTCGATTAATAGTAAATACAAAAATAATGTGTATTTATCAAAATCTTGTATTGGAGAGAAACGCACAGATACATACAATATCATATCTTAAAGTTTTATTAATACATAAATTTTATTAAACAACTTTTATTCATCACAAGATATTCTTTCGGTGCTCATATAGATGAAGGCACATATAAAAACGCATTTCAAATAAAAACTCTTGTTTATACTCATGTATCAAGCAGGAATAAGTATCCTAAAAATAAATTAGGAATAATTATCGAGTAGAGTGTTAATGAACGTAAAAATCAATTTAATCTTACTGGCATTGTGCAAGAACGTTCATACCAATTTTTGGAGAAGTTGTGAGTTGTACAGAAATGACAGACCGATTTGTCTTCCTTGTATTACCTTACTCTTCAATATTACCTGCTCTACGCTAGGGCCCATGGATTCAGAAAAGTACGATAAAATTGATTTTTACGTTTATTAAAATCTACTCGATAATTTTTCCTATTTTTTTTTTTAGGATACTTATTTTTACCTGCTACATAAGTATAAAAAAGTTTTTATTTGGAAATGCGTTTTTCATATGTGCCTTCATCTGTAGGAGAACGATTCTTTCCATTTTATAACTTCTGCAGTTTATAATACTTCCGTTGATACTTTCATTCTACAAATCAGATTTATTTCGAGAACCTAAAATTATCATTTAGAGAGCAATATATTGTTCTCCACAGATGGATAATTCGATTAGTTATTCTTTCATTAGAAGGTAAATTCAGAATTAGTGTTTGTATATAAAGGGGTTTACATCAGTAGTCACAGACTCGTACCAGAGGGATGGGAGGAAGAGGAGAGAAGAGCTTGTGAGTCTAAGCGGGCATACAAACACGCAGCAGACTAATGTGATAGTTCAAACTAGTAACTTCATTCAGCTGTTGAAAAATAACAGCTTTAGAGTACTACCCGGGTCATGGTAAAATTGTCAAGTGTTGACAAGTCTGCAGTTATAAAAAGGTTGGAAATCACTGGTCTACGACCACCATTAGTTGTCTTTGAAACCTAGGTTTTTATTAGAACTAATTATAGTGTTATTGGGAACCGATTCTGGTGGTGCACCGATTCTGAGCACTTTTTGTTCCCCTTGATTGTGCCTAAAACGGACCAGAAAGTATTAACTCACAGCTGTTGGACTTCTCATGTGGTCTTCCCACAAAATTAAGAATCTAGGGTCCCCTAGTAAGCAAGGTTATAAAAAGGTTGATAACCACTGGTTTAGATTATCAAGAATTTTTATAACTTTTACAAGTTTCCACAAATATATGGTCTTGCACCACATATTTCATTGGGCTTTATTCTATGCAACATGATCAATTAGAACTCGAGTTTATCATAAGAGAAAGGCACTTCACATATAGACTTACTTCCTAATTATAATAATACAAATTCAGCAAGTCTCACAAATAAACACAATACTCCTACCCGAATACGTACAGTTTATTATAGACTCTTATTATAACTTATAGACTCTTATTAACCTTTTTCTCATCCAGACTTATGATAACATTTTCTCTTGACGTTTTGACTTTTTACAATAAAAATTTCTCTGCCAAAACAGGAACATTCAATAAGTTCATTAAATAATTTATTTACTAATTCCTATCTTTTACTTGTTGAAGAAAAATGTGAAATAAATTTTTTGAAATATTAGAATAAGACTTTGTCATGTAATTTATTTGTGACTAGATGTCTTATATCTAAAAATTCATAATGCAATATTACAAATGCATGAGTACATGTTTATCATCTAATTGATATTTTGATAAATGAATCTTTAGCATCTTTATAAATATTGAGTTGGCCAAAGTCTGTTCTTTTTTAAATTGATATTAAAACCGGATTTACAAAATTAATTTTCCAAACTCGATTTGGAAATCTTGAGACTGTCTACGATTTGTCTGGTTGTCAAATGACAATCTTGTCAATTCCAGCTTTCACTAGGTCACTGTTGATCATCTTTAGCCGGCCAGAGTGATGAGCATCTCTCACTGAAAAAGTTCTTTTTCTGAATCAAGCAAACCATTTCTGGCACAGCCGTTCTGTAACAGTATTCTCCTCATACACATGCCATATATTTAGGCAAGTTTCTGTAGCCTTTATTTTTATTTTTTTGCTGTAGTAAAAAAAAAATCAGATGTCGGCAGTGCTCTGTTTGATCTTCCATTTCAAGGCCTGAAATACAAGCAAAACTGTAAAAAAAACTGTTTGGAGGCTTATTGCACACTGACGTAGAATACTCGCTACACCAAGTACAGGCCTTAAAAAATAGAATGAAAAAAAAGATGACATTCAAAAAATAAATGAACCTTTTGGCCAATCCAATATGTGGATTATAGGCTGCTGGCTTCGAACCAAATCTTTCATAACATTGCAAGATAATCAAATAGAATTAGAATTTATTCTCAGCTATATAAAATTTTCTTATTATTTTATCAACTTTTTTCTATTGAATTTCTTTGCTACAATTTGTTTCACTTAATCATTATCAATTGTCAAAACACATTCTTTCTGGAAATCACATTCTCCCTTAACATCTTTGTAATAAAGACCAATATTATTTATTTTATATAAAAAAAAAATATTAATTTAAATCCAGTCAAAAATATGAAAAAATCGCAAAACTTTCTTCTTTTTGCAAACTCTCCTGACTTCACATACTAACATTTTCCTCAAGCTTTTTAGAAAGAATATTATTTTATATTAATACAGGAAAGTCATAATCCGCTAAATATATCTCTGTAAACATTTTGTGTAAATTGAATATAAATATGTGTACTTTTGATTCATGTTCTTTTATTCAGACAAAGAAAAATATACAAATTTGATTGTTATATTGAAATTTCTAAATAACATTATCCAAACAACCAAAGATGTAAAAAAATCATAGCCATTTTCAATACTTTTACAACAAATTATTAAAAAACTAACACATGAAGAAAACTTTTGCTCACAATCTTTAAGATTTATATTGATTTATGTTGGAAGATCATTATTCCTTAAAATTGATAATCTTCACTATAAACTATGTACAGTGTACAATGTGTGCCCACGAGATGAAGTATAAATTTATATAGAAAATGCTGCTTCATAAGAATTATAATTGTATCCAGTGTATTGCAAACATAAACTGGATACAATTACAATTCTATGTCATAAAAATGATTATATATAAACAGAGAAAATAAAATGGTTTATATGAGATTATCTCTTAAGCGTGTTGATTGAAAGTCACAATTATAATCTAATAAAAATGCTGTTTTACAAAACGATATATTTTTACCAGTATATGTTTGTCTATTTTAAGCTTACAACTCAATGAAATTGATTAGCAACCCTTCGTTAAAATGTTCCTTTTTAAGTTGTAAATTTAAAGAATAACTCATCCTGATATTTCTCCAGAATATCATTTACAACTTATTGAAATTGTTTACTTGGATAAATGAGCACAATATATTTAATATCAGTTAATGCATAATAAAATATTCCATAGAATTGAATGGTATCAATTTGGACAATAAAAAACGCTTGTTATACGTCATGTTTCAGAATAATGTATTTGTAGTTGAGAAATGTCTACAAAGCATGAGAAAAGTCTTTATTTAGTGATGACATGTCTGCAAAGTGATGTATGTATATGTTAGATGCTGAGATAGGGACCTCCAAAGTATACCATAGAATTTACCCCCTATATATAACACGTTGTAACTCTAATATAGGTTAATATTATCATCATAAATTTTGTACCATTCAAAAGAAACCTAAAATAAATTGCTAATGATTTTTTAAATATGTATACAAAAATAATGAAAATGAGCAACTAAAATCGTGTTTACGTCATCAACACCTTAAAACAGCGTTTCTATGTAGTAGACATTTTTAACACGCAGACATACCTGTATTTAATAAATCTAGCAAAAATGAACTAATGGTTTTGACTATAAACAAACTATGTAAGCCTTTAACGTTCTGTATGTTACCCGTTGAAATTCACATCTTAGACAAATTACTTCCGTCGATGTCACTGTTAGCGTCAGTTTTTTAGTAGATTCTTTACACTAAAAGACAACGTATTTCTTCAAAAAATGTATTATATTATGTTTATCAATTTTTCTTCATTTTTAAAAGTTTATTTATTCAAGAGCTTTTTACAAATTTAGATCGTACCTACCGGCAACTGTAAAAACTTTTTGGCGATTTTTAAATAATAAATTTATATATATATTTTAATAAACGTAATATTTGTGTTAATATCAAAATCTAACAAAACAAAATAGCAAAAAAACGTTTCTTCCATTATTCATTTTGGTACTACCGATACAGCTTTTCAACCGGACAAAAAACGACTTTTAAAAAATCATGACACAAAACGTTTCTCTATCTCTTTTAATCATCCGTAAATATTGAAAAATCCATACGCAATTCTCATTTTGGTATATAATCAAATTAATATATAGTATATAACATAATTTCAGCATTGCTGAAAATAAAACTTTTTTAATTTATTTCTCAAGATAAAGATGAATATTTTTTTCAAGTTCGATAATTTAATCATTTAATAAACTATTTAATTTTAAAACAACTTCCTATAAGTAAAAGGATGATTACGTGGCAGTATTTTGTTGTTGCCTTGGGAGGTCCCTACTGAGAGAAATAGTAAACTAAATCGTAACTAGACAGTGTTCACTCAATAGCAGATGAATTTTGTAATCATTATAAAATACAAAAGTATTTTGATATTGCTTTAATGTGGTTTGAACGGTGATCCACAAAATATGTATCTTAATAAACATGTTCCCAGAACTTTAGTAGTGGAACATGAAAACTTTTCTAGCTGGAGAGTTATCTCCCTGTTCCTTTATTTATTACTAATCAAAAATAAAATATTAAAGATAAAAAATATTAAAATCGCTTGGAAATACAATTTCTTTTTTTAAGAACACAGACGAGTATTGGCCATGATTGACTTGTGACACAGAATTAAGTATTTAAAAGATTATTATTGCCCTACTTTATATTAAAACATTATTTTTGTTGATTTTTTTTAGTTGATTTGACTATTTTTATTATTTGCATGTTATTTGAAGGATTGCAGTTATAATAAAAAGTCTAGTAACCAACATTTTTAGGAAGAAATTTTCCATTTTCAGAGAAAGGAGGTTAGGGTTTAAGGGAAAGCAGAAAGCAAGTCATAGTCCCCACTGCTTTAAATACATTTGAAAACAAATCGTTCACTCTATTTCTATTATGAGATGTTTTTTTCTTTTGTTCCATACTGATTCATGCGTTTTTTAAAACTTTATTTGAACTTTGCAGTGTGAGACGTCTTTCTTTCATTCTTATTGTAACGTAACCAGTTCAGACATTATTTTATATGAATATAAATATTACTGCAAACCCCAATATTTTCCATCATTTGTTAATAAGGAATTTATAGCTTATTTATATGTAGGTTAGTCTCAAAGGTAAATAAAATGATTTCTATGTAACATTCATCATTCAGCCAATCAATTTTTTACTTATAGATTGATAGAAAGATGGCACCAGATACTGATTGCTTCTTTGAGCAAGACTAAGATCCACAACAAAGAACAGAGATATCATTGTTTGAGCGAAGGGACTAACATTTTGTAAAATATATTTAGAAGACAAATGAGAGGGGTGCAAGAACACATTTTTCAGTGTGTTTTGCATGTATATCTTTTTTAAATTATGAGGAACAAACTTTACATTCTTTTTGGTTTTAAAAATGTTTCATTATGTTTTTAGAAATCAAAGTGCCCCTTCCTGAAGTGAACACTCTATTTCTCTAATATTTTTTTGCTCCATTATGGGCAGCATAACTATATCATAGTTTCTTTCTGTGATCTTTGTTTTGTTTGTCCAGATTCTAGGACCGGAATTGTGTTGTGTTGGTAGACTATCCAATTTAGTGTCTTTTTTTTGCATATGAGGAAACAGACAATTCACAAGAACATAGTTTTTCTCTTTTTTCATTTTAGTTCAGTTAGTACATAGAGATCCCCTCCTAAATGTTTTTTATAATTCAACCAAATATTGTGCTGCATCTGTATCTTAATTGGTGTTCTCAATAAAATGATGAGTTTTACTCTATTGTGAATCTTTATTAAAGCAGATATTGTTCTATAGAGAAGAATGAGGTTTCTTTAGATGTATTAGGTGTATTCGTATATGCAAAAAGAGATTTTTTCATTAAATGAGGAGCCACAAACCCCATCAGAATATGGTTTCATTCCAGTGTGATTTTGGGTGTCTGGTTTTCCATTATCTTTGAAGAATGAAGAACCACACACACACTTGACAAATATAAGATTTCTCTCTTTTTTGTAATTTTTGCTCAGTTAGCTCTCAGAAATCAAGGGGCCCTTTTCTTCTCAAGTGTTGATTTCTTTAAATCAGAGTTTGCTGTAGATGATGTGCCACATATTTTAACATCATGAGGTTTGTCTTCAGTATGGCTTTGTACATGTCTTTTTAAGTTCTGTTTTGTTATAAATGATGAGGCACATACTTGACAGGAATAAGGTTTCTCTCCAGTGTGTCTTCGTATATGTACTATTAACTGAGCTTTATCTGTAAATGAGGAATCACATAGGTCACAAGAAAAAGGTTTTTCTCCAGTGTGGATACGCATATGTCTCTGTAAATGGTCTTCTGCTCTAAATGGTGAATCACACACATTACAAATATAAGGTTTTTCTCCAGTGTGAATTAACATATGTCTCTTTAAATAATGCTTTCGAGTATATGCTAAATCACATATTTCACAAGCAAACGGTTTCTCTCCAGTATGATTTTGTATGTGTACTTTTAAACCAGCTTTTGTTGTAAAAGATGAGTCGCACACTTGACAAGAATAAGGTTTCTCTCCAGTATGTTTTTTTATGTGTGTCTTTAAATCATCTTTTCGTGTGAATGATGAGCCACACAGATCACAAGAATATGGTTTCTCTCCAGTGTGAGATAGCATATGTCTCTTTACATCAGATTTTGTTGCAAATGACGAGATACACACTTCACAAGTATACGGTTTTTCCCCAGTATGGACTTGCACATGTCTCTTTAAACTCGATTTTGTTGAGAATGAAGACACACAAACTTCACAAGTATAAGGTTTCTCTCCAGTGTGACTTAGCATGTGCCTCTTTAAATCAGAATTTGCCGTAAATGATGAGTCACACATTTCACATGGATAAGGTTTCTCTTCAGTGTGATTATGTATGTGTCTCTTTAAGTTCTGTTTTGTTATAAATGAAGCGCTACACACTTGACAAGAATATGGTTTCTCTCCAGTGTGTCTTCGTATATGTACTGTTAACTGAGATTTATCTGTAAATGATGAATCACACATTTCACAAGAATAAGGTTTCTCTCCGGTATGGATACGCATATGTCTCTTTAAATCACCTTTTGCTCGAAAAGATGAATCGCACACATCACAACAAAAAGGTTTCTCTCCAGTGTGACTTAGCATGTGCCTCTTTAAATCAGAGTTTGCCGTATAAGACGAATCACAGAGATCACAACAAAAAGGTTTCTCTCCAGTATGGATTAACAAGTTTTCTTTTACACTAGAATTAACTTGAAAATTCTGCGCCATTTTGAATGAGTTTTTTTGTAAATTGGTGAAAATGATAAACAATGGTAAAAAGGATAAAGTTTTTATCTAATAGGGATATTTTTTTTTAAATTGATTTTGTTGTGAATGATTAGCAATACATTTAATGAAAAAGTTCGCTCTTTAATATCGACTTGTATATATTTCTTTAAATAAAAGTTTGTTTTAAATTATGAGCCACACACTTTACAAGAAATATGTTTTTTCTCAAGCTTGTATTTCCATGTTTTTTCTCTAGGTTGTATTTCAGGTTTTGTTGTTAATTTATTGTTATTTGTAAATGAAAAGTCAGTGGAAATGTTTATTTGCTCATTTCAGATGAAGAATCTTTCTGTTGCATATGTGCATAGGCCACTTTCACTTTCAGTTACCTGTGAATGAATAAAAGATTTTAGTTAATAACTGATGCATTAATTAAAATACAAAGCAGACATATATTGAAACAAGATGCTTACAAAAACGTTTGTAAATTTGGCAGTTCAGAAGCTTTTGATGAGGTCACAAAGATAATAAACAATACTGCAATGAGATGCTGAGCTGGCATTATACTCAGTGCTACTCATTGAATTTCTATGACTCTTCATGATCTAATAACCATTTAATTTATTTTTCCCAAGAGATCAATGCATTACAGTATTAATATATGAAAGAAAATGACAAAATTCATTTTTATCTGTGACATGAAACTGAAATTTAATTTCAAACAAAAAACTCAATATCATTTTGTAAGACTTTGTTTATGCAATTATCTTGCCTTTCAACTTTAGAATGAAAACAATATTTTGAAAATGAAATAAAAGTTCATGCAACATTTATATGCTGTTATTGGATGTGGATATTCAAAGAGAAATGTTTTATTCTTTGAAAACACTATTCTGTGAATAAAATGCTTACCATATAAAAATATAAATAGGTCAACTAGCTTAGAAGGAAAGCTCTTAAATGTTTTTAACCTATGTCTAGCTATTTCACTTAATTTAGGAATATTTTACAACTTTTGTATTCTGTTGACAGACAAAAAATGGCTTCAAGGTATATTATATTTCGTCCCATTTTCTGCT